>UXGD01000033.1:0-142054 GCA_900474315.1 Torymus auratus
AATGTTATTTGTACCAAAGTTGTATTTCTTAATAATTAACGATATTTCTTTATAATTAAGTAATATTCCTTAATAGTGAAGAAATTCAAATCTTCTACGATTTCAAAGAAATGGTTTCTTAACTATTAAGTATTCGTTTGTCCATATCCAAACGTCCTTTCTTTATAGTAAATGACGTTTCTTTAATATAAAGATTTTCTTCTCTCTGTGTACATTAATTTTGCGGAGAGCACAATAAAGTTCTGCCAATAAATTATTACAATATTACCTTTCAGTTAAAATAGAAATCAGTGTCATACTGTTTTAATATAATAGTGATGTATAAAATAATTAAACAGAGTAAAAAATGTTTCTAAGATATCACGGTGGATAAGAAAAACTCTTTTTCATTCCAAAATTATGAAAAATTAAATTGCTCTTTTGATAACAATTTATCTCAGACTAACTTCACCCCCCTTTTATTCCCAATTACTTACTCACCAACCGGTTTCACCCCTTCAAAAATCTCGCACCGTCGGTACAGACTGTTCTAGGCGAATCACGCTTCCACGCGCTACACGCGCTGGATAAGCATCATCGCTTTCGATCCGCCGAGAGAGGCGATCGTCTCGCCCGCTCGCCCTCACGCCCATCCATACATTCACGCGCGACAGCGCGTTATCTATTACCGCTCTCTCCCTCTCCATATACCCAGCCAGGCGCTCAAACATCCAGCGGGCGTGTGTAATTTCTGAACGCGTGCTCGCTCGGTATTTCGAATCGACGTGTATATATACACCCAACAACGCCAAAAGCCAGCCAGCCAGGCTGCTCTCTGTGCGCGCATGTGTCCGTGTACCAACTTCATCTGCGGCCGGCCTCTCCCCCCCTGCACGTGTGATGTACTGCCAGACGAATGTCGATTCGCTGCGTGACGGCTGTACACGAGCGTGTGTGTGTGCAAGCCTGCTTCCGTTATTTGCAGCGGCGCGCGCGATCGCGTTCGCACATCCGGCGTATAACCTGCGCGTCAACTGTGTACGCGTGGGGGGAACGTAGGCTGGAGGGTGAGTAGGAGTTATTTACACGATCTTGGGGGTGGGGGATGGACGAAGCACGCGTGCATGAATCGCCGACGCCGGTGTGTTATTATTGTGTCGCGCGCGAGGGAGAGAGAGAGATTAGGGAGGAAGAAAGGACGAGAAGAGGGAATTGATCGTCGCCGCTGTGTTTATTGATATGCGAGGCACGGCCCATGGCGAAAGGAGGTTATATGCGCGATTGACGCGCGCGAGCGGACTGAAAGTTGTGTAATTCGCTTTGTTGTGACGGGAGGGAGACAGCAAATCGTTGATTTAGCGATTGAAAGAGACTGCTACGCGGGAGAAAGTTTTAATGGAAGTAGAAAGGAGACGTTTATTTCTTCTTTTTTTTCGGTCGGACGTATCGCACGTGCGCTGAATGGGAGTAGATAAAGTTGCAGATGGTTTTTATAATTCTGTCGCGGTGGGAAAATCAATTCGCGAAGAATAAAATACGCAAATATCATGCGCGTCTAATTGGAAAATTAAACGGTACGGGAGACACACCGTACGTTTGTTCCTTTTTTTTTCGTCATCCTGCTGTTGTTTCAGCGTATTACTCTTCGCGCGATCTACATACTTGATTACGCAGCTTAATTCAGCGCTCATGAGTAATCTAATTATGCCTGACAACGCCGCTATATTTCACCCCCTTCGTAATAAAGAAATTCAAATGAATGGGATGGTATTAATGAAAATGTATGGCGCCGGGCGCCGGACGTTGATTTAATGTGGCGAAGTATGAAAAAAATTGGACCGCCCCGGCTAAACTGCGCGGCAAAAGTGGAAAATAACTTGGCCAACTCGGTTTTGATTAATAGTGGCCGGTAATTAACTCACTATAATACCATTACAATTAAAAGTGATTATTTTATACTCTTTAGACTGTATACGGCAGCGTGAAAAATGATCTTCTAATCTGATAAAAGCGATGACATTGGCTTAGTTAAAATACACTCTGCCCTAATGAATCTAAAACCTCTCGGCCCCAAAGCAACATATATAGATATACCCATCCTAACTCTGCCGTCATTTCGTAGACCCGCACGCCGTAGTTTCGTCACACAACGCGGGACGCAATTATCACTGCGCGGGAGGCAAAACAAAAGAACCGGCTGGCCGTCGGCTTTATCTTGATCGAGGAGGAGAGAACCGGATTAAAGGAAGGGCGGAAAGAGAGCACAGATCACGAAAATATCGGGCTCTCTCTCTCTCACTCTCCGGTAATTGCGATATCGCGTGCAAGGCACGTGGCTAATGGCCGGCGATGCAAATACCGATACCACGGCTAATGCGCGCGATCGCTGCTGCGTGCGAGAGAGGCCAGATTTCGGTTGAAACTCGAGAGCGTCATGCACACGTTTTTCCGCGTGAAATGCGGTTGAAATGATCGTCGGTGCCGGGCGGTCGTGGTTTTTCCGGGTTTTCGCGGTTGCGCATGCCCCGGTGTCACGCTACACGCGTGAGGGGAAATGTGTGCTGCGGGAAGTTTTTGGAAGAGAGACAGAGAAGCGAGCTAGAATTTTCAGGCGCAGTGCGGTGTACGCACAGGGAAATATCCTTTTTCGCCTGGCACGTAGGAATTATTTAATTCGGATTTTCTGTTTTCGGTCTTGGTTGTTGAAGCTTTACCGCGTGAAGCGCACGTTTCATTAAATATAATCATGTCATTTTTAATTTTAGTAAAGCAACGGTGTAATTCGTATTTTAAAACCGAGAATTTTGAGGTCTGTATTTTTTTAATATATTAAACATTATACGGCTATGCTGCGAAACGAATTTTCGTAAAATGTTTTCCACAACTGCGCGCGAATATTCGCATATCCTTTTGCACAAAACCAACAATTACAGCAACGTGGGATATCGCAAACTAACGCAATTTCACGTCAAACATGCACGCGCTTTAAACATTCGCGTAACGCAGCGCTTAAATAAAGCCGACCCCATTCCGAGGGAAAAAAATTTTTTTTAATCTGAAATAAAGCCCGAATCACATACCCGTACACATTTCACCCATCAAATTAAAACTTATTTTTATGAGTCAAATTAAGCGAACGAAGGGATCGTTTACGCTAATGGTCGGGTGAAAATATACGCGCGTAATAAAAAAAATGTCTCTCATCGGTGTTTCCCCGAACGCGCGCACTCGCTGTCTATTTTTTGCTTTTTTAAAGCGAAATCGCGTGTCCATCAATTACAGCACTCACCTCTTGGTCTAATGAATACGGTCTAGTTTTTTTCCCTCGCGCGATTCATAATCAATTTCGCCATTTATACACACCGAGGGTATACTAGAAAGGTGGGCGGTATAACACACGCACACACCTTCGCTACGAGGAGTTTAATTTTCGGTAACAGCCCTGAAGAATTCGCCTTTGGCTTTTATCGCCTAATGCCCCGGCGCTTACTCTCAACTTTATTACGTGGCGAAGCGCTCTCTCTCTCTCTAACTCTCCTGTTTTAATCTTGCGATTAATGAAAAGTAGGAGAGCCCGCAACATCTCTCCCGCGCGCACTCCGTCCCTCTCTGCTCATTACTTAGCGTTAATTCACTTTGAAACGTCTACTCGAATCTTATAATCTCGGGGGCGCCCTCTTTCCACTCGTTCGCCCCGTTTCTTTATATATCTCGTCGAATTTTTCTCCCCCGACGACGACGACGTCGTTCTCTCCTTCTTGACCCCCTTTTGTTTCGCGCCCGGCCCTGGCTATATACCTTCTTCCTTCCTATCCCCCGCCCCCGCTTTTGATAAGAGCGCGAGGAGGGACTTCATTTATCCGCTCTTTATGGAACTTTTCGCGCGAGCGCGTCTTTGTCGCTTAATTGGCAAAAAAAGAAGAAAACGATCGGAAGGGGATATATAGCGAGACATCAAAGAATAATTTGACCGCTTTCGGCGCGTAAGTTTCAGAAAATCCGCGACCGTGTTGACATACCATTTGAAAATTCGAGCGAGATTCGAGCGACATATATAGATATATAAATTATTCATGAATCGAGTCTCGTTATTATTAAAAGCTTTTTTCGCAGTATTATCTACCGCAATTTCACCGGCGAAATTAAATGACACCTGCAATTGGAAATTTATTTTCCTTATTCGATTTGCGGATCGTCACCTTACACAATTCAGTACACTTTCATATTTTATACGACAGACGCAGAGATCTTTGTTCAGTTTCCATTTTTTATTAATTTATTCTCAATATTACTTTAGCACGAGCTCCATGTATAAATTCAGAATAATATATATATAATTCGATAACAAGCTAGGCTCACCTGCTCCGTATAATTAGTTAGAAGCTGGCCCTCCATGTACCAGCTGATCTTGGCGGGCGGCCTCGAGCCGACCGTCGTACAGTTGATGACGTACTTGCGGCCAGAGCTCAGCGGTGCATCGTCGCTCTTCAGAATAGTCACGTTCAATGGCCTCACTGTAACAGCAAAAAAAGATACAAACACCCTTTAGCATTAATTTATCCACCAGCGCTCCGCTGACTTTTTTCCAAATATTTAACTTGATTGATACACATGCAGGGGCGGTGGGTATATATTTTTAAAATAACGCGGCGTTAATTTTTCGAGATTAATGTAGCTGAATAAATCGATTCGACAAATAATTAAGCGTCCCTTTTTTAACCCCCTCCCCCAAAACAAATGACCCGGCCAATTAATACGGAGCGAAAAAATTACAGCCTGCTATGCGATGAAAAATCGCGCATCCCCCACACACACTGCCTCGGCCATAATACGCGACACGCGTAGTACTTTTTTATCCTCGGACGCGCGCATGTTGCACATATATAGCCAGCTCGTCGGGCACACGGTAATGCCCCCAATATATTTCATTGCGTAATAGAGAGAGGGACACCCTCCCAACACACATATATACCCACACTCTTTCACTATACCTCGAAAACGGCCGCGCAATGGCAAAAGTCACGCAGCCTCGTTTTTCAATGCACACATACACGTATATATATGTACAAGCAGCGCATCAGCGCGCAAAATAAATTCCTGCGGCGCCGTTCAAGAGCGATGGCTCAGTGTGTTGCACCCCTAGCCCTAATGCGTTTCGAACGAGTGTACGGGCGCCGGAAATCCAGCGGAGGACGACAAATCGTCCAGCGTGCCAGCGGCGTACTTCCGCCGCGACTGCGGATCGACGCCCTTTGTGTGTATATGTATGTGTGTTGTCGGAAGGGAGAGGGAGAGATTTCACGCGATACGAGTCGAGGCAAGTGTGTTGCCGCGTGGCGCAGAGTTTTCTCCGACTCTGCGGCTATGCCGAGAGGGTTTTCACGCTGATTGAGACGAAGATTGCGTCAATCTTCGCTCGGTTAGGCGAAAGCTCGCGGCCGGCTCGTATATTCGGATGGACATTTTTGCGATGTAGGTGTGCTGCGAGCTGTAATGAGATTTAGGAGAGAACCGCTGTTGTGCAGCGGTATAGAGGCGGGTTTAACTTTATCGCGAACGCGTTGTTTGTTGTCAGAATCTTAATACTTCCAAGAATTAATTATAATCTCATTATGCGAACGACGATAAACTAAATTGAGCAGTGTTCTCTTTATATACTTTATTAACGTCAGTTAGGGCTAATTACCATCACATTACGTCACACCTACCAATAAACGCTTATATATAATAAAACTATACAAAGTAAGTAACGAAAATTCGAGCGCTCCCTTATAAAGTAGGTCGCAATTATCGTCATTGATTGATATTCCAATTATTCTCCGACACGAGCTGTCTGCAACAAAACAATACAAAAACGAATAAAGAAAAATAGCAGCCCCGGTAACAACAACGTCAGTAAACGCTCGCTGAAAACTACAAGAGAGAGTGCGAGGGAAAGAGTATGCGACGCAAACTCGATTAAAACTGATTGTGTTCGGATAAAAGGAAAAGCTCGCGCGCGCAGGCGCAAATTTGTTTACAACGGCTCGCGCGTATAATCGGGCCTTTGCGCGCGGGCGCAAAACGAATGGCCTTTATCCTAGTGCTGGCCGAAGTTGCCCAGCGCGCAGCGCAGTGTAGCAGCACAGCAGCCGCGCTTTATTGTACACAGCCGGCCAAGTGAGAAGTCGATGAAAAAGCCGATGAGGTAAAAGGCTCGGTGGGAGTGAGATGAAACGACGCGCGCTCTCTCTGTGTGTGCGCAGAGCAAGGCGATGGAAATGTACAGAGAAAGAGAGAGAGAGGAATAAAAAGGAAAGGGTGAAGCACGAGGGAGAGAGGACTGCGGGCGGCTGGCATGAAAAGGAGTTGCAAGATTCTCCATTCAAGCGGCGTCGAGTTCCGAGTGAGCTCGCGGAATTAAACTTTCTGGACTCGAAACTTTTGACTCCCAATGAAAAATTTTCCACGCTTTCCACTCTCTCTCCCTCTCTCGGTGGCATAGTGGCGGCGGTTCTACTTATTCTCCCCTTCGCGCTTTTTCTTTGCCCGCTCCTCCGGGAGTGAACGCGAGTAGAGGGCCTTGAAGCTTTCGTGTGCCGAGGGGCAGAGGTAGGAGAGAAATTGTACGGTACACAGCGTGCGCACGTGACATTCTGCTCCCGGAAATTGCCGTATTTGTTAGGGACTCGCGGTGCGCTTTCTGTCGTGCCCGAGAGAGGCGGACGTAGGGCGACAATTTTGAAATTGGAATTAATGCGATGCGTATTTCGCGTGGTTAAGGTGGCACGATTCTCTCTTGAAAAACTGATTTGTGGAAAAACTTGATGGAGGGATTTTATGAATTGTGTGAAATTTTTGTAAATTCAATTTTATACGTATATGTCTGTATATAAATTACACGATTTATTTTTCATTCAATTTTTATAATAGCTTCTCATAACTTTTTTACATGTGTGCATATGTTGACGTTCCGCGAAAAATTGTTATATTTCGAGATGCTCGTTAGCACGATGAGAATTTACAGGAAATTATTTTATGATAATATCGTGATGTATACTTTTATCAAATGAATGTTTACTCGACATTTTCCATTTCAAGTTCCATTAAATTTTATTTCAACATCTGCACTGAATAAATTTAATAACGTAAAAAGCACAATAAAGTAGGTTTTCCATTCGACTCTCGTTGCAAAAACGTATTTTTAATTCTCATCATTATACATTTTGAGCAATTGCTTTGATGGGTTTTGCACCTCTCTTTCCATTCAAACCTATGAAACCTATATAAAATATTATGAAAATCAATTAGGTATATATCTGTCGCTTAAAAACTATAAAAAATTCGAACCCCACAAACAACGCACTATATCCCTACTAACTTCCAATTGCCGTACACTGCCATCCTAAATACCCATTCCTCCCTCCTCTTCGACCCATACGAAACGACCGAGCCATCCCCGTGAAAATTAATTCGCCAAAAAGCCCGAAACAGACACCCCCATCGCGTCCAAAAAAAGCGCTATCACGCCGGCGGTTATATAGCCTGTGGAGCTAGAGCAAAGCCAAAGGTAACGTACGGGGGGATGGCAAACTTATTGCCATCGCGAATTGAAAATACGCGTCGGGGCTTTATCCCGGGGGGTCGGAGGGGATTACCGGGGCTGCGCGCGTTGCAGTAGCAGCTACTACCTCTCCCTCTCTCTTGCTCGTACGTGCATGTAAGCCCCTACGCCGGCCGTGTGCGCAATTATTACCGGCTTGTGTGTGACCCTACGGCCGAGTCTTGGCAACGAATGGGCAAGAGAAGAGGAGTGAAAGCTGCTGTTGCCTGCTACGGGATGGGTTATTTTTTTGCTGTGGTTACAGAGTGATTGAGACGTGAGATGGAGATTAAATGTCGATGGGGGTTTGCGTTTCTTGGTATGAGGGTTCGCGGAAGGACCGCGTATAGATTGTTATCGAGTATGCCTTCCTGGAAATTGAATGTATCTGGGTGATGCTACTTACTCAGAAAATTGATCGTTTAATTATCCGGATTTACAGCTTTTCTGGCTAAGTTTACGCGATGGATTAAAGATATTACTCGAAATGGAGTTTGGAATAAATTTAATAGAATGAACATATAAACGAGATAAATTCAAAAAATTAAATATATTTAATTCTATTAAAACATTATTTACTTACAAGCACAGGATTAGCAATATATATTCGGGCTTGTAACAACTTCTAGCCAAACAATCCCAATATCTACGGCTCTCTCCGCAAACTTGACTTCACGAGAAAATTTCGGAAATTTTAACATCCACACAGTCGGATTGCAGCGCTTTTACAAGAAAACACTTTTCGAAGTTAAAAAGCGCTCCTATAAACTCGGCGCTTCCGAAGTTCTATATCAAGCAACAAGAGCAGTTACGTGGATCGCGCACCGCACAAAAGGAGAAAATAATTTTTTTTATCTTCCCGGGGCCAAACTGCTGCTGCTGCTGCTACTCTCAGGAAACCTCCTTTTAAAGGAACACGAAAAACCGCCGAAACATTCCACTCCCCCTCCACACTCCTCTCTGCCTGAAAAAGGAGCGAACCGCGCGTCGACGAAGCGTGTTGGCTGCGGCCAACGGAAGAAGCAGCGAGAGAGCGAGGCAGAGAAAAAAAAGAATAACACGCGCAAGCAGTCGGCGAGGTAGGAAAACTAAAAGGATCTCAGGAGGAAAGGTTCTTACTCCTCTTCCTGAAAACAATACAAAAACTTTCCCTCGCCTCTCCACCCCCTCTCGAGAGCTCGCCACCGCCTCTTTTTCTCAATCGGCCAAGGTTTGGGGGAATCCCCGCGCTCACTCTCAACACATGCGCTCGCAGACACACACACATACACACAAAAGCGCACGCAAGCAAGAGAGAGAGAGAAAAAAAGAATGCAAGGAGAAAACTGCGGGCCAGATAGGGCGGCGAAGAATAACACAGGCGGGGGTGCGCACGCGAGCCTCGAGTGCTGCGCGGGGAGGGAAAAATAAAAGAGGGAGCAACAACGCGCGCGCGAGACAGGCTGAATGGAAAAATAAAGCGCGCGAAATATCGGGCTCTCTTTCTCGCGCGTACAGCACCGAGGTCACCCGAGACTCGCTGCTGCTGCTGCTGCCATGCACTCGACTCCTGCGCTGGCTCGCGCGCGAGTCTGAGAGGGCTCTTCAGACTCTCCGAGCTTCAAAAGCACCGTGTCGCCGCCCCGCGCTTCTTTTCCAGCGCGGCGACGACGCTGCTGCACAATCAGCCTCGAGGGGGCTATGTGCTGCTGCTACTCCTCTGCGAGGCCCCGAAGACGACGAGGAGAAGGAGGATGGGAGCGTGCCACGGGCCGTTGTGTCCCGTTCGTTTTGCCATTCTCGAGGATTTTTTCAGGACGAATGGAAGGCTATGCCGTAATGGCCGAGAGAATTCGGGCGGTCGTTATTTTTGGGAGGGACGCTGGGGTGGTGATGTAATTTGATTGTTAAGGGGAAGGACCTGGGGTTTTTTTAGGGAAGTGGACAGGAAGATGAGTTAAGAATATATGTCGTAAAATAAGCGCAAAAGCTGTTATATTTCCAGCGCGTTATACAAAATTAAACTTTTGCCGGGACGAACAAAGAATCTCAGGTATACGTTATTTTAAACAACACCCCGGTTTCAACATTTTCCGAACATCTTCCTCACAAACATTGTACTTCTCCCCCATTGAAAGCATTAATTTCACCTCAGCCGCACAATAGCCGTGCAGATGAAGATCTAACGACTCTCCCGTTCTCTTCCCGCAGCGTACACTCCTCTCCCGTACAATCCTCATCGCCCAGAAGCAGCAGCAGCAGCCGTAAAGGTGTTCCTCCCCTTTCTTTTTCGCCCGACTCCTTTCTTTCCTTCCTTCCTTCCGCACTGCCCCTTCCCGCTCCACGTTTTTTTCACCCTCTCATGCTTATCGCGGCTCGTGCGACGGCGGTCCCGAGACTTTCCAATTTCGCGCGCACTTTTGTCTCGGCTGCGGCTCGAAAAATAAAGAAAAAAAAAAGGTAAGAGAGAAACGTAAAGAGAGGGCGCGAGAGTTCGCGCCCCAATGCGCGCACAATGTAGCCTGACAAAAGCAGTGGCGATGCCGTTGCTGCTGTGGTTGTTTATTGTCCGCGAGAGATTTTCTTGCTTTTAAGCGCTGCGAAGCCACGGTCTGGTTGGCACTTTTTTTCGTCCTTTCATTTGTATATATCGATTTCGGCCCGCCTTATTGCGGGCTTCCGTCGTTCTGTCGTTGATTTATTGTATTTTACAGGGCGCGGATGATTAGAGGGGGAATTGTAAAAGTGGAAGCTGAGAAAATTTTTCGTTCGATCGGAACGAGGGGACCGAAATTAAGTGAACCGTCGGACTATGCACACACAGGGGGCTAGTATGTGATGTATTTCGAAGTTGAAATGGTGCTCGCGAACTTATTAAACTTGAGAATTAAATTCAGCAGCGAGCTCCCTCGCGGCGGATATAATGCGGGAAACCCATTCTTCCATTAATTTCGTGTAAACGCAACTTATTAATCCACGAGCGAAAAAAAAGTATCTACGTGTATTTAGTATATTCGTGGAAAACACGGGGTTTAATTAGCGGAAATCGCCGAAATAACTCCATTATCATAATCCCCGACCTCATCCCATCTCGGAAGAATCCGGAAGATTAATCGAATAAATATTTTCCGTGCTCAGGAGAGAAAAGCGCGCCCAGGGAAGAAGAAAGGCTCAGCCTGAGGCTTATCCGCCGCGTCCGACCAATAACGACTCGTTCCACTGCGCGCGGAATTACCGGGAGCTCACCGAAATAACGTCTCTCTCTCTCTCTTACCGCTCAGGCGATATAAAGATGAAATTGCTTTTCCGTCGTGCGACAGCCGTCGTCGACGTGGACGACAACTTGGTCGACGATGATTTTTTCGAAAATCGTTCTCGTCCGATTCCTTCAAACTTTAACCCGAGCATTGGAGGTTGCCGAAGGTTGGAGAGTGAATTTCACTCGTCGACGACGGACGTGCGCAGAAGAAGAGGGGCAGCAGTGTCGGAAAATAAGGGCTAAATCGCGGCTGGAGCGGGAAAAGCGCACTCTCGTAATTCTTGAGAGCTTTGTTACCAGTTATTCGAGTATGCCATACCTCCGCGCTGCAGGGGGGAGTATTGAAAAATCGGTCATTCGATTGAAAGTTCAACGAGTCTTGCTCTCCTCCTCCCTCTCTCTATTTCTGGCACTTGGATTTTCACGCTCCTCGGTTTTTTTTACTCGCCGCTGCGCCCTGCCGTTTCCGACGGAGGTGAAATTTCTCCCCGACTATTTCGCGCGCGAGAGAAAGGAAGGAGCAGAGGGAATATTCCAAGTTTAATTTTATTAGGTTCGAGCGGGAATAATTTCGCACATTGAGTTTGATGAGAGAAATTTCGTTGTTCGCTTATCGAATTTGGGTTACTTCGCCGCGATTCTTACTCAATAATTCGGATAGTTCGCGCGAAGTTGTAATGCGAAAGTCGATTTTCGCCGCGCGGTGGGAGCGGAAATGAATTTATACGGATAATTCGATGATGTAAAAATTCCTTTATTGGGTATAAAGTTTATGGTTAATTATACTTTCGGGCGCAATCTAAAACCATCATTATTTAAGTTAAAATTTTACGATTGAACTAAAAGTTATATTTGGTCCATTCAGCGAAGTCTTTTATTGAACAAGTTATCATTTAACAAAGACTCTACGCTTTCATTATTCAATTTTAAGAAATACGTTGCGTTATCTATTCATGGAATAATTCTATCAATTTTCCGAATCCAGTATAATCGTCATTCTTGTCGATATTCTTGGAATTACTAATGAAAATGAATATTAAAATCAAATTACAAGTATAAGTGCATAAATGTATTCTAAATTCAAGAGAAGCAAGCTCACTTATCAAATTCTCTTTGAAGAATAAACAACCGTAATTAAATATCTCAATCAGAAATCATTCCCCAACACACTTTTCTCTAAGCCCACATAAATACAGAACCCTAAAAAACACCTTGAAACTCCAGTAAGATAAGACTCCAACAAACGATCCGCGCTCCCCTCTAAAAGGTTGAAAAACGGCGGTGATCTCGTCTACAACGACACAGTTTCCCGCCGATCGCCCCGTCGCAAAGACGCCACCGCTGCTCATTCTTCCTCTCTCTCTCTCTATTCCTGTTTCGCCTCATCCCCCGCGAGCTCACGCCGGGGCGTCGGCGGCGTCGCGATTTCCGCGCGCTCACTGTAAATCAGGCCCAGCGCGTTACCTAATTTCCCGGGGCTGACTCCATTACCGGCAAACTGCCCTCTAATTAGTCAGGCTCGATTAGGGAGGAGAGCAGAGAGAGAGGGGGAATCTACCACCGCTGCCGTTCGCTCTGTGCTTCCCGATTCTCGGTCTCTCTCTCTCCCGTCCTCCCGGGAGAGAGGGTCAATTCAATCCCCGGCGTTTGTGCCCTCTCTGTCTATTCGCCAGTCCTCCCTAATAATCTCCCCATTCAGCGATTATCGTTCTGCTTATTTTCTCGTATTTTCCCTCTCGGCTTCGGCTTGTTTCATTGGCTCTACTCTTTCTCACTCGCTCTCGGGGAGGAGGTAAGCGCTCGATTGTAATTGTGAGAGAGGAGGAGGAGGGGAAGAGGTGCTCGTGATCGCGGAGATCGCGCGCGGATTAAGAAAACGAAAATGCCGTCGTTCCTGCTCCATTAGTTTTTAACCGGATTTCGATTCGGGCTTGAGCTCCTTCTCTCATTCTCTTTCTGTTCCCTTTTTTACGGCTGGCTCTTTTAGGACTGCTTTTTTTCGTACTCACCATTCCGCGCGAGTTAAAGAGTTCTTGAAAGAGTTGCCGATTTGTAGTGATGAGAATTGAGGGCCAGAGGGAACGAGTTTTATAAG
Source organism: Torymus auratus (assembly GCA_900474315.1). Classification (NCBI taxonomy): domain Eukaryota; kingdom Metazoa; phylum Arthropoda; class Insecta; order Hymenoptera; family Torymidae; genus Torymus; species Torymus auratus. The sequence continues at coordinate 12,895 of UXGD01000033.1, forward strand.
CGGGCGGTAATTTGGTCATTTGTATTTAGAGCGGAATTGAATATCAATAGATTGAAAATTACGCGCGAATGTAGGACGTTTTGGAAATTATCATATTTTATTTCGTAATAATCGTTCTGGTAATTGAAATCCGTTATTTTAATATTCATTGGACTTTTTCTTTCGTCTTTATGAAAGTGGTTGTTCAATTAATACGAAAGAGAATTCCGATGAAGTTTCCCGCCGGTTATTAGATGTCAAATAACCAATCGAAAAGGCAATCTCGTGTATTAGTAATGCTTTTTATACTAGCTATATTGATTTTGAAAATTGTTATCTGTAATTGTACACCCTTATGAGTATTGAGGTTAATAACATTTGACATCAGGTAACAATAGAAATATCTTTATAACTGGAATCTGACAATTACACAATTGAAAACTAGATTAGAATCATGACTGACTGACAATGAGATGATAGCCTGAGTGATTAAATGAACTATTGTATAATCTTTCATTTTAGAGCTTGAAGTAACATTCTATTCTGGAACATTTCCTCGACTTCCCTCGTAAATTGAAAAATCACTTTTTCACGCCACTTCCGCGAACTTTCATATCTTTAATTTACAAAGTAATCAAAACTTCACGCGAACGCGTGACAGTTAAATAAAATCTTCGCGTCTCGCTATTCCCGGAACTGCAGCAGCTTCCCCACAAACTTCGCACGCTTCTCAATTTTATATATTTTTTTTACATTCCTCGTACGAAACCAGCAAAATCTCTTTTATCGCGCGGTGCACTTCGATTTCTAAGCTATCGAAGCAAAAACGTTCTGCACTTTGAAAAAAAAAAGAGGAAAGAAGTTGAAAAGCAAGTGAAATCGTTTTTCTCGAGTGCAAAATAAGACCCTTCCCCTTCCCTCTCCCTCTTGTATTTCATCCCCCTCTCTCTCACTTTGCGCGAACTTTCTTATAGTCCGATCAGTGCACCAGACCAAAAGGAAGCTTTCTCTCTCCCTCTCGTTCTCTGGCGGAGAGCATCGATTACGTTCCGGGCCAGAGCAACGCAAGCGCACTCCACTATACCTCCCTCTCTCACACCACCTCTCTTTCGTTCTCGCTCGCGTTTATTCGCCATCGATTGTTCCGCGATCGTTAGTCCCCTCATTAAGAGGAGAGAAAGAGAGAAGCTTTTGAGAGGACGATGGACGAAGCAGAGAGATATAGAGAGAAAGGGGGGAGAACACGAGAGACTGGGAGATGGACAGAGGAAGAGGTAAAATTAAATTTAACTTAATTAAATAGCTTGTCACTGCTTAGGATTTTTCTCCGGGCTCTCGCGTTCATTCGCTCCGGACTTTAATTAATATCGAGGCGCTACTGCGTTGATTTCTCCCGAGAGGTGTGCGCGCGCGAGTTCTTTGACGAGTGTTCGCGCGTCGCCCTCATCCCCCTTCTGTCACCATCCGTTTCTTTTTCGCTCTCTCAGTCTCAACTCTCGCGAGCTTTAATCCCGCCATCCTCTCTCTATCGCCGTGCGGGGACAGCTCACTGGACTTTATCGGCTCCTGCTCCACAGGAGGGTAAGGAGATTGCAAATTTTCGAACACGCGTCGTGTGAGGTGGGGGGCATGTCGAAGTTTCGTGTCCCGAGATAGTTAAGATATAACTCTATCGATATTTTAGTCCAGTTATTAGGGTTAGCCTTAGGTCGCCCGGTTATTAAGGCACCCACTCCTCGCGCCCGTGTGAGAACTAGCTCGTTCTCCACTGTCTTGTACGCCTGGCGCTCTGTCGCTAAATCACGATAGTGCCGAGCCTTAAGGCATCGCCCGCCGCGTGAAAATCGATTACCGAGCGCGCCCCGGCGCTTTGCACAATGTTATTGGGAAATAAAGCAGCGGAGATAGATATAGATATATTTATCGATGGGAGAACGTGAGCGTGGTACGGATATACGAGCGATCGTGAATTTGATTTGAATTGATATTAGGATTGTAAATGTTTAACTTGATTTTATCTCCTGGAATTATTGGAAATATCGGTTCTCCGCGCGCTCGAGCTGTAGTCTGGAGGATGTGCTATGGGGAATCTCAAAGCGAGACATTGCTTGTGATACTTTGAAGTTATACAATGGGTGTATCGAGTTGTTACTTTTATATAAGTTATCAGAATTGAGGTGCAAAAGATAGTGGTACGTCAAGTTTCGCTACTAGCTGGAAATTATTCATTTGCTTCCATTTCTATACGAAGATTTTTCTCCTATCGAATCCAATAGTTTATATAATAAAAATGGGTAGTTCTTATGGCTAGCCAAAACTAAGCTACTACTAAATCCACGAATTAATTAACTGAGGATAAATCATATCAATGATTTTATGTCTCCACGGTTCAAGGAAAATTAAGCCAGATGAATAAATTAAATACGCACAAGATTGAGTCAGTGCTCTCTCTCTCTCTCTCGGCTAGTCACTGGCGCAAGAAAAGCGCAACCGCGCTCGAATTATGCATCTCTCTCTCTCTCTCTCTCTCTCTCTCTCTCTCTCTCTCTCTCTCTCTCTCTCTATTTCTCTCTCCCACTGCGTCGCTTTATTCTCAACCGAACGAGGGACTGACAGCACAGAATTTCAGCGCCGGGCGATAAAAGCTCGACGAGCAGACGAGAGAGCGAGCAAGTGCGCGAGAGGGAAGGATTCGCTAATACCCGTTGAAACGTGCGTGCATAACGAACTCGTTCCCTCAACGAGCTCACGTGTGTGCAGCAGCAGCAGTGGTAGTAGTAGTAGTAGAACGTGCAGCTTCCCTCTCGGGTACAGTATATAAGCGCGTAATAAACATAAACTCGTGACCTATCGGACGTTGATGTTATAGTTAGGCTGCTCCACTCTTCTCTCTATCTCTCTCACTCTAGCAGTGCGAATTCAGATAAGAACGGGGATAGAGCGAGGGCCGCTGGGAACGCTCGTATAAAGCGCACACACGTGCGTGCATGCGTGGATTTGGGCTCTTTTTGAGGCAAATTCGCGGTTGGAAAAAAGTCACGTTTTTTGCTTTTCTTTTTTTTAGAATTTTCGGATTTAAAGGTTTTGATGAAAAGCTGCGCGAGTCCGCGAGCAGATTGAAATCGTGCTGAATTTTTTTTTCTCCGTGTAGAAGGTAGTCTATGGAATTTATTGGGAGAGATATAGTGGATTTTGTATATACTGATAAAATATAGTGGTTTTTTTCGAGGTGGAACTGACTTTTGCTGGTTCAAAATCAAAATGAAATAAAATAATAAGTTTATCTTTTTTTTCTTCATCAAATAGATGCTTAATAACGTTTTGAAATGAATCATAGTTCTATTTTTGAAGTTGTTACGAGCATTCACAGGAGCAGTCATTCCGCGAATATTTTTTCTTTTAATAGAAGCGAGGTAGTAGATATTTTTAAATATTAAAAAAAAATTCTTTTTGTTTTATTTCTGAAATTGTTTATTTGATATGCCATTTATTTTTGGAGTTGACGTAAATTAATATTAGCATCTCTCTTCGGTATCAAAAATATATTTTATAATAATATCTCGATACTCCCATGAGAAGGATGAAATAATATATGTTACGATCCATTTTATTAACATCCATGTTATTTCAAGTTTTAATACATGAACAATCAAGGATATTTTTAATAATTCTTAAAAAAAGAATATTTTGATATAAATAAATGTTATGATGAATTTCAGGAGAACATCTGGATACGATTATTACCAATAAATTCGTAGATATAAGTATTGATTTTATTAGTATTCCACTTTTTTTATAAAGAATTGCAAACAAAAATTTTAATCAGATATTTATTTGCAGGCTATCACAACTGTCAATCGATTGTTTATATTGTAACTAAATAGCAGACGAGAAAGTAACATTTTCCAGTTTAACATTACGTGAACATGCATTTATAACTACGTAAAATAAACTGGAATATTTCTTTTCAGAATTTACAATTACGTTACCGAATTATTTATCTAAAATAAAGTGTTTTCATGAATACTGTACAAATTGAGATAAAGTTTTCATATTGTTCATTAAAAATACTTTACTATTGAATTCACATGATTCATTTATCAAATACAAAGAGTACGAAACGTCATTAATATACCTACTATTCTATATCAGCAAACTAAAGTAATATCAGCCCTCAACCAGCGTAGTTGCATAATTAAACGTTTGATCTCATAATACAACACTTTTCTCTTGACAAACCGCAACCTCCACTTTTCCACACCACCTTCGTAAGCCTCCGAATTAATTCAAACCATTCGCAACTACCCTTCTTTCTCTTCCTCTTTTTTCTCTCTCTCGCTTTCACTTTTTTTTTTACACACCCATCCCTCACCATTACCCCCCCCCCCCCCACACACATATATTTTTTCCGCGGTCGAACGATCTGCGCGCGATAGCGCGCCACCCGCGTGCTCTGATTATGCGCGCGCGTGCACGCGGGGGCGTTCATACCAAAATGATACGGGGATTTATTGTGCGGCCCGCTTTTTTTTCTCTCTTTCTCCCTTCCCCTCACGCGCCTTCTGTTTGAGCGGATAAATATTAAAGTGGAAACAACGGCTGGCAGAGAGAGAGACCGAGAGATGGCTATCATCGCGTGCCCGCGCGATACTGACAAGCGCTCGTTTAGTGTGTACACGCGCAGAAATATTTGATCAGTCGCAGATCGCTAGCTCGCTCGCATGCATTTAGCGATCGCAGCAAATAGAATATAGTCGGACGATCATAGCGATTGTGCAGGGATTTTTTATTCCGCGATCTTTGTCTATTTTTTACAAAAAAAATTTTTTCATTTTTCGGCGATCTAGTTTTGGTGTTTTGGAGGATAATAAATATATGAGCGTAAGATCCCGACTGTGATAAATTGTTCTCTCTTTTGTTTTCTGCCAGAGATTTCTATCATTTTTTGTAAAATATTACAAAAATTTATCTCTACGCCAGTTTTAGCGTATACGCGAACTTATCTCGAAACTAGTTGAGATATTCTCGGAACTCGCGGAACGCAATAGCACGAGCGTCGAGTGGGATCTTGTACGTGGGGGGCAAGCCCCCGGAGGCAGCCAGCTGAAAATTTATTAGCCGGCAAATTAGTCGTAATTGATGGTAAATAAAGAACGTTCCGGCTCAAAGTTTCCACAAGCAAAGGCTTACTGCACACGTACACTCTCTGGGTTCAAGTAGACTTAAATACCCGTGGCTATATAGCCATCCCCGACTTTCTCTCTCCTTGCCGCTCGATAACACTGCGGCGGTCCGAGCGCGCGCGCGCAGCTCTCTGATGCGATTAATGCTTGCAGCGAAATTTTTCGCGCGGTAGTCTTTCTTCTCGCGCAGCCTTTATTCTCTCGCCGGCTATACCCGACGCCGTCTTTTCGTGGACGTCGAGTCCTTGCCCGTGGCGTCGAGATTTATAGCGGCGATTATTATCGGAACATTAATACGCTTATTCACAAGCGGATTAGCATTCCTTTTGTCGGAGTAAATCTCAATGTCTCACGGCGATAAGAGGGGGCTGCGATGTGCGTGTTATTAAAATGTTCGACGATAAAATCCCATTGACCTGATTCACAAGTTTTCCGCTCGATCGCGAAGGAAAAGATGCATTGATTCGGATGTATCGGGACGGGGATGTATTTTTATTTCCGTCTGAGTTGATTTATGAGTTGGAAGCTTTTAGTGCTGATTAAAAGAAGTACAGAAAAATGGTTATTCATGATGAATATTGACATTTGTCCTCTTATAGTGCATCATTTTAGAATTTATGGAGTAACAAATATTTTGAAAACTTCAAGTACAATTTTCTCGAAGCGAATAATAGTAATATCATCATAAGTATGATTACGCTAATACGCTACGTAGTATAGGTGACGAGAATTTGCTCATTAGTAGATCCGTGTAATTAGCTTTTGTTGATACCCCGTGGGCGTATTATTACGCATCTCAGCCTATTGATATACAGCAATTATTACCCCCTGTCAAGCTTATTACATATTCTATGAGCTATAAATGTGGTGGCTTATTAACAAGACCTTATAGCATCGTCAAGACGTAGATATTGTACATTACGTGCCGTAATGCTCAGTAGACTATACTTTCTTCGTTTACTATGTCCATTCTAATACACACACACACAATAGGTATTACGAAGTGAACATAGAAAATCAATTGAGAAATTTAGCAATATACTCACGGTGCATCTCAATGGCGACGGACGCGGAGACGGGCTGGCTGATGTTGTTATTAGACGCCTGACATGTGAACTTGGCGTGGAGGTCCGACCTCTTGAGGTTCCTCACGACCAGCGTGTTCCGCCTCTCGGTGTCGAAGTCCCCCGGGCCGTCCTTCGCGTCCAGGAGCATCTGGTCCCGCCACCATCTAACTGTCGGCTGCGGCGAGCCTGCGGGCGGCACAAATGTGTGCGTTGACATTAATTTCGTTGATTCCAGCGCGCTAACGCGTTTTAACGCGTGTCTCTCTGTATGTTGGGAAGGGGTGAGATGCGGGTTTTGTGAATGAAGATGGGTGGGCGCGATACGCAATTAGCTTGATGTAGGCACGTGCTTGACCTCGCGTATACGTCGGGTATACTTCCAAGGAATGAGGCGCTTTTTCGGGATAATAAGAAGTAAGGGATATATACGTGTTTTTCGGGGGCTGTAATAATAATTAATGTAAAATATTATCGTAATAGCATTTATAACGATCCGTTTATTTTGTAACCCGCGCGTTAAAGAAATCACCGCCATTCACGCAAAAATAAATGTAAATACGAGGGACCGTTACACACCTTCCCAAATCAATTAAAAGCCCCGCCGCCGCACCAAACAAAAAAGAAAATCAGATTACCCTCACGATCTCCGAAAAAAAAAGAAACGCGCGCCGCTCCAACAAATGACTCGAGTGCGGCATAATTTTCCGATTTCCCGCGACCACTAGCTATGCGTTTTTTTTCTCTCGCCCCTCTTCATCGAACGAAGGACTGAAGACACGTTCGCGCCCATATGGTGATTTAATTTGCCACCCGAGTCTCTCTCTCTCTCCTCGCGTGCGCGCGCGTTGGAGGATATGAGAGGCATTGCGACAAGGCGATAATGACAGTCGAGGCCGGGCCGGTACACACCGGGGCTTGACCTCCCTCCATATACTCACGCCGCGATGTTCGGGCCACGAGACTCTCTCCCGAGCGCGTGTGTACGCGTTAATTCATAATTCATAATGGACGTTGCGTGCGGGTAATACCCTCGGGAGGTGGGAGGGAGAGACTCGGCTGGCCTATACGCCGCGAGAACGAGCAAAAAACCACGCGGGGGGTTGAGTATACGTGAAAACATAGTGCACGGTATCGGTTTACTATATCTGTGCGCCGCTCGCTTGCTCCTGTTCGTTATCGCGGCTTGTTTATTTGTGCTGCTTTTTTTCTCACTTTTTCTCTATCTCGTGTAACTCGTTCGTATATAGGAGTAGCGCGTTTGCCTAGTTTGTCGGGGCGTAATGCGCTGCTTGTATAGTTTTTGATGCGTGTGTGGTTTGCCGAGCTGGATAATCGAGACAATATCGCGCGGATGGCAGGTGTGTAATTATATAAACGTTGATGAAAGCGTATTGACAATGTTTCGTGTAGGATAACTGGTCGCTGTTTTTCAAAATTTCTCGACATTTTCTTTCATAAGTTGCTTCCGAGAAATAAAAAGATAAATATTTGAAAAATATCGTCGTTCTCGGTTGAAAGGCTTCACGTTACACGCTCATCATTTCGCGGAAAGAAAAATTAATAATTCTTAAAAACGTTACTGCGACAGCAGCAGATCGTTCGGACAGCTCTATAATATTCAAATATGAAATGGTTACAAATAAAAGCTTCACTTTGTCGGCTTATCTTTTTCTGGGAGAGAAAAATTCATCGAAACGGCTCATAATCTGCCAAACATCACTTTGCGGAAACGAAAAACGTCTATTTTTGACATTCCGTACGTATACACAACAACACGAAACAGTAAAATCAACTAAACGTCGAAAAATTGAAACTTGACATAACTAACTACCGCTGAAAACAATTTCGCTAGCTGTCTCCCCCCTTCCCCCATCGTTTTAAAACGCTTTCAAGAGCCGACGTGAAATTTCACTCGCGTATCACCCCTGTCGTTCAGCTCGCCGCCGGAGAAAAACACTCTATTTCACTCCCCCGGCCACGGCTATATACCGAAAAAAAAGAGCGCGCGGAAAAAACTTTACGGCGGGGCAATTCGAGGTATAGAGAGGCAGGCGAGCGGTCGCAGACACGCACGCACGTTCGTCGTAGTCGCGTCATACGAGGTGATAAAAATGAATTTATCATCGCGATTGCGCGCCCGGAGTATATGGACGCGCGGGTATAACGTGCCCCCGCGCTCGGATCGATTTCGCGGTCGGCTCGCGCGCGATAAATTGACGGGGGAGGGCAGCTTTTGGGGAGGTAGGTGGAGGAGAAACGATAATTAAGTGCGCGATGGCGGCGGGGGTCTCGACGAACTGGCTGGACGGCCGGCAGCAGATTGAAATGATTGATTTTCGCATTATATTGCAGTAATACTCATTTGTAAGCGACGGCGCGCAAGCGAGCGAGAGCTCTTCGTTGGCAGTGCGTGATGCGTGGTTTTGGGTTATTGCCGAGTGGAGCTTCGTGATTTGGATTTCGGGATGCCATGCTGGGTGATAGATTTTATCGCGCGTAGGGATAAATAATTGAGAAATAAAACTTCATGGGGATGGCTATAGCGATAAGGTATATGTATAGAGATTTATTTTGATATTGACAGCAAAAAATTGGGGTTACTATATGTATGTGGATAATTTTATAAGGTAGTCTGAGATAAAGGTGATACGTATACTTTTTTCTATCAAAGTATTATTTTAATGTTATTTAGAATGTAATTTATTAATATAATTAATTACAATACTATGAATTCCAGCTTCATACGCACAAGTTTTTCAGACGAAATTCAATTTCGAATATACTTGGAAAAAAAGTTAATTGAATCAAAATATTATTTCAATTGAAATATAATCAATGTTGCAATGTTAAATAGAAGCCTGAATTTATATAATATTATACCAAATTATTAAAATTATATTTACATAAGCTTATTTCGCCTTTCAGAATATACTTTTGCCAGCATTTCATCGACTTGGATAAAATATACGATTCAACAAACCAAGCAAACAGTGAATTAATTAGCCAACTCTCTCCCAGTTCCACATGTAAAGTACACCAGTATAAGCATTGATTAAAAAGAAAGTGCACTCGCAGATTTATAGAACGTACTCGCGAGCTCGGACTTATATCAATGCATGAGAGAGCTCGGGTATAATTAAAAGCCGATGATAAATCTTCGTGCATTACCTCCAGATACGATGCACGTGAGCCTCATTTCTCCGTCCTCCGTGTAGGGTCCCGCCTTAACGTCCACAAGCTGGCCGAGCGCGTTCACTATGTTCGGCTTGCTCGGTGGTACTGTAACACAAAGAAAGTCATTTACATTATACTTAACTATATATATGCATTCACTGAAATCGTCTGTAAAGCATAGCTCGCCGCTATTCAAAACTCATGAACCACAAGGATTAGTTATTCTGTAACTATACAACGCACGCCATATCAAAGTACGAAATATATCCGTGACGCGTTAATCTCCGCTACCCAGCTAAGGTATAAAGATCGCGAGTGAAAACCCTCTCTCTTTCTTTCTCACACGAGGGCTTAATTTTTTCCGCTTTTTAGAGCCGATGTTTTATTCCGGGCGCGCGCAGAGCAGCCAGCCGCGCGCGTGCGCCGGGGTAGAGAGGGAAAGAAAGACATTGATTTACGGGCCGGCAGCCAATCAACGTCTACTTCGGTTTCTTCGCGGCGCGCGCGAGCCGCATGCAATCGGTCTCCGAAGTGCGCAACTCTAGCGCGGCTCTAATGACGCCACTTTCGCGCCCCGATGAGACGCTACCGGCCGAGAGAGAGACGCGCGCTCGTGCCGAGAAAGCGAGATATCGCGAGGTCAGATGTCCGTCCGCATAGCTGTGTGGGTAGTAGGTGTAGGTATAGATGTGGCTGGAAAAAGAGGGATGAGAAGTGCAGAGGAATAAGTTAGTTTGAAGAGAGGGGAAACCGAACCGCGCTTATCTCTCCTCGCGTAATCCCGCTTGTTCGTCAAAAAATTCTCCAAGACACGCTGCATGTAGCCGCGTTTCTTCGTTTAATCTTGTCTCTTCTCCTTTTTTTGGAAGTTTCTGACGGCGCCGACACGATCGTTCGCGTGCGCCGTGCGTTTAGCTTCGGAGAATATAACAACGCGTATACGGCGCGCGCGCGCCGCGGGAGGTATAAGCTCTGCACGCGGAATTCCCGCGGCGCCGTGTGCCATTTCTTTCCCGAGAAATTAACTGCCGAGAGCTCTCGCAAGGGAATGAGAATCGAACTACTGTCTTAATTTACAGTATAATCGAGCTAAATTGCTCATAGCTATATTTAATAAATGCTCGAGACGAGAGTTTCTTCTTCCTCTTCTTCTTCTTTCTATACTATTTTGCTTGTTAGTAAGAACGAGGTGAGTACCCCGCGACTTTGGTGAAACTTCAACGGAGCAAAGTTCGCGAATGCGCGCGTGCCAGAATTAAGTATACGCAATACGCAATGACCTAAAAATTACGGCCGTAGTCGACTACTACTCGCTTTTATCTCGCGCGGCGCGTGTACATAACTCCGTAGACGCGAGTTGCCTTTGAAAATCAAATTTATTAATGACGCTGGGAGCAAGCGGAGACGCGATCAAAGGGGAGCCGATATATATGCGGTGCGAGAAAAACGCAAACTGGCTAAATATTTCATAAAGCCAATTAGCATACTTTCCACGCGCGCTTCCGTTATACTTCTAACAAAGTTGTCGCACTTTGTGACATTCATATCGCCGTGCTCTATATGGCGCTGGATTAGCTTAAGTGTTGGTATGAAAGACATGAAGAACTTTTGTACATTATCAAATAATTTTCTAGAGCGGTTAATCGAGCTTGCGACATTTCGAGATATAGATAAATGTAAGGTATATACTCACTTATGACGGTCAGCTGAACGCGCGAATTCCTCGTGGGACTCTTATTGAAATCGACGCGACACCTATACTCGCCCTCGTCGGTCTTCTGCACTTGGTTGATGAGCAGCGTCGCTGGCTCCGTCGCCGTGCTGAACCGCGCCCGCTGATTGAGGTAGTCCGACATCCATTGCGACGCCTTTCCCGACGTCTTGCCGCGTATGTCGTAGCTGAAACATCAGACATACGTCGTTGCGTTTAATAAGGAGGTAATAGCTCATTTGTCATTGAATGTAAATAAATGTTATATAATAAGTGGTAAATATAGTTATTTTGTTAATTTGATTGTACGAAAGGAGTAAAAGAAATTTTTCATTTTAAATTATAAGTAGTAGCGGTGCGAGCTTGGTCAGACATTTCCGTCATATTTTTAAAATGACAAACTATTTTCATTTTTCCCTCGATACGCACACATATATAAATAACAGCACACCTTACACAAATACATCACCGAGAAACAAAAATATTGATTAATAAAAAAAGATTGCAAGCGCCCTCGTGTGTGCAGCAGCAGCAGCAGCAGTAGCAGCATATCACGCACACCGACGACTCCCATTTTCCGAAGCCGCACAGTTTTTCCATTTTTCGCCAACCCGCAAAGGCTGTCCATAAATCGGAAAACCAATATTTCTCTCCCACTCTTGCAGGCGCGCTCGCGCACGCGCTGGCCATGATTTATAGGCGAGGAGGTTTAAAGAAATTGAAAACTGTGAAAAACGCATTTGAGAAAAAAGCTTTTGGAGAGCTGTTCGTCGCTCGCTCGCGCGTTTCTGGAATATGAGAGCGAACACGCGCGTAAAAGAAAGAAAAGTGCCGAGTCGACGGTGTAAAACGAAAAAAAAAACGGTTCGAGTGAATACACTACCCCTAGATGGTTACATCTCTGCCGTTGATTTACGCGCGTCGACGTTATACACACACACTCTCTGCGCTCGCGTATACAAGCATTACATGCGCTGTCCGCAGGCTGTTTGGCGAGCCGTCAAACAGAGCGAGTTCACGCTCGGCTGACCCCGCGCGCGTTGTGGCCGCGCTTGGTGACCGAGCGAGAGCGTGATTTTTGAATGGACAGAGGGAGACGGAGGGAAAATCAGGGTAGGCGAGCGTTGTCGCATTATTAACGCCGAAAGTAATCGCGGTGGATTTTCGCGGCTTTGGGTTGAGCATCGTGCGTGTGTAGCGCTATGGGTGATTGGCATGTGTGTGAGAGGTGTTGGACAACGCTGGTTGCTGATTGAAGGTTTGTCGTGGACGATTTGGTTGGTTTTGGGTTTGCTTGGTTATTATTTTAACCTAAATTTGTTTTATGTGACTAAAGTTTTTAATGATTTTTATTTGCGAGTTTTGTTCTCGGTTATGAGAAACATGCGAAAATGTAAATGAATATTTTGCGATAATATTATGTGTGATACGTATTATATATTGTTGATTACAGTAACAACACTGGAGCTTATAATTATTTACAACAAAGAATTTCATTATAAAAGTAATTAATTTTCGGACCACTTTTTAGGAACTTTGCATTACAATTTTTTAACAAATTCTTTTAAGACTTTTAATTACAAAGCTATGATGGATTTTCTTTTTCGTAAAAATAAAATATAGCCAGAAAGTGCATGAATCTCGATTTATATACAGAATTTGTAATAAGAAAAGGTCAAGTAACCAGACTACTTTCAGGAAAGTGTCTGCGGGGATGTAAAGTAAAGCCTCACTTTCCCCTAACCTTTTTTATACCGTAACATGCTTTTATAAGCTGCATGTAGAGTACAGAGTATAAAAAATGCTATATAGTACAAAGCACTTTACAAAGCTAAAAAATGCGGTATTTTTTTATACAATTTAAAATTAACTAGAATTTAAAATCAATCATATGCTACTATAGAAGTACGAAACAAATTTCCTTTCAAAAGATGAATTTCAAAACATAATACACAAACATTGATTTATCTGAAATTTTCACAACATCCTTTTTCAGTTGTACAATGCAATTACAATTTCCGGATAAGCAACAACGGACTACCTAACCTTTATTAGCGTGCCACCGCAACCCAGCTCCCATTTGACCTTATCTTTACGAGAGATGTGTGTAAAGTCTCAGCCAAAAATGACAATCAGCCCTGTCCTTAAAACTTTTTACTATAACCCCTACTTCTCCCGCGGCAATAAAATCTCGAAGAATTCACTCGGCAAACTTTTTGAGGCGGACGGTACCCACAGCGTGGGGGCATATTCAAAAGCTCAAGTGGGAGTGACCTAGTCTTGAAATGTTTCGGGCTTGTAGGAGAGAAAGAGAGCAGCGATCATGTCAACGCGGCGCGGGCATCCGCCGAATAACAACTATTCGGAAGTCGCTGCATTCCAAAAGAATTCGCAAAGGAATTTTCGGAAACAGCTCGGGATGGATTTACAGCAGTTGCGTTTTGATGAATAGAAAGCCCCCCCGCCACTCGACTTACGACTTCCCTTTGTATGACATACGTATATTTCCGAACTCGTGGAATAAAAAGCAAAATCAGGACTCTTACCACTACAGTTCCGCGCGCCTTTATTACGAAATATTCTCCCCCACTCTCCCCGTGTCTTTACTCGCATACCTCGGCAGTACACAAACTCTCCAGCTGTTGGCGTCGCCAAGCGCGCGTCCGCCCGTAAAATTTACGCTCTCCCCCGGCGTTAAAAACTTTTTCACCATTCCGCGCGCGCGCGCGTGGCAGTATAATACTACCGGTGGCTCTTCATACGCGAGTTATTGCAGCTCAAGACACCACACAGAGAGCATACGCGTAATGGTTACGACCGATATCAAATGCAAATCAAATCCCGCGGGCGCAAAGATATATACCCGTTGGGAAGCCATATATAGAGGCCGCGAGCGCGCTTGATTTTTGATGGCTTGTAGGAGGAGGAGGGGGACAAAGTCACACGCCAGATCAAAGCTAAATGGATTTACGCCCAAATGGCACGTGTTGTTCATTCATGCCGTTGCGCGATGCCGAGGGAGCGATATGATGGCATTCTGCGCGCGGCGGGATGGAGTGCACGATGGCACGAGAGAATGAATGGAGGGTGGTGGTGGTGGTGGTCTGGTGTGGATTGTACGGGAGTTGACGCGCCATTCATCGCGGCGCCGATTAATTAGCGAGCCATTTGGTTTAGCGGGGTATTGAGAAAATAGGGAAGTTGATCAGGGGAATGCCGATTGATATAATTGTTATGGTTGTACAATTGTAGAGGTTGGAGGTGGAGGTGGAGATGAATGCAAATTGGTTATGATAATAGTATTGTTTTTGTGGGAAAAGAAAAGAACTTACAACACGCAATTGAAAAGTGGAAGGTACGGAAGGCAATTCACAATTTACCAATAATATCAATAAGTTGTAAACTCTATAAATTATAAAAACACCTCGAACAATCCCAACCACGGCAATTCCCACAACCACCGTTTATACGAATAAGACCCTCGTTATTTCCACCGACAAAAAATAAAACCCTACCGAATTAAAATTTAAACCCCCCAGACAACATCGTCCGCTCTATCATATCCACCTTTACACCACTCACTCCCAGTCTCCACTGCACTTCTCCCCTCCGGTCGGCTGAGCACTTCGACCACAAGTCCAATAATATCGATAGCCATTCATACATAGAATATACACGCGCGTGTGTATTCTCATTGAGTCGAGTTTCGCGTTTGTGCAGTTATAGAAGTCGAACGAGTGACGAGGAGGGGACCCAGGGGTGCGAGGAGGTAGCTGCTATCGGCAAGAAATCAGAATGCAGTTTGCTCGTCGGGGCGAGAGGGAGAGAGTATCAATTTGTGCGCACGAAGTGCGCGAGGCAGTAGACGGCGGTAATTTCTACGTGGATGGGGGGTGAAAGGATCCTTTCTTAATGTTATCTTTTTGAGAGCTGGTGAGGAAAGTGCTGGGAGTGGAGTCTGATACTGCTATATATAACGACGTTAGAGTTTTATAATTAAATGTAGACAGGTGGTATCGAATGGTCGGTACTTTTTCCGTGTATCGAAGAATATCTTGAAGATACAATATGAAGTTTCATAATTCAAATATAATATAAATTTTAAGTTTCTCCAAGATTTTCAAATACAAAAGCAAGTAGAATCAAAAAATCCCGCAACTATACATTATACACTCGAGCTTAAATCCAGGAACCACCGAACACAGTCGGCCACTATACACTCGCACTCGCTTACTCACTAGCCGGAGATCGTCGTCGTCGTCCTCCTCCTCCTCGTAATCTACCGCGATTTTCAATTAACCTCTGGCGCTCTTGGCAGCCTCTTCTCTCCCCCCATCCCCTAAGCTTCCTCCTTGTTCTTTTCTCTTCCCTTCCCTCCCTCCATACCTCTCCAAGATCTTATATACCCTCCGAGGCGCGGATAGGCGTTGGATCACTCGGGGTCCGTCGTCGTCTTATACACTCCCCCCACTCTCCAACCCCACCTCTTGCTATCGATTTCAAGAAATCGACAGGCTGCTAGTCGTACGCCAACTTCGCCGGCGTATATACCGAGTGGGAAGCGTCAACGACAGAGAGAGAGAGAGATTGCGAGATAGAAATTCCCAGCCACTGCAGCGAGCTCGCTCGCAGGGTGGCAATTTCCGCGTCTGTCCTTGTGCCAAGAATTTCACCTCCTCGCTACTTTTATACCTAGAGGAAGTACGGGAGGGAGATGGGAGGGCAAAGAGGAGAAGCTTTGAAGATACCTCCCGCGCCCGAAACGCCAAAGCCAAGGAGAGGGTCGCGCAGAGCGATCTCTACCTCTCGCGTGGCCTGCTTGCACCGCGCGCGCGCCATTCTCTCTCTCAACGGTTCGCCTCGGCACTTCGACTGTGGCGAGTTGCGGCGGCGGTGGTAGTGGCGATTTGCATATTCATTAAACGCTCTCGCGGTACGTTATAGTCGGTTGCTCCCACACACACACAGTCGTGCCAACCGCTACCATCCTGACTTCCGTGCATGGCTGTGTGTATAATACGCCCAGGCGTTCCAAGACGCCAGACGCGTTTATGTGTGGGTGTGTGTAGAACACGAGAAGAGAATGAGAGTCCCTCAGTGTCTAATTCGGTTACAGAGACCACAGTGGGATAAGAAACGTAGAGAGTAGCGTCTGTCGTTAATGACCGATATTTAAGACGGATTTGCATTTCTGCCGTTCTTTCTCAGCCCCTCTTGCCAAGCGATAACGACTCGATCCGGTCGGCAAAACACGAGATCTACTTTTTCTCACTCTCGGTATATACGTGTGTGTGTGTATACAAGCTCGCCGTCGCGCGCAGATACTCTCAACTCTCCTCTCTCTCACTTGCTACTTGCTTTCTGTAACTCAGCCCGCGCGTCCTCTCTACTCTCTCGAGTGGTAGCAGCCTGCACTCGTGCCTCACCCCCGCTGTGTACAAGTTACACAAGTGGATGTCTATATATATATACACGTAACAACATTACAGTGGCACAGAGGCAGCCGGCATTCTTACACGTGCATAAACGCGCGCTAATGCCGAGTCTCACTCTCCGCTCTCTGTCTCTTCTCTCAGTCCTTTATGCGGCACGGGCGCCACCGCCTGTCCGTAATTAATTCGGCCGGGCGCCTCATAGAGACACACGAGAAGAAGCGAGAGGAGCAAGGGTGAAGAAACTCCGAGAGATTTGTGGGGAGGGCTGGAAACAGAGGATGTAAATCGCGCGAGACCACATTCGACCGCTCATCTCGCGAAGGAGGAGGGAGGAAGAGAGAGAGATACAGCGAGTGCCGGCGTGGAATTATGCATTTTCTTGTCGCGCCACGGCAGATAAGAGTCGGCTGAATATTAATGCGCGCTGTAATAGTTTGTAAACTGCAGCGCGAGGCGAGCGAGGTTCAGTGCTCGCGCGCCAGCGTCATCTATTTTGGGCTCTCTCGGCTGCGCGCTTCCCGTTCTCTTCCGACTACTGTACTATACTACTGCAGCGTCTTTCGCTTCTATTGTTGTATTATTAAGTTGGGATTCAGGGCTCGATGAACTTTCGCGCAAGTTTTTAGAAGCGGGGCTGCTTTTTAGTGCTGCTATTGATGTAGATGTAATAAATCTTATACAGGACTTATTTATGCTCAATATTTCATTTATCAATATGGACCATTTATCATTCGCGTATTACATCGATTTTGATGAACGACTGTAATTCAGGATAATAAATATACATGCAACACCCTCGTTTTCCAGGCTTTCCAAACGCTTCGTTATTCTTATAATTTCTCTTTCGCAGTTTCAACGGCACCACTGTAAGGGTCGTAACTGATTTTATGGAATTTTTTTTTTTTAATGGCCAAGAATCGGTACGCGCGTAAAGTGATTTAATTTATGGTTTGAAGCTTTGGAAAAAGCTCTGATTCGTTATTTATTGCCGCAGTTATTTAACGCAGTATTAATAGGACTGTGAAATCATGTGAAATTGTATAGCTGGATGGACTTTGTTCGTATTGTTGCTGTTGTAGGTGATACGATATGATATAGTATTTACGTATATTATATACTGATTTATCTTACAGAACCAATACACTTGTTCAGAGCTTGACAAAATATGAAATTAAAAAAAAAAATTAATCTCGGGAAGTGACGGAAAAGTAAAAAAAATAAGGCTGAAATTTACTAAAATAAGTAAACAAACGCAATATTTCATGCCACATTCAGTAGTAAAAATTGAAAATAATGACTTTTTAAATACTCAGTTAATTCGTATGTAAATTCTCAAATTCGAATGGATTCCTCATATTTTTATCACAGTTATACACGTTTCCTATTCATATTATATCGAGGCTACTCGTCGACACCCTCCTTTCCTCCATTCCACTAAAACACAACCTATTTACTCACATTTCCAACCCACCAACCAAAGCGCTCCCGACACCCATCCTCAAATCCAACTCCACTTCGATTTACACAATTATGCCATAAGTCAAACGCACGCTGTCAGACCAGTCGAGCGAACGTCAGCGCCGCCGCCACGCTGCGCGCTTGCAAACGGAGATACACAAGTGTCAATCAGCTGCGGCTCGAGAGCTGCCACTACCCCCCTTTAAACTCTCTCCCTCCGCGCTCCCGCGCGTATGAATCTCTCACGAGCATCACTACCGGGGCAAAATAACAAGTCTCGCGCTATGGGTAAGGAAGCAAAGTAGCCCGTGCATAATGTATTATACGCCGCACACGCGCGTGCGAGATAATGCAGCCGACGTACTTAGCCACTTACTCTCTCGCTCCTCCACTTTTCTCGCGCGCGCGCGTCTTTTATTACATCGAGGCGGCGCTGGCGGGTTCTCGAACTCGGGGGGGCTACGCCTGCACTTAACGTTCCCGGTGAGCGCGCACCTGGCCGCAGCCATAAGATAATAAGGAGCTTGAGAGGGTGGCGATGAAGCGAGCGAGAGGCAGCGAAGGTATATGGTTTATTCTCGATCGGACCGCCCCTATAACGTAGAGAGTAAGAGAGAGAAGCCTCTCATTTGCAATCTCATTCGCCATTCCTCTCGCCCAGTCTTATATATATGTACGTCTGAGCTCGAGCGTGTATATATATTTGCGCGCCGCCACTTGACCCGTGCGCTCACTCTCTCTCTCTCTCTGTGAGAGGCAGAGACCGAGCTCGGCTGCAATTTCACTCGCGAATCTCGGCCTCGCCTCTTTCACCAGCCACCTCCCTACCCTCTCTCTCGCCTTTCGCCGTGCAGCGGACCTGATTATCCACCGGGCCGCCTTAATTCTCTCTTGCCCCGATCGATGCAGAGTCTCTTTCACGTATAATATATACAGCGCACACCTCTGCGTTATTCACTGTAATGCAGAGCGTTTTCGGCCTGCCATCGTTTCGCCGTAGGTGAATTAGTTTCTTAACTATCCGTAGGTACCTACGAGTATACCAGAATCACCGCTCGATTACGAGCTTTTATGTGAACGCGTTTTATATACAAGTGCGGGCGGTAGAACCAAACATCACGGGGGCTGGCTTTATTATGCGAGGCGCGCGGGGCGGGCTCATTTTTGCATTATGAATTTCGTCCCCCTTGCAGGTCGGAGGCTTTAATGGAAATCGAGCGAAACTTTTAATTACGCGCGAGAGGACTTAATTAATCGGGCCGTCGGAGGTGCCGCTCTCTATGCTCCGGCGAACTATGGCATGTTGACGAGGTAGCGAGCCGCCGTTGGTCGATCGATTTGACAATTAAGAATTCAGGCGCGATATAGAGAAGGGCTGCTGCTGCCGACGACGACGACGGCGTCGGCGACGCTATACGTATAAGGTCATTGCAATTAACGCTCGAGCGCTGAGAGAGGAGGCTGCGGAGCTTTTAGCCTCCCGTCGCCGTCGCTCGGCTCTTTCATTCTCTCGTGCACTTAATAATCGCGAAATTTATCGCCCGCGCCAGTTTTTGATTGCAGAGCGAGAGAACAAGCTGCCTCGCGCGTGTGTGTGTATGTGTGTGTGAGAGAGAGGGAGTATAGGAGCAGGTTCCGTAATGAATGGCCTTAACCGAAAACCGATAAACGTCGCCTTAACTCATACGCGCGGACATTATGCCTTTATTTACGGCCTCGCGAACCTTCCGCGCTTCGAGTGGCCGGACGGCGCCACGTACGTATGTGTATGTGAATATGCGAGTGCAAGTCGAGCGTAATGTCGGAGTGGCACATAGGATCGGCGTATTAGATTTTCTTTTATAAAGTCCGCTTTCGCGGATGGTGAAAGACAGTGGCCTGGTTGTGTTCAGCGTTACAATTGGGAGGTTGCGCGTGGAGAAGGCGTGTAGGGTTTTAAAAACTGAATTTTTTAAAAGAGGAGAGAGCATGCAAATTTTTCCCGCGCTGGTTATAAAGTTAAACACGAGAAATAATTATATTTACGACGTAATGCGAGAGGGTAAATGTTTTAAAATTATCTTTATTATCCCCCTAAAAAAAGGTTGCGCACAGTTACAGCTCGAGCTGTAAAAGTTGGAAATGTCCGACTAATTACGGTTGTTACTACTTATCTATAGTATACGTCGAAATATCTACTTTAATTTAATTTTGAAAACTTTCGCCAACAAATTCCACGATGTTTCGAAGTATGCTCGCTCGTTTACCCCGAGTTTTTAATAACATTATTAATTATAATTACGGATGATTAAACTTTTTTAATGAATCATTTTTACAAGCACTCTTCAAAAGTTCATATATCATTTTCAAGGGGACTTTAAAAGCAAGTTTGTATACTCGCAGCGCGCTGTTTATTAATGTCGAGATAAACATATGGGAATAAATTATACTTACCTCGTATACTTATACGATCAAACTTCATTTTAGCAAACTTTTTCCGCGTTAAAATAATTTGATTATCAATATATGTGTACCCACATAATTTTTCTATGAAAATTCTTATTTATAATATATAGCTCCAAGAATAAAAAATATGGGCCACATTATGGGCTTATATGGGAAATAGTACAAATCTAATTATTATAAGACGCACCCCAAAATATCTCCATCCCAGCCACGCTCCGATATGACAATTCATCCGCAACACTGAACTTCCTGCTCCTCGCTCTATCGCACAGATCAATTCAAACCGACACAATTCATCCAAGAATTATGGGGCCAACACAGCAGCACCCCGTGCCCTCGTAAACCCGCTTCTTTTCTCCCTCCCTCTATCCGCGCACATCCTTGAGCACGTATCGAGTTCGACGTGATTTAATCGTCACTTCGCTTTTCCCTTTCGTTTCGACCTCTGCTCTTTCTCCCTCTCTCGTAAAAGCACACAGAGCTACTCGCGGTCATTAAAGGCGAGCTAGCGCGAGCGTAAATACTCCGACCGTGATTATGACGTGCTTCCGAGACTTTCGGCAACGGGCGCAGACGAAACAATGATTACCGCGTTGCGTCGTTAACGGCACCCCCGACGACGCGTAGTAAATGCTTATCACCTTTCGGTAGAAGAAGGAAGGAGCTAGAGGGGACATGATAAAACGTCGCGTGTAGACGCTGTAAAAGAGTGTAATAGGTGATAGCGCGCGCGAGGCGAGACGAAGTGCGACGCGGAGATATCGTCGCGAGTGTATAGCAGTCGCGCGAGCATAAAGTTCTTTCGTTTAATGAAAGGGTTGTCGTAGCACGCCGTACTCTTTAAGTTCGTTCCGTGAAAAGAGTGGATGTACGTGTTGTAAGGGAAAACGCGCGATGCGTCGGTTTACGATTGTACTATGATAATAGTTCTCGTTTGGTAACAAGAAACATCTGATTGTTGCTTTAATGCCGAGAATGTCAGCTATGCCCAAAATAACGATAAAATCCAAAAGAATTCGTTAACGGTGTAACCTCGCTGTATCGCAGCTGTCGTCAAATCACGTCAACAGTCGTCTATACGTAATCAAATCAATCGGAAATCCGGTCTGCTCTCTATACACCCACGCTATCGGCATCATCGAAAACACACTGCGTCGTCTACACAGCCTCGAATCTCCCCTCGATCTACCTCTCTCGCCGCAATACAAATAAAACGCGCGACGAGCGCAAACAATCCTACATCTCCCGTCACACACACACGCACCTACGAGCACCTATACAAAGCTAGAGAGGTAAATCTCAATCCAAACAGGGCGTATCGATCGGGAGGTGACTTTTTCGAAACTCGAACAAAAACCATTAGACTGATTACACGCTCGTGCGCGTGCGGTACTCGAGCGAACCTCCCGCGGGTCCTTTAATCACAATCGGAGCGGAGATCGAGTCCAGCGTACGCAGGTATAGTCAGTCAGTCAGTCGATTCCAAGGACGACGCGGGCGTAATTAACTCGAAAGTCGGCCGCCGCGACCATTACGCAATTGCGTTCGTCTCCTCGATGCGCAGCCGCGACAACTTTTGATTTCTCAATGGGACGCGCAGAGAGCAGTTACTTTGAAATTCAGCGAAAATTATAAATAGACGGGGCGCGAGGTCGCGCGGATTAATCAAGAGGGCGGGGAATAATGGAATATTTAATTGTAGAGCGCGGCGGACGCGGAGCGATATTAAAAATGCCGCTGGCACCGTCGTTGCTCCGAAGTTTTGGCAGACCGCGTTATGGAGATACTTGGGAATTAATTAATTGATCGTTGTGTAATTTTTAATTAAAGCGAAGCGGGAGCTCGGAATACGGTGAAATGGAAACGGGCTATGAATGGGCCGTATAATTGTATTATTAATTAACAGAGAAAGAGAGGGAGCAAGCGTAGCTCGCTCTTGTATGTTCTGGAAAAGCGGGCGCGCTTGTTGTAAGTATTTCAAAAATCCGTATTTGCTTGAAATATGTTTACTGTCGAAACCGCGCGTTTTGCCGCACATTGTTTTCCCGTATTAAAACGCAGGTTTTTGGTTCTTGACGTCGGCTTTCCAATGTATTTTGATTAAACAGCGAAAATGTTAATGAAAATTGTTTGTTTGAGAGCTTATTGTAAGCGAGGCAAAAAGTGGTCTAATATTTTGTTAGTATTTTTAATCCTTTAAGTATAAGCTAACAATCAAATCATTATTTTTTGAAACTGAAACTTCAAAAATCAGAAGTTAGTTTTACTGTAAAGTTCCGGCACGTTTTTGTAAAAGTGAAAAGTTTAACTTTTGGATTTGACTTGTGCCACTTCAAAGCGAGTCGCTAGAGAAAAAAATTTACTTTCGAAAGAGCGTATTCAGTGAAAATCCAGAATAAATTCAAAAAAGCGTTTTTCAAAAAGTACTCCGCTCAAAAGTCTCTGACACCAGCATCCGTAATAAAGCACTGAAAAAGTTGCAAACGCAAAGATTAAAATTTTATTTTATAATAAATTCCGAGAAATTTTCTATTCATTATAAAAATATCTAAAATCCACTCAAATACCTCGCACAAAACCAATTATATCCACTCATGAAATATCAGAAATTCGTTTACATTCATCATACACCATCCAACAAACATTCCGCCAAACGGCTCGAAATTCAATGATCCCGCCGCTTTGAAACCTGTCCCCCTCCTCAAAAAGCCCGCGGCTCAGTCGGCAAATCGCGCCAATCAATCTCGCTCAATGGGGCGACGCGACGGCAGCGGCGGCGGTGACGCTGGCAGCAACAAAGCGCGCCAATTAGCGAATTCAATTCGTCGCTCACCTAAGCACACTGCGCACACGCGCGCGCGCTCGGTTAACCCTCCCTCTCTCACCGAGAAAACGATAATTCTTCTCGCGTCGCCAAGACGAACCGTCGTAATTTCCATCGACTCTGCCACTCTATGTGTGCTATAGTGCGGCCGGCAACCAAATCCAATTCCACGAGGCGCTAGGTAGTTAGCCCAGACGAGACGACGTCAGTTAATGCCTCGTGTACACAGAGAGAGAGCACGAGAGGGACGTTAACAACGAGAGAGAGAGAGCTCGGGCAAGACGTCGCCCAAGGAATATGCGCGTACGCGGGAGCAATAAGCCAGAGGCTGCGGTGCCGGCTATATATATAGAGAGAGGTAGTATTTGCCCGAGCGGCTTCCCACGCGGATTGAATTAGAAATGTTTATTTAGCCCGGGGTTAGGACGCAAAAAGTTGTACGCGGATTGTGTATAGGTGAACGGGAGGATACATTGTGTTGAGGGCGAACAAAGTGGAACGGCCGGTAAATACGTTAATAACGCGATTCGTTAGAGGGAGCGATTGTGTAAATGCGATGCTGCGCCGTAGGTAGATAGAATGTTTAATAGGATTAAGCGCGGGGAATTGCCGGCGAATTAATTTAGTTAAATTATTTAACGAGTGGACGGCGGGCTATACTAGCGAGCATTGAGTTCCGGATGATAATTATCGGGTAAAAATGATAATGACGAATAGAACGCATAAGAGCGGGATGAGAGGGAGGGAGGACAGAGGAAGCAAACATCATTAATGCATATATAGCGGTTCGAATAATATCGCTCTTTCCCCTGCGCGCGCGTCAAATTTAACGTGCACGTGTGTCTGTGTGTGTACACAGGGTGGAAATAAAATATTTGGGGTAAAGGATTGCGCGAGCAGTAGTCGTCGGGCGGACTAATTTTGCCGCGACGGCGCATCGGAAAGCGATAATGACGCGTCCCCGTTTTCCGACAACACATTATTTTTCTTTTTTTTTTATTTTCGATAAATTGCAGCTCGCATATTGCTAGCTGGCGACTAATAATAACGAAAACCACCAGTGCAGCCCCCTCGCAGTGGCGCTCGTAAAACTAGCGCAGCAGATAAAGACAGAAACAGATATGACCGCCGTCGTCGTCGTCGTCGTCGGTACATATATACGTGCAACGAGCGCATTGCCACGGCGACATATAACGGGGGTGGCGGGGGGTGGAGAAACAACAACAAGGCCCCGCTGCCTTAACCAGGTATAATGTACTCCGGAGCTCCGGATAGCTGCTGTTGCTACTACTCGCCGCCTTCTCTCTCTCTCACCCCCTCTCTTTCTGCTCCGTTTGCGTTCTGGCGGCCGCGCGCGCTCGCGCTATCTTCTCCATTATGTGTGTACACCGTCGGCTCCCGGCACGAGCGAAACAACCGGCCAAATGAAGATACATCGCTTTCATTATGAGCTACCTGGGCGACGCTGCTACTGCCACGACGGCCACTTTCTCCCTCTAGCTCTTTTCTTGGTGCGCTCACTACTGTGTGTGCGTGTGTGCAAGGACCGTTCGTCTTCCTCTGCCTCGTGTTCCTACGTCATTTAACGCGGCGTGACACCTTGCGGCCGCAACCGCGCTATACGGCCTTGATAAAGCGTCCGTGGAAATTAAGAGAGCGGTTCGAGGGGGCAGGAATGAGAAGGACAGAGCTGTGTGTTTTCTTGTCTGAGACGTTATTGTTGTTGATTCGAGAGAGACGGGGGGAGCAGCCGTGTTTTTGAGTCATTGCTCGCTCTTTTCGAGCCATGTATCTTCGTTGCGGACGGAGAGTGTGAGGGGGAGTATAGTATTGTTCAGAACGGCGTGTCGACGTGATTGAATTGGGCATGGTAGCTCAGCTCGTGCAAGATTGCTTTAGCCGCGCTGAAAGAGGCGATTGTATGCAGGTTTTTGGTCTGATGTTTGATTTTGGTTATTGTAATGAGAGTGCTGTTTATTGGATGTAAAATCGCTTTATATTGTGGAAATAATAATTACTCGGGCGTTCGATATACGTTGATGCGATATAATAATTTTATGTGTAATATTTACTTACGAATGCGTGCACTTCAGTTCGGCGATATTTAATTTAATTTAACAAAAACACATTAAATTTTTGATCGCATAACGATCCAGCAATCAAAGTGTACAGTGGCATATAAATATATATAAATTTACGTTGTGAAAATGTTTTCAATACGTTGTAGAATGATTTTATAATTAAATTTAATTCGCGATGAAATTAAAATATACATTTATATATGGGTTCTTTGTAATGTAAACTTTTTATGGTTTGATACTTTTTTATTGGGATTAATCGATTGTTTAAAATGTCTCTGCTTTGAATTTCCGGTGAAAACGTTCTTCTTAATGAATAAAACCGTCACATACCAGACAACATTGAGAAAAAAAAATCAAAAAAGCCTTATGGGCAAAATTCACAGGCACGAAACGACTCGGCTCTCCTTACATACATCCCCACGGCGCGGGGGAGAGGCTCTCGCGCGCTCACACTCAATATGCAGATTTTCCCATGAATTTCTAGATTCCGCGGGAGAGGCGATGCGCGTAGCAGCGATTTATTAAAGGGAGAGAGCCAAAAAGAGGATGGAAGACGGCGAGAGAGAAAAAAGGCTCGCGCACGCGCAAAAATACAGAGCGAGAGCGACGAGGCGAATCCTGCGCGCACCGCGCATTTATCTTGTTCCGGTGAGAAGAGGCCGCGTGTCAGGTGGAAACTGCGCCGTCCTGCTGAAAAATTTGTGCATATCTCCGCGAAAATCTCGGGAATATTACGCGCGCAATTTACGCTCGTGGGGATGGGGCTGGTGGATTTCGAGGGCGGATATGTCGTGTAGTGTTTCGATCCACTATGGTTGTTCTTGGTAAAAGGCATAAGTAGATTAATTAGGAATACAAGTATAGTGACGCGAGGTGTATGGTTTACCAAGAATTTGCGTTTTAAAATTTTAAAGTAGGAAATTTTTTTTAATTTTCCAGTATATTTTCGAGTTTTATGGCAATAAACACGTATATAAAAATCTCATAAACGCAGTAAAAGGTTCCAAAAAATAATTTCAGTACTTTTCCAAATATTACTCGCAATTTTAAAAAACTTCATTTTACGGTGGAAACGGTAATAAGAACGCAAATAGCCAGAGGATTTTATATTGGCCAGCTTGACCAAGATTAACCTCATTAAAATGCTAACTTTCAAAATAATTTATAGAGACTTGATGGAAAGTTATTTTTTCACCTTAATAAAAGTCTTTTAATATTTAATATTTTCCGTCCCCACTGTTTTCAACAATTTTACAAAAGCGACAATTCAAAAGCTAAATCATCGCCAACTTCATTCGTTCATTATCACACATCCCATTCTCCCCCAGCTGCGAGCTTCCAAAAGCGCTAATAGAACGGGCTCACCGCTCTCGCTAACCCCGCAGCTAATCCCGAGGATTCAATCTCCGCGCTTGCGCTGAGGCCAGCGGGGCGAGAAAAATACAGCAGCAGCCGCGGCGCGAGCTCCTCAATTAGTCATTGAATAATAAACGGCCCATTGCCGGGGTCACAATGCGCG
The DNA here is from genome assembly GCA_900474315.1 of Torymus auratus. Lineage (NCBI taxonomy): Eukaryota > Metazoa > Arthropoda > Insecta > Hymenoptera > Torymidae > Torymus > Torymus auratus. Next base: position 39,771 of record UXGD01000033.1, read on the forward strand.
AGTTGATTTGCGGCGACGACACCGCCGTGGCCCGCGACGACTGCGGCGGCGACCACCTGAATGGGGCTTCGTTTCGTCAATTGATAGCCAGTTCCCCCCTGTAATGCGCGTCGACTATCGCTCGTATATTGCCTTATTAATTTATACCGGTTCGCTCGCGGCGGCGCTGGCGATGACCTTTTGCGTGCACAGGGTAGACAGGCTGATTTAACGTTGGTTGGGTGGTTATCTTTGAGCTTATGTGAATAAATAAGAAATTTTTTTGTTTTAGGTAGTTGATAACTAAAACAGGATGTGGATACGTTATTCAAAACACTTTGGAAACAATGCATAAATTTTCATTGAATATTTAACGCGAATGGGAGGGAAAGAATAAAAAAGAACAGATAAAGCGACGACGTCCGTGCGAAGGGCTGCCGTTGGGAACGAAAGAAGACTTTTTTTTTGTAGCGATGCGAATTTGTTTTTAATTGGTAACAATCAAGGCTTTGTTCGATGTTACCATATAAACGTAAAAGTTGTTGTTTGACTTTTCATGGAATCTGCTATTCCTCACGAACGAGTTTAAATTCGATTTTATTTTGTGAATTGAATGTATAATAAAAATATTTTAAATTGATTTAAAGTTTTTTCTAGTTTGACTATTACGAACAGGTGAAAAGTATAACGAATACAGCACAGAAATTTTACAATATTAATATTTACATCATAAAATCTAATTGTACAGCATAAACGTTCATTTATAACGTATATACGAAGTTGTAAAAAAGATAAAATAATTTTATTTGATACAATGAAAAAACTATATTCTCGGATAATTAAAAGCTTACATATAATAATGCAACCACACGTTAATTTAATTACATAAAAAAAATAACAAATCCAATTCTACACTCATACTTGTTTCCTCTATTCCCTTTTATTACACCTCACACTAATTAATCCAGCTCCAGCAATAAAAAAAATCTCGATAAAATATCATTAACCATCGTTATTGCCTCACCGCCGCTTCACCTCATTTCTCGCTGCCGGCCGACCCAGTTAAAAAAGATACAACCTCACCGTGGCGCGAGACAATTAATCTCGGAAAAATAATTTACCCTGCCGCCACCTAGCATTCGGACGAAAAATCCACGAAAATCTCTCGAACGGGGCCACCTCAACGACTCGTTAAAGAACTCACATATACAGAGAACGTCGGTGGAAAACGAGGACGAACGGAAGTCGCGAAAACTCTGCGCTCGCGCGGAGCCGCAGTAATAACCTCGTTAATGAAAGCGATTCGAGAGCTCGTCGTCGCCCGGGGGCGACTTCACGCGCATCCTCCCCTCTCTGTACAACGAGAAAGAAACGGCGGCGATCGCGTTAAACGAGCGCGTCTGTATGTGTTGTGTATAATAGGTACAGGCTACCGTCGCTCGTTTACCGCGATAACCGTTGGCCTTCTTTCAGCGCCGAGCTAATTTGTGCTCGCTTCCGTGCTATACACGTGTATGCACTTTCGACGGCCGATCTGATGCATCAGCTATCTGCTTAGCGCGTCTTGCACACGCACGAATATGTATTTTTACGAGCTGAACACGCGAGTCTATAGTCTATTTGGACTTACCGTGTTTGCGCGTGTTAGCGCTATATGTGTGATGTGTGCAGCGAATCAATTTGTTACCGTAATTGTTTTCCACCGTATAACGTGTGTGCCTGTTTATATACGCGAGAGCGGAGATTTTATTTTCATCAATCATTTTTAAGTGATTGCGCGTGCACGCGTATATGCGAGCGTCTGTGTGTCGTTCGTGTAAGCGGAGTTGCGAAATGACGACTGAAATGCGTTATTTGAATGCATGCTAATGAGGATGGGAGGGTATTTCATTGACAAGCCGCTCGCGCGCGCGCTCAGTGTTCATTGAATTGTCACTGATTTGATTTTGGCGTGACTTATGCACATGTCTGTACGCCCGATGTGTAATATTATTCGAGGAGAGGAACATTTATTTATTTATATTTCCAATATTATGACACTTTTTTCCGGAACATTGTTTCAATTAAAATGAAAAAACGGTTTCCTGAAGTATTTATTTGATAAGTACACTAATTATTACAATAACACTTGCCTAATTCTATAGCGAAACTTTAAAGCATATCGCCCCGATATTTTACTAACGCAGCGTAAATACCTTCATAACGAACCGCGTCAAGCCGAACTTAAAAAGCAAAACCAACGTCATTCGATTTAACTCTGTCTCCATATCATCCTGTCGAGAGCTCCCGCTAAAAAATGCACGATACACTCTCCGCCGCTAAACAACTACACCACACACACACACACACAGCGTGTTCTAAAAAGCCATCCCTCTGCCACGTTACACCACCCACTCGTCTGCTTACACCAGCACCTATACACACAAACACACACCCCCCGTCGTTCGACGCACATCCATCCATCTCTCTCGCCGCTTGTTTGAGCGTAAATTTGTATGCGGCAGGATGTAAAGCGGCGCGCGCGCATGGCCGAGTTTTTATTGTTTTAGCGAAACGATTTCCCGTCGTCGTCGTCGCCGTAGTCGGTGCAGGCCGCCGCCACCACCCCTCCATAAATATGCATGCCACGCGCGCCCGCGCCTAACTCTCGCGTATATGTATATATAGGTATAGACCGGGCGATACGGTTATGCGTGTGTATATACATACACATTTACCAAGCGGAAGATACTCTCTTTCGCGGTGGAGGTTTCTTTTTTCCGTCGCGTGGGTGTTCTTCTTGATCCATGGAGCCCGCATGAGCGTGAAAATTCTCTCCTCCTCCTCCCGCTCGGTGTATAGCCTCGGGTCTTGTCGCCTCGGCGTTTATCCGGCAAAAATTATATAGACCGCGCGTTTAGCATAACAATTGCGCGGCTTATCCCACACTCCCTGCGAAAATTCAACGCGCGAGAGATAGTATTTTTGCGCGCTAGCTCAGCTTCTCTACCGCCACCGTGAATTGTTTCGCGAATCATCGAATTACCCGTAGCGCAAAGTAGATCAAGTCGACGTTGCGCGGAGGGAAAACTTTCGCCTCGACGACGACGACGCATAGTCGTGTCTCGAGGGCAACCGTGTTTGTTATATGGATGTATGTGTATGGGTGTGGAATGATGTGAGCGACGACGTGTGTGTGTGTATAGGTGTGAGCGTTATTTTATATAAACTTTTCGATAACGGCGAGTCTCGCATGACGGAATTTGCCGAACGTGGAAAATTTCATTGATAAAAAACGCGCCCGACACGCGAGAATTAAAGAGAATGGGATATTCCGAGGGCGAAATGTTTTTGTTCGGGAAAATTTTTTGAAAGCTTTTCTCACTTAAAACGAGAGAGAGTGACGCATTACCAGTATAATCAGCGACGAGGACGTGGCAAAGACAACAACAACAGCAACGGCGACGATGATGATGATGAAAATATCGATCGCGTTAATTTTTTCATGAATCCCGAAAGCTCCAAAGTGTGTGAAATCACTTTTCCCCCGACGCGCATTTCACCGTGTTTTTCCACCGCACGTTCTCGCACCTCTCTCTCTTTTTATTTTTTAACTATAAACACTATAATAACGATACTTCCGATGCCCTCCATTCCTGAATTTCAGTTATTAATCAGCGCGTATACACACGAGACTATAGGATGGACGACATAAAAAACCGCACGAGTTATACCGTCCTCGCGAGCGTAGAGACCGTTGCTGTGCGCTCCGGCTTATCAAGTATCAATACGTTTCTTTTAACGAGCAATAAAGCTCTAAACTGCGGCCGCGGCATTAATTACCCCCTCGGATGGCCAATTAAACTCGGCTGACCCCTTACACATAAATATTCCAATCCAGACTCATCCGGCGTCTAAGAGAATTCACGCGTCGCGGGCACGAAAGAAACGGCGTCGAGCCTCATCCTTGCACACATACATACACGTGAACGTTTCTCGCCCCCTAATAAACAGAGCAGTTTACGCGCTGACGCCAAGTAGGAGGAGGGGCAACAACAGCTTGTAGCGTAGGCGCCTCTCGTTATTACCTGTTGACACGCGGCCCTTATTACGCTGCCTCTCTCTCTCGCAATTGATCGGCGCCGCGGCAGAAAGAGCGGCGACGGCGGCCTTGTAAAGCGATCCCACGCACTCGGAGAGGGTCTTATCGACTCTCTCTCTCGCTCGTTGCTCGAACGGCTGATAGTCACGTCGGCGACGACGAGGCCATTTTTACAAGGCCTCACTGTTCCATCAGATATCGCGCGCGCGCGGTACTCGAGTGCGGCCTCCCTCTCGTACCTGTTTATGCGAGCGCGTGTCACTTTGCACTCGCCCGCTCGTCTTTTCTCGGGACTAGCTCGCCGTGCGAAAATCGTTATACCGACCTCGTTTATATATTACGGCCGCGTACCGCGCACTCTTTCGCGGAGTGGCCATCAATTCAGCGTGCAAGTGCGCGGGAGAGAGGAGGGAGAGAGATTCTTTGATACGGCGCGGCCGGCCCGCTTCGAGATTGATATTTAACTGGCGCGGTGTATTGTCTCGGCACTGTGTGAGAGGGGCTATTTTTAGTGCGGAGCTAGGTTTAGCGTGCGCAGTAGCGAGTAAATCGTTCGCGGAGGTGGACGGTGTGTTTTTTTGTCTAGTCTAGTTTTAATTGAACGAGTTTGGCGTGAAAGTATTGTAGGGTGGATTCGTGAGCATTTTTTTTCGCTTATTGTCGTTGCATTAGAATTGTCATGTTCTAGTTTGTTAGAGTGATACATAGATACTGAGGAAGGCAAGATGTGACAAATATAAATCGAGCTTCTTTCTTATTTCTGTATAGAATATTTAGTTCTAAATGTAATATCAACGATAATAGTATCAACACAATAATATCTGATATGGAATCCCAATATACTGGAAATATATTGAATTTTCTTATGCAATACGTGTATGCATTTGTGCATCACGTTGATTATTAAAGATAAATCACAGAATATCGCTACAAAATCTATCTTTAATTTGTTCACACCATTTTCTCGCGAGAAATGTCTGAAAAGCTCACACTATAGGTACACACTCGGTAAATTTACCCGATCAACCCGAACGGAAAACTTTATTAAAGAGAAGAAAATAAAATGAGAAAACTCACCTGTAAATGGGATTGACGTCCTGCTTGTACCAAACGACGAGTATGTAGGAGTCGTTGGGCGCCGGCGGCCTGACGTCGCACGGCAGCTTGGCCGTCTCATTGAGCACCGCCCTGGCGAGTAGCGGCGGTCCTGCAACAGGAAATACTGATCGGATAGTCGCCACCTGATCCCAACGCCACGGTGCGCTATTTCTTGGCTACCAAACTACAATCTATCACGGCTAAGCGTGCAATCGCGCCTCCAACACCCCCCACCCATCCAGTTTTGCACGTGAGGGGATATACGTTACCTGCGAGCCTTTTTTCATTCTGTCGGCTCAGTGCGACGACGTGTGGTATCGGCGTATTTCGTTCATGTATTTTTGCTTTTTCATCGTACTGGTTGTTGTAAATATTATTTATTTGCAGATTTTTAAATGGCAATGTAAGACAATGATTTAGTGAATTTGGGATTGATTTTGAGAGAAACTTTAGTCGTAGTTTGCGCTATAAATATTTGATAGTTTTTCAATTTTATATAAGATATATTTACTCGTATTCTTGTATTGAATTTTACAGTATAAGTAAATAATACCATCAATTTCAGATGTAACTTTACTCGGTACAATAAATATTTAACGATCGTCCTGTAAATAATTTGTGCGTCGTGTCTTATAGGTACCTTCGAAACAACGTATTTCGAAAACAACGTTTACAAAAAGAAGTAAAGACGTATAACGCATCGTTTCCCCCGCTCGACAAAAGCAATAATATTTCGAGTGCACGTTCAATCACGAAATACCAACACCGCTATTTTTATAATATTTTACGAGGCTCGTAAAAAAAATAGTGCCACGGTAATACAAGTATATAGCGGTTCGTAAAAATTTCATTCCTTACATTGTCGCCAACAATAAAAAAAAAAAAGAGAGAGCAAGAGAGAAGTGTAGTACACATCGCGAAGCCAGCGAAGCGTGTCGTGCGTTCCCCGTCCCCTGCACTCCTGTAAAGTTCTTATCATATTTTTATCAAAATACTTTATGCCGCAGGAACCCCTGTGATGCATTATATTGCGTTTGCAGTTGTTCTCCGCAGGAAAGCGCATCCTCTCGCTCGCTCGCGCGTGCAGCGCGCCGCCAGATATTTAATTTCGCTCTTTGGAATTACGCGGCCGTAGAGAGAAGAGATAAAGATAGATATAGAACGCCGTTGAAACGAAATATCTCAAACATCCGAGGTAGGAATTTCCTCAAATGAAAGACTCGCGCGGGCTGAGAGTGGAAGAGAGAAAGAGGAAATCGGGCAATGACTTTCCATCTCTCTTCCTTCCTCTCCTTCTCTCTCTCTCTCTTAATTCTCGTCTTGAAAAGCACGCGGCAAAAGCCAGGAGGGAGAGAGAAAAGAGAAAAGCAGCGGGAAGTAGATAGCGAGGCAACACAAGGAGACCGGAAGCGGAACCGGACGCGAATATGTCGGCTGCTACGACTCGGACTAAAACTGGTAACGTCTGAAATTTACGAACAGATTCGCCGAGCGCTTTCACGGCTCTACTCCCCCCTTTTTCGTCCGTCCGGTTCTCGTATTTTCTTGCCCTAGTCAACCGCACGTTCCTTTTTTTTCCTACTTTTTTTTATTCCTCTCTCGCTCTTTCTCTACTTTCGTTCTGGCTCTCAGACCGACGGCGCCCTCTCTCCTCTCTAACTTTTTCCGCTCGGCTGGCGCGCCGCGTCTACATCTCGCAATTATCTAATTCTTATCAAATCTAGCGTGGCCCGCGCCCGACGATTTATGTCGACCGAGCTCGCCCTGGCTCCCGCCAAATAATAGGGAGGGCTTTCAGCATGGCCTCTGGGCTTGTCGGAGAGGGAGAGAGCGCACCTTTTTTCTCTCGTCGCGCACCGACTACTAGCTAATTTAGTCGTACACTTCGGGTAGGATGGTTACGTAAAATGGATTGTCCATTAGAGGATTTGTTAAGTGAAAATAAGTCTTCTTAGTAGAATTTTTGAGCAGATGTAATATCACGGTGGCGGAAAAATAATGGTACCATGTAGATGGCTCTGTGAAATAAGAATAAAAAAACGTTCGCTGTATATTTAAATAGCAAAGTGTGCGTGAATTATTCGGGTTAGACGCAAACGTGTAAAGATTAAACATTCACATATTTTAATGCTCGCTAAGAATAATAACATAATAATGAATTATCCTCTTCATAAAGGATTACCAAAATAAATAAAACTATCTACTTCCACGTCCTTTCATCTTCTCACCGCTTAAATATCGATGTAAATACGTAAAAGCACTTTTACTGTAATTATCAATTAAACAAGCCGCTAAAAGCAATGCAATCTTCCTCCCGCGCCGGCATTATCCTCGCGTATAAAAAGCCAGTGCGCACGCATCAGGGCCGTTCCCGGAATCGCGGCATTAGAAACCTTAACGGCGGCAATGATGGGCGCGTGTTCACCGCGTCGTGGAATCGACTTGCAGTTGTTGCCTCTTCCTCCCTTCCTACACATAAACGCGTAAGTAAAACGCGGGTATACACAGCGGGCGCTTTTCAGCCTGCGAGTGTCGTCGAGGTGTCGAGCCAGCCGCGCCCTCTGCCTCTCGACCCCTTTTGCCATCGCCTTCTTCTTCTTCTTGTCTGGGTGCTGCTTTCTGTCCATGTATTTATCTGCCTTGCTTTCGTGCGGCGGGGCCGAGAAACGGTAAATATTAGAAGCCACTTTCAGCCGGTGGAGTGAAAGAGGGAGAGGGAGTTTTCGCCGCCGAAATTCACGATCCTCTCGCGGCGGTAGCAAGAGAGAGAGGATAGCTCTATCTCTCTCGTTTCTCCGCCTCTCACGCTCGACTTGCAGACGCGCCCCGAAATCGCTAGCAAACGACTCTCTTCTCCCTCTCGACGGGGTGGGTAGGTAGGTAGGTATACATATACCCCAGCGCGGAGCTTGTATTTTCTATTACCTCGCTATTTATTTTCTCTCTTTTTGGCCTCTCTTTGCGCCCTCGCGGCGGACACGAGAGCCTTTGAGAGACCGCGATATTCTTTGTACTTTATGGGGGCCGGAGTCGTCAAAAATTCTTTTTACGCGTTGCCCAGGCCCTTTGCCTGCTGCTATACTTCTGTTGCTGCAGGATAATCTCGAGCGCTTTTTGACTTGAGGGAATCGCATTTCCTTTAATTGACGGCGGAAAGGAACATCCTTTGATTCTCGTGGTAAACAGATACACTAGCGTATATTAATTATTTTTTCTTTTTTTTTTAATTCTTTAATATAAAGTACTTTATACACGTTTATAACGCTATGTACATAGGCTTTTTCCAAATGGTGAGCGATGATTATTCAAGTGGCTGCTCTCGAGAGTCAGCGTTTATATTGCTTTATATCCTCTCGTAAATTTCCCGCTGAGCAATACCTCTTAAGCTTTATGCCTTTGCCGAACTCATAAGAGACGTTAAGGAGTGGTTTGGCCTCGCGCGCTCCACGTACGTATTATATTATATTGACTTTATACCGCAGTTTCCGTCATTCCGAAATAAATTAACACTACTGCGATAATCTGGCAAATGTTTTTTTTGTTAAGATCGCCGCTTAATTGTGCTATGACTCGTATATATAAAAGCGAGATTCATATCTGATATTGATTTACGCTAAATCAGCAGTTCTCAATTACCATGCAAACAACCTGTTTCTAAAATTTTTTTCGCGTTTTTTTTTCACTCTGATCGGGATAATTGTTTCCCTGCAATCGACAAAAAGTATAAATTGAAGCGCACACCGCGTTGCGATGTTATGGGTTGAAGTAAACAAGGAGCACGATGTAATAAGAAAAACGTCAAATTATTAAGCACAGAGTCAATTAGGTGATAAATTAACATGCTCTAGTTCCCTCCGCCCATCCGTTCTCCCCGCGGCAGCGCCGTCACGTATAAAATTACGTTTTATAAGCCCGCCGCCGCCTGCATTAATTACTTACGCGAGCCGGTGTACTAAGTAAAAAAGGTAAACACAAGATACTATTACTACAAAAAGGAGGACTACATAGCCAGGGGCGAGGATAAAAAGGAACTGCGCGTACATATAAGAACGTCGTTGACCTAAAAACTTCATAATTCCTTCAACGGGCTGCCTAATTACCTCCTCCGCAAGAATGGAAGATCCCTTTCAATATTCATTTTTAATTTATCTAGAAGAAAAAGTAGTGCTCGCACACGCGACACAAAAAATTCCACGCAGCTGGTGCGCAAAAATTTTTTCTTCACACCCTCGTATTTTACTTATTTTCGCAGAGGTGAAATTCCCGAAGACAGGTGACGAGTCTGTACGTACAACGACGACGTTCTCTATCGCGCCATCGCCGCTCGAGTTTTACTGCGGCGTTCTGATCTCGGCCGGAAATTGTGCCGGGACGACGGAGGGTGAGACGGAGAGAGCCAAACAGCTCTCCTGGCTCCCGTTGTTTTTACGCGGCCCGCCGTGCCTTATCCACAGTATAATCTTAGCATCCGCGCACGTATATACATACTAGTGCGAAATTATCGACCAACCTAGAGGTGTATCGCGTGAAAAATTAATTCGACCCGGATGTAACGAGCGAGAGAGAGAGGGTGGATTCAAAAATTTACGGCCGCGGTGGTGGTGGAGGAGACGGCCTGCAAGTTTTATACGGGAACGAGACGTTACGCAAATGGTGATGCCCGAGCGAGAGAGAGAGAGTTTGAATTTTTTAGTCCCCGGATGCCTGTAAATATCGCGACGGATGGCTTATTTTAGCCGCGCTTTGCATGAGAGTGTGTCTGTGTGCTCGTCGCTAAAATTTTTTAGGATCAGAGAGTAGGTGCTCGGGAATGCGAGCGCGTCGTTCGGACGCTTTTAGCGCTGAGCTGAAGTTAGATGACGATGTGGATATATAAATCGCTGAAATGTTGTCCTAAATTAGGATCTTGATGTTGGCTGTATTCGACGATACTGGGGATATTATTTTTTTTTTGCCTCGTGCACTTGGATTTAACGACGATGTTTTATAGGAAAAAAAAGATAGTATTGGAATGTCACCTGTGTTAAATTTTTAGAGTACATGGAAGTTGTGTATAGGAATTTGTACGTCAAAATGTGTCTGACATGAGTGTGTAGTATCTATTCGCATGGCCGTACAAATCTTTTACTGCAGTCTGTTATATTTTTTTTTATATTTAAAATTGTACTAAAAATGTCGTGAACTTTATACAGTAACGGCAGATTTTGTAGCATATCTCTATTGTTTACCATACATTCGTCGATATTTTCAGAAACATCGCGATTATAGTCGCAATTGTGGGATTATTCAGTGAATGTTCGGAATAAAAAAAGCTGAAAGGAGTACACGAACTCATGTTTTTCAAGTGTTTCTTAATGATTAGAAAACTTTTTACCACCCCGCAGTATACATTTACATCAAAATGGACACTTTTTCGCGTGGGTCATTTATGCACAGCACAGAAAACAAGAAACGACTCGCTTATATCAAAAGGAGTAGTTTTAATGCGGTTACCGTGAAATTAATGTTCTTTCAGAAGTAGAAAATGTACCGCGTGTCCAACACAGTTGCACGCCTTTTTTTCAAAAGTTTCGCCCCTCTCTACGCCCTCTTTATAAATTCATAATTGCGTTTTTCTTCCTTCGCGCATTCATCCGTCGTGGATTTTCAACTTCCCGCGTCACCCTCCTTTCAAACAAATTGAACGCGAAAAACGTCACTCCTCTTTACAGCTTTTACACCCTTCTAACAAAGCACGCTCGCTCGACTCACCAAAAATCAGATACGAGAGTGCAAACACAGCGCGAAAAAGCCCCATATCTCTTTTCTGCACCTCGTATCTCAACGTGTCCCTCTAGCTCGCACGAAACCACCCACACTGGGAAGAGACAAAGAAAACCGGAAATCAGCGTTAGCAGCCGCTGTACGCGTTCTCTCGTTCACGGGGAGTACTACGCGCGGGAGGGTAAGCCGATAATCCGCGGGTCAGACGGTGTGGAGAAGCCGCACAACTCGGCTTTAGCCCTTCTTGCGACTCGGCCCGCCTGTGTGTGTTGTGTGCACCCTTATGCTCGCTCTGCAACCGATAGCCACCCCTGTTGCCCGCGTTAACGTTTGTTTCTCTCGCTAGCTGTATACGTATACGCGTTTTGTAATATGCACGGAGAGCTAGCTAGCTAACTCGCGACGGCGACCTCTTTCGAGTGCTGCCGGCGTGGTGGAATTTTTTTATTGGATAGCAGTGGGGAGAGAGGGCGAAGGAAAATGAAAATGAATGGTTTCTGGCGATGAATTTCTTTTTGATGGCTTTGCCATGCAAATTCTTTTAATACTGTTTCGCGGCGAAAGTATATGTGTGCTTATGTGTGCGGTGGAGAAAGTTCGTTTTCGACGAGGTGATAAGGATAAATGGATTGGTGGGAAATTGATTTTGAAGGAAAAAAAAAATTGTTTCCACTTTCATAAAGTTGTTACGGGTATGGTTATACCAAGAAATATAGAGCTTACATTTTCGGTAAATAATGGTTTTTTATTTTTCCAAGTTTTTAGAATATTAATAGACTGCGAACAACATAGGCGTTAGCGTTCCCATTTCACAAAGTGCTCCCGCCCCCCAACCAGCTGTTCCGCAAATAAACTTTTCTATTTTCGTATAATACGCGCTCTGTCATTATGCTAATAAAAGGCGGTTCCATGTCTCGAATGGATTATACTTGTAAGTGAGACAGCCCCCTTCCACGTGAATTTTCATTTTCATAACATTTTTCGTATAAATTTGAATAATGGCGCGTCTATGAATAGCCGGGAAAAAAACTTTTATATAGACACAAATTGTTTGGCCCTGCCTTTTATCTTCACGAATACTCCAAAATTATCTACACCCCAAACATTTCATCCAAAAATCCGATCCCTCCCCTCCTATTCATACTAAAAAAATTCGCATTTTCTCTCTACGCATCCCCAGCAAATAATCCACACGACGCGTCGTCGGGCTGCACTCACGGGATATCAAGCCAGCAGAGCGTTTTTTTCCTTCCGCTCTCTTTATCGCGCCACGACCGTAATGCGGATGCACACTTCAAGCTGTCGCCGATCGCGCGCGCGCTTGTACGATTCCCTCGGGGAGAGGTCTGAGAGAGCGACAGCGACTGCGGCAATTCGCCGTCGCTTTTTCGTTCTACGGATACCCGGCGATCGGTGTGAGAGAAAGTGCATTTTGACTCCGCCGCGATTCATCAGTTAGAGTATATATGTGTGTGTAGACGTACGCGCGAGCGAGTGACGGAGACATTATACGAATATAAGTGAATTTCACTGTGGTATATATGTTTCTTTTCGATTGTTATAGTGTTTTAGCGTAATTGGAATGCGTGCGTGCGTGCGTGCACACGCGGCCGGATGATTTTTTACTTTACTTTAATGGAATTTCGTTGTTTTGCGAAGCGCGCGTGCGCTTGGCCTCGCGCACGGGAGCGAAGGTGTAATTACTTTTGTTCGTTCTAGTTCGTTCGTTCACTCTCAACCCTCCCGGTAGGTTGAGCCGACATGGGTATACACATATACGCTCTGTACGCGCGCGCGTTCGTTTTACGCTCGAAATGCTATCGTGTTTTCGCGAAAATTTATGCAAATCCGCTTTGAAATTTGGTTCCTTGGATTAAGCCTGCAATTCGGGAAGATGTTGTTGTTGTGCCGAAGGCGTAGCGCACGCATGGTAGCTCGGTATTATAAGGGAGAGAAAGAGAGAGGAAGCAGAGTAGTAGCGTTCGTCGGCGCGTGTTTGCCGTTTCGTTGAATACCTCTCCCGCCACCCTCCTCTTCTTCTCTTCGTCAAAATTCATGACCTGAATACTTGAGCGCGGCTTTTTCTGCGTCTACTGCCGTTGTTGATTTGTTGTATTTATCGTGCACGAAAGGACTCGAAGGTGATGTTTCTTTCGTATAGTATTCATAGCTTGACATTCGGCATCTACTTTATCGATTCGACGAATAACCGTATACACTAGTACTTTCGTAAATATAGGTACGAACCACCATTGTTCTCGCTGGCAAAGGATTGATCAGCGCGATCAAAGAAACTTTGCAGCTCCCCCCTCCCCATCATCATTATAAACTCTTGGTTTTACGATCGCGCTCCGCGCTGCCCATATACGCGTATAAAAAAGAAGCCCATCTCAGGCTGCAGCGCTGTTCACGATCATTCCAGCGCCCATCTAGCTCCGGCGAGAAAAGAAAAACTACCTCTCTCGCCCTGCTACTCATTGATAAGACAATAAAATCTGGCCGATTCGCTTTAAGACCCAATAGGATTATCCCAGACGAGACTCTTCGCTAAAAGTTACGCTTCCCCCACTCTCTCTTCACCTGCGCGCGTATATATATATATAGGCCGGTAATAGCTGCGCGCGCGCTTGTGACTCCTTTTCCCCGGGGGTGTAACGGCCACCTCCTCGGCTCTCTTTCAGCTTTACGGGAGATTCATGCCCGATTCGCCGGGGCGATAAGGGCGCGCGCTCGTAAAGATGGAAACGGCGAGATACACGCGAAGACGCGCTCGCGCGGTCCAGAAGAGAAAGAGAGTCTGCGTGTGTAGCGAGAGAGTGAGACGTATTCCCGCGGGCGGAGTCGCGCAACGGGTTATATATATATAAAAGTGCGGATTCGTTTTGCACTTAGCGAGAGGAGACGACGAGGACGACGGAGAGGAGTAGTTTCGTTTTTGCGATGTTTGCGCGAGAGTTCTGTTGCTGCTTTGCTCGGGCAAAGGGGTGTGGTCGGTGTGCAGGAACAGTTCTCGCGTGTTATAGAGGAGAGAATTTTCGTGTGATATTATGTGCGATGGGCAATATTAGTCGCCAGAGCTCTAAGAATGTATGAAATTTCAACCGGTATCTGACGTTATTATAATATGAGTTGCTTATTGTCATTAAAGTGGTCCCTAAAACGTCGAAACAATTCCTCACTCTTTATTCAAGACCCAAAAAAAAAAACGACGTATCATATTGAAATTCAACACTCTTTCAGCTCGGCTGGCCCCGTCAAAAATTTCACCGCTCATAATCGGTTACAGCCGGCCGCGACATTACCGCGCGACAATAGAAATTTGAGTGAAGTTTCTCACCGCGCAACCGCTGCTCCTCCTCCTCCACCTCCTTCAAAACTTGAACGGTGCGCTGCTGCAGCGCTGCGAGGTACGCGCGGATAGCGTGCTTCGTTTCCATCATGCGGGGGGAAGGCTTCCGCGCGCAGCTCTCCGAATTGGGATTTCCACCGCGAATCGCTTCGAAACTAACCGCAAGACACCGCCGTAGCTCGCTCGTTCGCGTGAAAGGAGCGAGAGAGCACGTAGCCCTCATCTAAGTTTCCGTGCGCGGCGACGGGAGCGAGTGAGTGAGAGGCTAGCGCGCTACTTCGGCCCCATAGTTTTCGCGCGGCTCTGAATGGGCCGCAAGGGCGCTTAAATTTATATATAAGGATGGTTCTTGTCAATGGGGAGATAGTGAGAGAGAGAGGGGTTTCATCTCTCGGCCTCTCGAGGTCGTCGTTATTGTCCGAGCGTCGATTATTATGATTTCGCGTTGTGGAATGGAAGGGTTGGGGAAGACTAGTGCGAAAGCTTTGTCGATATAGGAACGGCTCTGATGACGACAATGGGCTTGCGAGGTGTGTATATAGATATCGTGCATGATCGGACGTTAAGCTGCTTCGTTATTCAACTTTGTAATTTATATCACGAAAGATCATGTCAGAGTCGAGCCCCTTTTTTCTATAGATATATAAGTATCAAGGCGATTCGTATCTTTCATAATAAAGTACACGCGTTCACGTAATGTCGTGAGGTAAAAAATAAGTAAGCCTCACCTACCGCGCGCGTCCTTCTTAGGCATCCTTATTATTTATGGAAAAGAATCGCAACGGGGTCCTCGCAAAAACGCGGAAACGGAAACCCGAAGACCGGCGTCCGCGGAGTTTCGCGCAGCTGGGCTTCTTCTTCTTCTTCATAACTCGAGGAGCCATGAACATTCGCCGACTTTCGCCCACCAAGAGGGGGAAAAAAGAGAAACAGCGAGCTTTCGTCCGAGTTTCGGGATAATTTTGATAGGGTCGCAGCCAGGGGCGTTGCCGGAGATTCCAAGAGAGAGAGAGAGAGAGACAGAGCGCCCGTGTCGCATACCTTTCCCTTGGATTTAGAAAAGGGGGCCACGCGCGCCTGACACGCGAGAAGGACGGACGAGCTCTCGAGGTCCTTGGCGCAGTATCGAGCGAAAGCTCGGGTCATATCGGAGTGAGAGGTGGTAGTAGTAGCCCTCCGGCCGAGGAATTCCCGTCACGCCGGCTAAAGGCTGACCCGCTGGAAACAATAAGCCTCCCGCTACGTGACGCTCTTCCCAAGAAGACCGGGAGTGAGAGCTGGGGGATGAGAGCGCGTGGTTATATAATAAATATCTCACTCGTTTTCTCTCTCTCACTCTCACTCAACTCCGTACCCCCCGCCCAGGAGAAATCATTTCTTCCGCCGCGCGCTTGGGAGGATATCCGCGATAATATTTCCGCGCGATAGCGTTTCCTCCCCCGGTTTGCCGGTATATCTGTATACACACGCGCGAGTAGCTCCCCTTTCACGCGCAGCAGTCGAGACGACGACGAGGTCACCCATAAAATCTGGATCGCTGCCTCTCGGACGGGTGTTAGGGGAGAGAGAGAGGGCAAGCAAGCAGGTTCTTGCCCCCTCGCGTCGGGGATAGACCCGACCGCGCTGCGATGCATCTTCGATGAGCTTGAATTCGACGCTCTCTCTCTCTCTCTTTGTTAGAATGCGGGAGGCAGGAGGGAGTGGAGCTTACGCGCGAGTTTATCTCGTTTCGAGGGTGAGTTTTTTTCCCGGAATTCGCGCGAATGGGGGCTGTTTTGTTTGCGAATATGGTAATGAGGGCGCGCGCGTGCGGCCCGGCGAATTTGAATGAATCAACAGAGACGTTGTTGTTTTCTATCAGCTTTGCTGTGGGCCGGAGGGTAGAGTGACGCTGTAAAAATGATGATGACGATTTTCAGTGTTTCGAGGGGGACAGGGGAGTAAAAATACGGTTCCGAGGTGATTATAGAGTGAGAGAGCGTTTTTAGGGAAATGATTTCGCACAATGAGTCAATAAATATGCCAGATGCGATTACGCCGCGTTTTATCAGATGCGAGTGGCATGCGAAATATACCCTCGTGTACATCTATATATATGACCCGATTACTAATTTGAATAAATTAATACAATTCGTATAATATACCTCGGGCACAATGCGGCGATTGAAACTTTAATAATACAATGCTATCTATTTTGCCGATTACTCAATATGCTTAATTACGGATCGCACAATATAAATACTAAATTAGTTAAACATTCGGGCAATAATTAATGTATTACAAATTTACAATCGACTCGCGCGTGCCACGTCCCGCCGATATTTCATCCAGATTCGCGCGCGTGCCTGGATTCCAGGGACGATCGATGGCAGTTTCTTCCAATCCCTGCTCTATCTTCTATACTCCGTATAGATAATTGCTTACGATACGCGGACGCGTGTCTCGTCAGATTCGCCGATTAAGTATCCGTCCGGTCCCCCGTTACGACCAATGGACGCACACAAGTAGGGGACGAATAAGTACGAGAGAGAAGGGGGCTAGAAATCAATATAATATATATAGAGCGGCGAGAAGGACCATTGGCAGGGTTATTGATGTCGCCTCTGTGAAGGCAGTCCTTTGAGAGAGGGACACCGCACGCGAAAAAAGGAGAGAGAGACGAGGAAAAACAAAAGTGCTCTGGGGGCGAGTGCCACCTACTAACCGAACCGACCCGTACAAATAGACTCTTATCCCCCCTCCTCTCTCTCTTTCTAGTCGCCACCGCTGTCCCCCACACCGACCCTTCCATATGTTTCCATCCACTTCGCTCGCGTTCTCCATTTCCTTTAAAGCCCCGGTGCTTCCTTGTCCTTAACTCTTTTAGATTACCACTCTCGGCGGACCAGATCTCCGGGCACTTCCTGTTCCTCTCACGGTTACCGAGAGGAGTCGCTAGTAAGATTTCCATTCTCCTCCACTTTTCCAACCTTCCCCCCGCCCGCGTTCGGAGAGGGGGAACAAGATCTTATCGCGGTTCTTTAACACGGTTCCGAGATTCCTCCTCGCGCGTCTAGTCCTTTTCTCCCTCGCTCTCTCTTTCTCCCGTCGAACGTTTCATTACAATTGATTCTACCGTCGATTGCTTTCCGAAAGTGATTTTAGTTTTCCTAGCTTTTCGCCAGCGGTAATAACCGATGTAAATTGCGGAACGAGTGGACTTGGAGAAGTGCTCCCCCCCGTACTTTATTGCGATAATTAAAAACTTTTCTAATTTTCGTGCGCTTTTTCGCTACGAGTGTATATCGATTATCATAAAATAACGTATATGGTGAAAAATTCATTCCAGAATATTCCAATTATCTTATTCGATATTATCCATCTAGATAGATATCAACCATGATTCGGTCCCATTCGACCTAATCATGCTGTCCCTCCTCAGCAACCCTATTATGTCCACAAATCCAAAGCTACCACAGTGAGCATCAGCCTATACAATATCACCAAAGCCCATTCACTCCACTCACTAATAATTAACAACCACGGACAAAGTGACAAAGTACCTCAACCGCTGTTGCTTTAGCCACCACACATATTTCTCTCTCTCTCTGTCCACCCTTTTAAATTTTGATATTCGAGCTATACTTAGCTATCGTCGAGTGGCCGTCTGTGTCCCGATACACCGTGCAATCGATTTCCCGGGCTTATTCTCTGTCGTTAACACAGCCACCGAAGCCCATCGACTTCCGATTGGCTTTTCAACGAGTGCCGTCGTTTGTGACGTGTGTTGCGACCGCGCGTATACGACACACAAAACACACCTGCCAACCTGATGACGTGCTGGAGTGTATAATATATATGTACCTCCGCTGCGTGTGAATGTATGCGTGTATTTGCAACGAGAATATACCAGTGTGTGCTATCGATGGGAACCCCGAAATAGAGATGGCGTAAGAATTTCAAAGCAGAGGGATATAGGTGGTTCATTAATCTCGTATATCGATCAGCAGTATTAATGTCGCGTCTTTGACGTGCTGGGAGGGAGAAGTTCCCGATAATATATATTCCCTCGGAATGATGTGACGTCGGGTATGAATATTAACTGATTTTCCATCAGAAGCTGATGGGACTGCATGATTAATGATTTTTATTGGTTCTGAAAATGAAAGAAATTTACATGTCTTTCTCCCTCCCTTCTCGTGACTTCTTATCGATATTTCGTCAATTAAATATGAAATTGAGAATCCACTCACTCCGTACTGTATAAAACGCGTGGATTAAGTCGTCCCCCTGAGAACCAGACCTACCGTCAGCTCTTCTCTCGCCCCCCGTACATACCTCACTCACCCGGCATTTTTCCTCGATACGTATATATTCGAAGATGATCCCTCCCTCTTCTCCACCGACGCGAAACTGCCTGGCATAAGCAGCACGTTCTCCTTCGCCGTGTTCCTCCTTCCTCTGCATAAAGACAAGAGGAGGAGGCCGAGATTGCGAAAGATCGATCTCAGATACTTCGCGTGCACGCGGATCATGCGAGGATACAATCTAGACTCGTCGAAACTCTCTCGTACGCGCGCGCTTTCGTGTGCAAGCTCGCGCAGTGAGCTTATATTCGCATCGCAGACGCGTTTTGCGTGGTATTATGCTCGCATCTATATACTGAGTGGAGTGGAGTTTTCAAGACAATGGAGATGTGAAATAAAGGAAAAATGGGCCCGCAGTGTTTTACTGGGTCATGATCTGTTACGGAGGTTATTGCGTATGTCGCGTATGGATGGGGGGCTAGGAAATTCAATGACAAAATTTGCTTAGCATAAAAGTATCTTCATTATTCGTATGCTTACGTATGAGCTTTTGTTTGTATACGAATGTATATTTCGGAAGTTAACAGCCGCGTAATAATCCTTGCAATAAACAAGCGAGTGTACATACCATGCAAAAGGTCCCGTAATACCAAGCGCCGCACGCATCAAACATTTTTAGTGCTCTCCGTCTCTCATGTTAAATGACAAGTCATGTATACGAGAGCGTACTCAGCGTATCCAGCGAGGGACTCCCTTGATACCCGGAATCACCTTGATTATCCCTCTCGCTCATCTTACCCGTGAGCATCACATCGCAAGAAACAACGACGATGTCACTCCTCTTCCCGCATAAACTTTATATGACTTTTTGGGCATCGCACGTTTGCGCGTGCGCCTCTCTTATACTGTCTCCCGCTCGTAAATTCGAAATTACAGCCCTCGGAGAGAAAGTCGGCGAGATATCGCGCTCGGGGCGTGTGCACACAGAACTGGCGCTCGTTATCTGCCGCCCGAGAGAAAGAAGACACGGAGAGAGATAGAGAGATGTACAAACGGCTAAGGGGAGGGGGTCAAAAAGAAAACGGTCGCGAACACACACAACGACGCGGGATTCGAGCGAGAAACAACGGGTGCATCTGCAGAGCGCGGCGCAGAGGTCAAAATGAAAGGCAGTAATGACTGACCTGCTTCGCGGGTCAAAGAGAGACGTGTGCGTATGCAAGGGAAAGTAGGAGAGATAGAGAGAAAAAAGTAGAGAATCTCAAGAGACGGACCGAGAGCGGCGGCCGGGAAAAACACAATGCGCGCGTTGCAGTGAAAGAGAGAGGCGCGCAGAAGTGATTTAGAGATAGGGCGGTTCTTTGCCAGCTGTTTAGAGGCGGGCGAATCGGAAATCCATTAGTCTGTGTTTTTGAGGTAGAAAGGCCGTGAGCGCGGTTTATGTCGTTATAAAGAACGGCACACCGGTCTCTGCTGATTTTTCTTCTCTGAAATTGAAATAATCAGAGGCGTTTTCTTTTATATAATATATATATACACGTACAATTCGTAATTATGCTTTAAGCTCGCTATTCAAATCAGCGAGTTGAAAAAGACAAAAGGGGAGTTGCAGCAATGGACTTGAAGGTTAAAAGCGCGGCCGAGCCGTATAGCGTGAAAGAAAATGAGATCTGAAAAGAATGCGGAACTAAGAGAAAGAGAGAGATATAGCTAAGGAAAACGAGTGTGAAAAGCTCTCGCTTAATGGAATTAAGCTCGCTACTTGTAAGGGGATTTGCCTTCGCGTGAGGCTCGTACAGAGGGAAATTTTCTCCCTCTCTCTCTCTCTCTCTCTCTCTCTCTCTCTCTCTCTCTCTCGGAAATGCGCAAGCGTGCGCTCGCTGCCAATATCCGGTCGGCGCGGATTAAACGCTGGCCGAGCTGAATAAAAAGGAAAATACGATAGGTTAAGGGGGGAAAAAGGGAAGGAGAATTATTAATAATTACACGGACGGCGCGTGGGTTGAATCGATATTTACCGTAAATGTGTATAGAGGGAATGAGGAAGTGGGCCTGGAAATTGAAGGGATGCTTGCGATCGGTTTATATACCCCCTTATTTCATTTTTGTTTGTGTGTTGTTAATATATATCATCGTTGGATGCTTAAAGTTTGCGTTGGAAGCAGAGGAAGCTCCTTTTTAATCGCTTTTTGGATTTTGTTAATTATACGTATAATTCAATGGTCAAAAGCAAAATTGGTACCTATTGATTTATACAGGTTAACAAGGTTTTATCGACGAGGATCATTAATGAATTGCTTGAACAAGACAGCTGTCCTTAACCGCTTGCTTATTGGTTATTTATATGCTAATTACATAAAAAAAATGACTTACCACGAAGCGAAAAAAAAATTCCCTTTTTCCTTGTCGCAGCCGCATTTATTTATGAACTAGTGATTGAATAATTCATACAGCTCTATGAAACTTTCATTAAAAGACCTCTCCTATCCAACTAGAAATAGTTTTTACCTCCGACAATTTCAGTACTATTTCACCCTCTTTGCGTGAGAAAATCTCCATACAACCATACATATAAAACTCCGCCACAAGTAAATTAAACGCAAAAAAGAACCGTTGTAATTATACAAACGAGCAACTCGCCGTTAATTGCGATAACAAAACAACGGCCCGCTTAATTATACACCTGGAACCTGCGCGAACGCACAATTCGAGTGCACACAACTCCTCTTTTCTCGCAATTAACGAGCGCAACTCTGCGGCTCCTCCAGCTCGAAAAATTCGCGGACCATTAAAAGCCTCTCGGGACGACGACGACGCCGCCGTCGTCGTAGCTGCTACTACAGCGATAAACAGTTGTAAAAGCGTCGAGATTGACGCGAGCGCGCGTGCACGGTAGCGCCTCGGTTTATAACCGCCGCCCACGTGTCGTATCTCCTCGAGTAATTACGCCGCGCGCAGTTTAAGCGGCCGCCGCTGTGTTGCTCTCCTCGTCCCTGAGACTACTCGGCAAGTTTCACGCCACGCTAGCGCTACCCTGTGTATATATAGCGGGTACTTCGATGAATTGGCTATCGAGAGCGCTCCTCTCGACGTTTATTAATGGATCGTATAATGGCGATCTTTTTGAAAGTGATCGCCCCGACCTTCATCTTTATCTATCAAGCGAGATCCCGCGCTTTTATGTACTCACGGTCTCGTTCGCACGCCCTTTCCACACGCGCGCGTCGTCTTTCTTTTTGCTTATGATGATGAAAGAGAAAGCTTCTGCTGCTTTTTTTTTGTTCTCTCGAGGCGGTGGGTAGTCGAGTTTTCCGTCTTTCGTTCTTTCCTTTTTATTTTTTTACACCGTGTTGCGCCCCCTTACTCCGCGCCCCTGCCACCATGGGGAGAAAGATCTCGGCGAACTTTTTTGCGCGGTTAATTGAATTTTCTTTTCTACATTTTACAGACTTCGTTAGGAAACTTTGTCTTGCCCCGGTACATTTGAAAAATACGAGCCGAGCGGGATTTATCGCGAGTTACGCGGCAGGTAGCGAGGTAAGTAATTTTATGTTGCAAGATATAACGGTGATGTAATAAGAAACGATGCCACCTTCGATGCTCAATTTTCAAGTTAAATTAATTGTAATTTTCTTGCAGAATTCATTGAGAATCATAATTAATTGCTCGGAGACATGTTATTATTAACGTTCGCAATATTTGTACACAGACATCATTTTAATTCTTATTTTCAGCCACATTGTTTATCATTATTTTCTTACTCATTTCGCAGAGTCAGAAAGCACATAGATAATTTACACGCCCATTACTTAATTAGTTGATTAAATTGCAATGCCAATTAGTTCAACCCAGTTCTGAGAACACCGTTATCATTTTTAGCAACAACGAAGCCGTCGAAACATTTATCATATTAAAAGTATTCAATTTTGCATTATCATTCTTCTCTTCCTAGCCGCGTCCCAATGATGAACCGTTCAATCTGCAGGACAGACTGAAATAGAAATTAACATCCGCTTGCCACAAAATCGTCTCTCTCTTCGGCAATCACGTACACATATATACAGCATCCGCTCCGGACGACCACTTCTCTTCACCTCGCTAGAGTAAGCAGCCAATCGAAAACAGGCGCGCTCATGGGCGAGCATGTTTAATCAAATCTTTTCTCCGGAGTGAAAGGGCCGGAAATGAAGATAGCCGCCTTTTCCCGTAACGCCGGGAAATCTCGGCAAAAGAAAAAGAGAGAGAGAGAGGGTACCAAAGGACGGTATATATATATCGGGAGGGAGGGCTTCCTCTCGCTCTCTATCCAAGAAAATAAGACGGTGAAAAAAGGGTCGAGGGAATCGAAGTCCCGGTCTTGCTTTAAGTCCCGCGGAATCTAAGGAAGATTTAGGATCATCGCAGGTCCTACATGTTTAATGCCCCGCCGTGTTTTACGTCCTCCTCGAGTAACGATCCTTCTATTACCGCGACGCCGTCGAATTACGTGATTCTCCTTCCTCTTCTCTATGGCTATCCGCGGCGCGAAGGTAGAGAGACGAGAGAGAGGAATTCGTGATCCAAATTGCTTATTTTTCGAGGCTCTCGCAACGAGAGGGATAAATAACGAGGTTCTTCGCCCTTGAATTACGCGTTTTAAGGGCCCCTTCGATGCTCTCGGCCATCTCGCGTACCCATGTTTGTCTATTGAATCAGAATCGCAGGGAGATATTGAAATCCTTCAAAAGATAAAATTCAGAGTGGAGGTATGTAAAATATTTATCGACGAAAATACGACGAGATTTTATATACCGCGTAGAAAAGTATCTTCCTACTGTCTGGTAAATGCACATTTGTAAGAATTACATCGCGTGCGTCGCACTATCTTGTCCGCACAAATAGCAAAGATAATGTTCCCTCTTTTATGTTCAAGCGCACTTACATTTAAAGTTATAAAAGAAAGTTGCAGCTGCGAGAAGAAACGCGGGAGCTCGGTCTGTACGAACGCGCTCTCTTTGAGCGAGAATAAAGTCTATAAAATCCTTATATAATTACAATGTACCCATGGACTTTATGCAATACCCCGAGAGCGACAGACAGAAGAGTCGCTGAGACAGAGATAGAAAAAAAGAGGGAACGCGAAACGTCGAGCTTGCAATGTAATTTATATAACAACTCGAGGAGAAAGAGAGAGACGTAGAGAGTTGAGCGTCGTAAAAGTGCGGAAGATCGATGGAGCTCTATCTCTCTCTCTCTATTTACCCTGCTCTCTTTTTTCTTCGAGGAGAGCAGCGGCACGAGATAAAAATCAGACGTAAGAATTGGCCCGTAAGACGCATGTTTGCACTGGCTGGGCCAGAAGCTTTTATCTACTCGCTAACACGATCTCCCTGTCTCTCGATTTCTCTATTTCTCCTCAGCCCCACTCCTTCTCTTTTCGAGAGAGGAAACACGGGCGTTCCATCTCTCTTCGGCGGGCCGCGATTTCTTTCCTCTCCTATAGCTATCTCTTTCTCTCTTTCCGGCTTGCGGTGAAGTTTTCGGTAAGTCGAGATTGTCGAACTTTGCCGGCACGAGAGACGAGACTTCGATCTCTCTTTCTTCGTCTCCGGCAAAGCGGAAACGCGAAAGTGCGGTTAGCCCGCGCTGCCTTCCGTTCTCGCGGGGATCGAGAAGAAGTCTTAAATGGAAATTTGCTTTTTCCTCGTGTCGAAGCTGACATAATTCGGAGAGAGAGAGCGCGCGAGTTTAAGGAGAGGAGGATCGTAAATACTACGAGAACGTGTGCGGGCAAGTGGGTCGCGATTGACTTTAACCTGATGCGCGCGTGCGTGTCTATATATGGCACGTCTCACGTGCAACGTGTTTCTCGCATTCGCGATTCCGTCTAGCGTTTTTGGATGATTGGGAACGAATAAATATCTGGGTCAGTTAGTGTCGAACTTAGTTAGAGGGTATACATAATTCTTCGGATTGACTGCGTCTAGCTCTTTTAAATTTTACTTTACACTTATCATTGTATTAGTATACGTTTATTAGTTTCAGTTTTAACCTGATATTAACTTTGGTATCATCAGATTAAGCGAATTTCCGGTCGAGTCTTCATTTAGCAATTGTTAAATTATGCCTTAAGCCAAGTTCTCTATCCAGAGAAATTTAAAAGACGCATTCATTTTAGGAAACCTCGTTCCACGTTAATAAGATTTTTAGATTTAAGATTTTGAGTAACCCTTTCATACATTTCAAAAATTTCCTTGGAAAATTAAAATGTAATGGTCTTAATTGTAATACCGCCATCCTAACTATTAAAAATTACGTATACTAAAATACTCAAGAAACCCTATTCTCCAAATCCACTGAATTCTCTTAAACCTTTGTTCCCTCCACCGTTCATATTATCTCTCTTCCATCGTCTTTCTGTTTAACATACACGAGAGTTGCATCTTTATATGCACCCGAACTCGCGCGCCTTTATATCCATACACAGAGGTTTTGTGCATGTTCGGACGCGAGGGCCTAATTTGAAAGCGACCGCTCGCCGAGAGTGATTAAGGAGCCGCGGCTACAGGCATTGTGCCGACGACCGATTGGGGCCGAAGACTCTTCGCGGTCGATGCCACCGTCGCGGTGTGTGTATGTGGATCTCTCTGTGCGCTTAACTGGACGATGCTCCGATTTTTGACGTGATGTATAGGAATATGCCGAGGTAGGTCGATTTGTAGCTTTCGCGTTGTACATGTGAAAGTGTGCGGGTCAGTATGTTCCTGAATGTGGAATCTACGCTAAGCTGATGATAAAGTAATGTGGTTTATGTTCATTTGACGTGCGTGTTGAAATGTAAATGTATCTGTTAATTGTTAATTTGTGGAATGAGAAATATACTGGTTGAATATTGAGGTTAATAAGAGTTGTGTATAATGTATAAGTAGATAAAAGCTCACTGGCTGTCAGACGTTCCCATATATATACATAATATTAAAGCAATTCTGAGAACAGCGAGTTATTCAATTTCTAAGTATAGGGAATAATCGCTCTACTGTCAGACTGTATTACTCGAGGGAAAAAGTTCTCTTAGTACAATAACACTTATTCTGTGTTCACTACTACTTATATAGAGTTAGATTTCAATTAAAAAACAAACAAGACCGATAAACATCATCGTATTTCATTTCCCATTAAATCAACGTTTACTGTTGTTGCCGCAAAAACTCGCCACGCCGCACGCAACCCAACACACATATACACGCGCTGCAAAAAAGAGGAAACATGCCACGAAATTGCCCTGCCGCTCTTCACCGGACCCATCTTCGCGTCAGACCTTGGCGATTCATAAATCCGCGCGATCGTAACCGTAAATCTGTCGCTTCAGCTTTCTCCCCCATACTCCCCACATATACGCCAGGAGAAGAGCTTATACGCACACGCTAGAACCCGCGGCGCTAATGACGCGCCACTCCGCGTTGTTATACACACAGACACGTGAAGTGAAAGGCATAGGGGGAGAGAAGAGGAGAGAGACAGAGGATCAGCCTTGGGATTGTCCTCGGCACTCGCGCGCTACCTATCGGCGAGCTCGCCAACTGGAGCAGGTAATGGAAATCTCTTGTAGCCCTTATTTCCTCCCGAAACTATCTTCAAACTTTCGCTCCTCCCCTCCCGCCTCGTTGTATATCTCGCCCGCGAGTTACCCTGCCAGTGTATTAAGGAGTTTCAGGTGCTTAAAGGCCTCCAAGGAGGAGAAGGAGGAGAGGCCTCGAGCTCAGCGGCCAAATAAGCGCGGCACGCGAGAGAACGAGAAAGCTAGGGCACATGCGCGCGCGAGAGAGAGAGAGAAAGGGAGACAGGACTAATAACTTCCTCTCGGGTTAATAGCGAGAGAAGAGAAGCGCCGCGGTACGGTGGTGGTTACTTAGCCCGCGAGCCTCGGCCTTTCTTACCTCCTCGCGTCCGAGAAATATGATATGGCCAGTGTAGCTATCCGGCCTATAAGCACACACGTGATGCACGCGTGAGCGAGAAAGAGGAGATTAGGAGCGCGCGGAAAGGAGAGATAAGTGGAAAAGCCGAGGCTCGTGTGTGCTCGCGGGGGATAAAGAAAAAGCGCGAGACGGGATGTATATAGTGAAAGGGAGTAGGGAAAGTTGGCCAGGTTGCGAAAGGAAAGATAGATAAAGCGCGCGCTCGCTTGTCGCGAACTCGTTACTCTCAATGACGTTCATCCTCGTTCGGCTTGAAATCCCCTAGACCAGCTAGTGGCCCCTGCTCCAGAACCTGTGAGGAGCTGTGCAAAGCAATTTACGTGCATCGCCGCGGTCCCTCGAGCGCAAACTATCCTCCTCCTCCTCCTTTCTCTCCCTCCCGCTCCTTTGAAACAGCCGGGGGACTTGAAAAAGCCACGCGCGTCGTCTCGAGGGTTATGAGAGCGGAAGAAGACGACGACGACGACGAGGCTATATAGCGCGAGCCTAGGCTTCTCATTAAGAACCCTTATTTTATTAGTCACTTTCCAGCCGCCGATTCTCTCCTTCTTTTGATGCATATTTGCCAGGTGAAAAAATTCCGCGAGCGCGGAGATGAGGTCTACATGTATATACACACGCTGAATGGATCTTCATCTTATTCCTACCTCGTCTCGCGCGAGAGGCCGGCATTTCGCAATTATGTACACGAGAAGAGAGGCTGCCCGCGCTTTATTAAGTCCTCTTCCGTGGCGAATTTCCAGTTTTACCGAGATGGCGATGGGTATGTGTTTCGATGGGCGTTGAGAAGAGACACAGTCAAACTAATTTAGCCTAATTATTCAGAAGGAAAGAGACGCGGCTCTCGTATTTGAGAATTACTTTTTATCTGTGTGCTTCATTTTCTTCGTTATCTTTGAAATTAGAAACGAACAAATTACAACGTGGCAGCTTATTTTCAAGCAGCTCGTATATACACGTTTAAAAACACAACTAATGACAGATAAGCAGTGATGTAAACTTTGCAACTGCTATCGATTTTCGCGCACGCGGTACAGTATAGTGCTCCAGAGCCGACAGCTGCGGGCGCAGTACAACAGCAGCAGCACTACTACTAGCGAGCTCATAAAAATAAGCGGCGGCAAAGCCCGGGGAGTAAATTGCGTAAAACACAAAACGTCGACAAAACACCGGCAGCCGATAATCCCGTAATACCCTGGCCGCACTTTATTTCATTCGCGCGCCGCTCCAAACTAGCCCCCACTTTTTTACTTCACCTCCGACACCTTCGCCCCTCCACGCGAACTTCCTCCTCGCGTATCAGCGCGAGAAATTTTCCAGTCGAGCGCGGGAGCCGCTCGACGCAAGAATGTAGACGTCTCTGATTTATGTCCCGACGGGCCAACTCGCACAGCCATACCGCGCACCGCCGTAATTCCCCGTCCGTTTGTCTCGCTAATTATCCTCGTTAGCGGATCTCTCCCTCTCTCGCTTGCTCTCGCGCAAATGGAGATGGGCCATCGTCAAAGAGAGAAAGAGGTGTAAAGAGTGAGAGGGCGGAACCTTTAACGCCATAGCGTATATAGCCCTTCAAAGGCAGCAGCTCGGCCCCGGCTCGCTTTTTGCCACTGCAGCAGCAGCAGCGAATCGCCGTTGGAACGAGTAATTCCCGTTGTTCGAGGCCCCGCGCGTTTTCTCTCTTTCGCTCTTTTTTTCATTTCGCGCCCCGGTTTTTTTTTCGCGGTGCCTCTCTTTGCTTTTTTGTTGCGCCCGAGTGTAGCAGGGGAGTCAATTTATCCCAACTCGCGCTGTGCTGGATGAGAGCCGTTGACTCGGGACAAGGATGAGGTGAACGCGAGAGCATCGACAATGGGAATAAAGGCCGACCGGCTGTGTACTTTGGGCAGGAGTAATTTTTCGCCCGGCCTGAGCGATTCGCGGGAAATAAAGGGCTTAGAGGAGTAATTGAGAGACTGATTGTTCTCTGTGTGGGTGTATGTGTGTCAGAGGGTATGGATGTGTGAGAAATAGCGAGAGGGAGAGAGGAACTAAACAATTTATTGGAGAAGGAGCGAAGTGCGTTTTTAGTTCTCGGATATGTGCGCACATTTCCAATCAATCCTATCATTATGAATGAGTATTGAATTTCCAGGATTTTTAGGAAACCGATATTTTAAATGTAGTTATATAATTGTCTGGGTAAACAAATGTTCGAAAACGAGTAAATAATATATTTGAATGAATAAAAATAAATTTATGTGTTTATTATTTCCATTCAACGTAACTCTATTTCACAACTCGAGATATTTGACTGTGAAAACGTCAATCAGGAATTGCATTCATTTAATCAATGTTATTGAAAAGAATATAGATATCTGAATAATACAAGCGTATTGTTTGTTCAATCAATTATAATGATCTACTACTGGAACGGAGAGTAAATAACATATTTTGTTTACATTTCAATTTGATTACAAGAGCGGGTAATATATTTTATAGATCCACCACTGAAATCCCTACTACATTACGCCGACAATATTTATATATATTATTTAGTTTTTCCAATCAACAATGGTCATTGCAATCAGTCACAATTCAAAGACCGTAAA
Source organism: Torymus auratus (assembly GCA_900474315.1). Classification (NCBI taxonomy): domain Eukaryota; kingdom Metazoa; phylum Arthropoda; class Insecta; order Hymenoptera; family Torymidae; genus Torymus; species Torymus auratus. The sequence continues at coordinate 68,873 of UXGD01000033.1, forward strand.
AAAAGTCATATGCAAACGCTACCGCCGTGCGCAATTTTTCAACCCTTATTTTCCACCTCAAAACCTGAAAACAACAACGGCGGTGCGCATCGGTCGCTGATATACGCCCATATGCAACCTCTCTCACTCTCCCTCCCTCACGCATATTCGACTGCACGAAACGAGAGAAATAACGCGCGCGTGGGAATATAATTTTTCGCTCGTTCGCTACCCTCTATACACACACACATGCACAGGAGACACATAAGTACCGCTACCAGTGGGCACGTATATACCCGTGGTCAATATGCACCGGCACACGCCAGTCTGTATATTTGTCACCGCGTGCGCGCGTATGCGGAAATCGACGTCATTACGATGAAGTATGGAAAATCCGCGCAATCATTACTGCTCTCTCGCGCGCGCGCGCGTATCGGTCGCGGTATTTCAGCCCTCGCGAGCGCTTATTTAACGCGGCGGCAGTGCGCACTATTGCCCACCTCCACCCACACGCGCTTCTGAACGGTATAATGGTTTTTACAATTTATCTCCGTGGCCGGGGAACCTCGATTAATACGATTTTCGCGAGAGGTGGAGGATGTGGCAGTGGATATGCGTATGCTGTATGGGCGCAGAGGGCGAATCTATTGGGGTGGCCATGCGCGTGTGCGAAGCTTTATCGCGATTAAAATTTGTTGATTTGATTCGCGCGCGTGCGCCTGCAGGCCAGTGCGTCCCGGCTTCGCGGGAAATTATTATTAACGTCCATCTGGCGTTTTCGGCTCGTTACGCCGGCGAGGTGAGCGAGAGTATATGGGCCGAATGGGGGTTGGAAATAAATTGCGTGGAAAGAGGGATGAAAAGTTTATTTTTTCGAAAATGTTAGTAATGTTGGCACGGATATTATATTATTCGCCTAATAAACTTTTTTACAATTTTAAGAAAACATTTTTTAACAGTAAAATTGACAGATATAAATATATGATATAGATAAATAATGTGAGGTCAGCCACAAAACTTAAAGCTTTCTCGAGCGCAATCACGCACCTCGCGCGATCAACCCACCGCGCTGATAATCCGAAAAGATCCTCCAAATCCCGAGACTTCAAACTTTAAACCCGCGCGGGGCTGCGTCTCTCTTGCATCGCTATGGCAAGACACCTCGATATTCCCTCCACGACTCGTCGATCGCACGCGCGCGGAGATCATCCCGCGTCGTGGCATTCGAGGCCAGTTGGTCGCTCTCTCTCTCCCTCCTTCTCTAAGCATAAAACCTCGCGGCCCCCGGCGCGCTCATCCATCCGTGTTAGCGTTTCCGCGGATCGTTACGAAGGTAGGGAGAGAAGGTGGGGTAGAAGATACCTAAGCCTTCCGGCCCGGAGGCTCTCTCATCGCGCGCACGCCGTACGGCGGAACGATAAATCTTTGATAAATCTTATCCCGGGAGCGAAGGAGCGCAGTTCTTTTTCCTTTCTCTTTTTTTGTTGTACAAAACGGCCGGAGGTGGGGTTGGATAAAAGCTAGGATGAAAGCGCGGGGGCGCAGTGGGAGCGGGAGGGAACGTTTTTAAAAGTATTACCGGGATGGGAGAGAGCAGAGTGGGGGGAGATTTCATTTTAAGCTCGATTATTGGGTTTGATGTTGAAACAGAAAGGGTGGCCTCGTTAAGCTTTTATCCGCGAGCGAACGCGTGGGAGGTGAATGGAGGGAAAGAGAGAGGTGTCCGCGATAACGCAATTATCAGGCCGAAAACAATGTAGACCTGTCTCGTTAAAATATTTGTACAGGGAAAAGTGAGACGCGAGGGATGATGGGAGGGAAATGGATGGTTTAATGCTCTTAGGCTGCGGGTGGGAATTGCGGAAAATGTGTTTCCCTTTAAACTGAGTGGACGGTGGGTGCCATTGGTAGTTATATATTAGTAGATATAAAAATGTTGTTTTGTTTTATTTTTATTTGCATGGTAGATTTTAATATGAATTTTTAAATATTTTTTTTTACCCTGGTCAAAATCCTTCATATTTTTTGAGGCTTGTAAAGATACACTATTTACCGATAAGTAGAAGAGGTCTTGTATAGTCAGACATATCTAATATGAACGCGTAGTTTTCAACTTTATTCGCTACATTATGGACTGAATAAAGTAGATAACCCGATACCCTTTAATAATTTATACTACAACAAAAACCATCCAAACTAAAACCACCATGAAAACGTTTTGGACGCAATTAATGTATATAACATTCAACCAAATACATCGAAAAGCAATAACGAGCAAGGAAACAAATTTATCATTCACCGGTAAAAGACGAAAAAAATGATCCTCTTCTTTTAAAAACCACCACCACCGTGACAGTAGCCACCCCTTACCTAACTCGCGGGCATCCTATCCGTCCCCAAGAATGAAACATTATTTTTTTTCCTCGTAAAAGAAGAGACGATAAAAGGAGAAAGAGCGAGGACCGCGGGTGGAGGAGGAGGGGAGACAGAGGATGAATGAGATAGGCGTGAGGTAGGGGTGAAAAATAGGGGAAAGACCGAGAGAGGGTGAGAGAGAGAGAGCTGCTCGCTCGCTCGCACGCGCACAGCTTTGGCCCGTCCGGGACGCGACCCTCGTTCCGGCTCTCCGCACTTTGCCTCTTTCTCTCTCTCGAAGAGAGGAGAGAGAGACAGAGAGATACCCGGCGAAGCGCTCGCTCGCGTTCTGCACGCGCTGAATGTTAAACGAGCTGCGAAAACGCCCGGTCGTCTCGAATGTGCGCCCGCTCGCTCGCTCCGTCTCTGTCCTCGTTCCTTATATAGTCGAAGGTGTCGGCCTCGTTGCATCTGCGACGCTCTGCATTTTCTCCGCTCTCTCGCGCACGCCTGCGTGTATGTGTATAGCTTTATTCTTTCTATCTCTTCCTTTTTTTCGTGTATGCGTACAAGTATAGCTATATTATACGCGTTGCACGATGCGGGAAAAATCCAACTGTATGCGTGTCTTCTTTTTTTCCTCTGCAGGCGGTGGAGGGGCGACTGTGTGTACTGTGTATACTACTGCATGGTTCACGAGGCTTGTCTGGCGACCAGCCATGATCTTTTACAACGGATGAAGGATTCCTTTTGTACATATATATTATTCTTACGAGAGGGGATAATTTTTAGCGTATAAGAGGTGAGATAGGCACGTCACGAGCTGTCTGTACTGGATGACTCATCGGTGCGCGGGCGCGCGCGTGCTCATGAATATTTGAAAATCAGTGACAAATCACGTTATAATCCGACTGATTTAAATGATGCGATTGATTAATGAGGTTGCTATGCCGGGTGTATATGCTGTGTAGCCGGCTGTTACATCGCGGGGAATCGGGCCACTCGTTATGTGTCAGTTATTGCGACAGTGTTTGGAGAGTGATACGCTGATTTTACGTGAAAAAATTGGAATTGAGTTCGCTATAGCGATGATTCGCGTGAACGTGCCTGTCGGGGAATTGAAATGGATAAAAAGAGAGCAGCAGATTGTAATTAAGACATTAATTTGACCGGGCTATCAATCACCGAGATCCCGTAACAAGGAGATGGATCGTTCCTTGGAAAAAGAAAGAACAATTACATTAAATACCCGATGGGTAAACAACATTATACGATGAAAAGGAATCGGGAACAGAATAATGGCTCAATTTCTTTGATTAATGAAAGGCAATCCTTCCATTTGAATGGCAGCCATTTGTGGGTAATAATGTTTCCGAGAGCCCGGAAAACGAAAATATACTGGAAATTGCCATGATTAATGTTAATGCAATGCGCGACACATTGCTCTTCCGAGTTTAACTCATCAATTGAAGCACTCAAAACTTTTCTACTAATGTATACCAGAGACTTCGTTTGCATTTAATACCAAAATATCCAACCAATTATCCGACAATTAGCCGCGGAATGAGAGTAACGAAACCTGTCGTATCTAATTAGTCCTTGCATATCCGGCCTGATTTCTATTTTCAATTTTTTTTACCTCCTCCGCCCATCACCTCCCCAGGTCAAAGACATCTCAAAATCCTCCGCGTCTCGGCGTGCGCGCACTTCCTTACGCTAATGAGCGCGGAAATCTCCCACTCTCTTCTCTCCTAGACTACTCTCCCTATACCCTCTGAAACCTCTTGATAAATGACGACGCATTCGCGGGTGCCCTCGAGTGACGCTCACGACGGTTTCCCGCCTCGGGAATCCGATAAAAGCAAAACAGGAGTGAAGAATCGACGTCAATTCCAGACTCGTTATCGGCTCACTCTCTCTCCCCACGCTCGTCCTCCGTCATTTTCGCCCGGGCCTTTGAACCTTCGCGCTCTCTCCTGCATTCTTTTGATTTCGCCCTCGCACTGCCCCGGGGCATACCGGAGATAGACGTCGCGACGGCGGAGGGTCGCGCGAGTAGTCGTTTCTGTGCAGTTGTATATATAGGGAGCCGCTGCTTCCTCCCGCCGTAGTCATTCATGGACTGCAGTGATATGCGCGAGGGCTTTTTCGAGAGGGAGAGAAGGAGCAACCTTGACAAAGAATCGCGCGGTGCGCCGTTCAGCCGGGCTTTGTATTTTGTATATATGTATGTAGCTAAAATGAGAAGAGGGAGAAGGCCAAAGTGGAGTTTTCGTGAATTAAAATGAAAGTTGGGATGGAAATTGTTTGGCTGTAGCTGGATGGAGTGGAGTATAGGGTTTCTAGAGATTTATCATGCAAAATTTCGTTAGTACTGGAAGATTAAAGCAATTTTAATCGAGGATATAATATTATATTTACAAGGTGAAAATGCCCGATTAATAATGTAAGGCAAGAATACAACAATCACGAGTTACAAAATGAACTAGATAATATTACATCGGCCAGTGTTAAATTTCCAATAAATAAATAACACTCACTGATCAAGCCTCGCGCGCAATATCGAGAAATAATAAAAAGAAAATGTATCTTTATTATTTCCAGCACTACGAGGCGCTGAAACAGTGTACATACCAGCGCTGTAACGGGAGAAGCTTCGGCAACACGTAACTTGGACGGAACGGAAGAACCGTGTAGCCTTAACTCAATACACAGTCACTCCCGTTCGTTCGCTCTTCTATCACTGCGTCATTCGATACGATCCTCAACACTAGCCACGCTCTGCCATCGTCTATAGCCTTCTAATGAGGATCTCGGAAGCTCGAACGCGCTACCTATAGACGCGTACAAAAGCGCGTCCTGTTGCTCGCACACGCTTCTCTCTCTCTCTCTCGCTCGGCCAAATTGACGAGTGATTGTGTTTCACAAAAATTAGGGAGAGCTTCGGGCTGTCTAAGGGAGAGGAAAAAAGCGCGTAACGGGAGAAGCTCTCTCACGTGTGTGCGCGCGCGCGAAAGTGCCACTCGGTGAAAGAGAGACAGAGGAAAAAACCTATTGTCTGGCGCACAGTGCCGTTGTTTCCGTCACGCCGGCGTCGATTTTTCCAATAGAGACGAATTTGTCGCGAAACTGTAGCCGGTGTGCTCTCTTTCTCTCAGCTTTTTTATTACCGAGGCGGCGCGCGGGCGCTTGTATTTTCATTTCGAAAGGTGGCCCCCGCCCGGATGAATTGGCGTAGAAGCTGGGCGTTAATTGAATTATTTTGGGAAAGAGACGGCTTTTAACGAGAGGGCTTTGACGAAAGCTCAGGGTGGCTTACATTTTTTCGCCGGGACGAGAATGTGTGTATGTGTCTGATTGGGTTAGCGCGTTTGTAAGAGGCACACGATTTTTCGGATATAGGGTGGCCGGATGGGTTTGAGCTTTTGGCGGTGGCTTGAATGCACGGGAAAATTGTATAGAGTGGTGATTGAGGTAGCGTGGTGAGGGGACGGTAATGCTGTGTGTTTTAATTTTTGCGATAAAATTGTGTGGGTAATATTTAAAAAGTAGTATTTTTAAAGGTCGTTATTGATATGAAACGGGATATTTTGCCTATAGCGATAAATACATAATTTAATGAAGTCGTTCGGACTTTAGCAATACCGTATGTGTATTTCACGCGTTCGTAACTGATGATAAATAATAATCAACAAGCACCGAATAATGTACAATTTCAGACCATAATTACCAATGCTTACTTTATAAAAACGTTAATTGCAAAACCCGCGGCCGCGCTTATTTGCTCTTATCCGAAATTAAAGTTATTATTACAAATTGTTATATTGCGCATCGAATGAGGGCGCATTTGCGCACAAAAATAGCCATAATAAACTTAATTCGACCTTCGGCGATAATATTCCGATTTTCAAAATGTCTGCATTACGCGCGCACGCTGAAATATTGTAGCATTAGCGCGGGTGCGCCCACAAATAAACGTGCATTATACCGGGCTAATTGTAATCCCAGCGATATTCGTTACAATAATTAGCCTTTGAATGTTCCGAAATCATTGAAACAACTATAGCCAGCTTTCTTTGCGCTCACAAAGGCCGAATAAATTCGCCACTGTATATGCTTCCACATTTGCCACGATTTAAAAAAAATAAAACAGACGGATTGCCGTATAATCAAACGACAACTCACATGCGGCGAATCCTTTGCATTATCGAAATTATTCAATTCGCCGGCGCCTCGTTAGCTCGTGCGCGCTGTAGCACTACTCTCCCGTAATGAAATTCCACGCGTAAACGGCATTACTCTTTCATCATAATTAGCACCCTGGCGCCGTTGAATTCGGGCCAATTCCATACGCTCGCTCATATACGTATCGTAGGTATAGCCGTCTATCCTCTTCTTCTCGGCGGCCCCCATAATCAGGTAAATGGACCTTATCGTCGGCCGTAAAAAAATTCTATTGCCTCGCGAAGTAGCGATAGCATCGGCAGCAGCGGCGCAGGGGAGAAGAAACTTTTAGCGTTTTACGCCGGTGCAGCAGTGTGCGCTTCTGGTCAACGTACATATATAGGTATACATATAGGAGTGAGGAGAGTTCGACTCGGCCGTGTCGCGCCGATAAAAGACGGGAGTTGCGAAGAGGCGTATAAAAGAAGGCGCGATAGATGCGAGGAGAGATATATAGAGCCCTGACGACGTATGTACCTCCCGTGTATTACGTGTACACACTCGTGTATTTCTTATCTTAACGGAACTTTGTCCTATACTAACACTATTACCCAGCCGCATATTAATATAATTTTGTCAAAACAGCGCAGAGATACCATCTTCCTCGCACCTCTAAATAACGTCTCGCGTATATATATGTAAGCTGCCCTAACGTCAAAGCAATCGAGAGCAGCCTTCATAAAAAAGACCGGCAGGCGTATATCGCCGCATTGTCGCGTCGTCCACTCTCCTGTCCACCCTCGTTCTCTCGTTCCACACCTTCCTGCTCTATACGAGAGAAACGCGTCGCCGATGATCGTTAAGACGCGGCCGTTAAACGATCGCCCGAGCATAACCCGGCACCCCTCCTCAGGTTGTATAAGCTTTACGAGCTGAGGGGCGGCCTTTCTGCGCTTCCGCGTTGTTTCGACGTCGTCGTATGGCTCGATTAAGAGATACGACGGCGAAACGTTTGATTTCGAGGCGCGTGGCGGCCGTGAATTAGAGCCTCGTAAGAGGGAAGTATAGAGGAATATAGGGTATAGGTTGAACGTCGGTCACGTGTGTAGATAGGCGCGCGCGAGAGAGAGAGCGACAGTTTGGCGGGTGGGTTGTGCTATATAGAGATTGCGCCCACGCGCGATTTGTTTCGGAATGTGTGTATGTAGGAGGACGAGGGTCGATCGCGTCGCGTGTGTATCGACACATTTATATTGGGATTGTTTTGCGTCATGGAGGAATTCGTTAACGGAGGAGGGTGACGCGATGTTGAAGATAAATGTTTAACAAGGTGGTAGATAAAAGTGAGGAGGAGACGGAGGGTCTTTAGCCTCTCACACGTGTGTATATTAAAAAGTGCGTCATTAAATTGTCAAAGCGGAGTGTCTGCTTGTGTCGAGGAAACGTCAGAGGAGATATATTTAAACGCATCGATCGCTTATCGCTTTACGAATCTCTGCGGAAGCTCTCAGGAATGTATTTGTATATGTAGGCGTGCTTTTACCTGCACACAGAGTCGATACTTCAAAGTCGCGAAGGCAGTAGGTAAAAGAAAGGAGACTGATTATTATAATTTGAAAAAACCCTCGACTCAACAAATGTATATATCCGGGGTAGCATATAAGCGCGCGCGTGCGTCTCATTAGTCCTTTTCACCTACATCTCATCTTCCACTCGGCGTCAGCATCACAAGTGCCATTTACATCTCGCTCTCTTTCCTTCTCCCGCCGGTGCCAATTGATTTCTGAAGGCGCCTGTGTGACGTCGACACTGCTGAGGCGTCGATTTTTCATCCCCTCCTCGCTCTAGCTCTCTTTTAGCGCTCTCCTGTCTGATGCCTCTCACGCGAGATTACGCTCATTTACGGATGCTGTCGTCGAGGTACTCTCGACTCATCGATTATATAGCGCGTCTAATATCCCGACGATTCGTCGTCGCGATTTTCCCGGGGATCGAAATATATATGTATTAATGCCCGGGATTTTCAATATTTTAAAGTTGCACGAGACATTGTATCAGTTCACTCGCTGTTTCCGAGAAATGCTCGCGTTCAATTTCTGTAATTACTTATTTCGATGGAGGTATACGGTATTGATTTTGCGTGATACACGGTATTTGTCGCGCTTCAAAGGATGTATATTTTGAGTTTAGAAGGGAATATTAATGTAAAGCGTTATATTGAATGCAAACCCTGTAACTAGTAACTATTAATCATCTATGTGCCAATAGTTTACATACATTCAAATGTGTATAGGTCCTGGAAGCAATAACATATTCCTCGTCATAATGTATTAGGATTGATGGATCAGAATTAATATACTATCGTTGATTAAAACGCATCGTCAATGTATTAGCAAACAAAATGGTCGTACCGAAACGAGGTAAACTACAAATATACACACACATATTATATATATAATATTCTCGTAACAAAATTCTAAATATAATAACGCTATCAAAGTTGTATCACCAGCTCTTTTCCGCATAATCCAATATTTACCAATAGATACGAATCTTTAAAGTGCCACCGTAATAAATCAAATAACGCCGACCTCCGCAATATACACACGCGACCAACTTTTTTTCCCCTCTCTCTCTCATATTCCACGACCTACACCACTAGGCGCGCGCGCGCGAGGCGAAACTCTCACCCCGGACGCCCGCACAACTCCACTTTATACTCGTCAAAACAAAAAAAAAGAAAACGAGAACGTGCGCGAGAGAAAAGAGAATCATGCAGCGTGGCGCGGACGAAAAGTGGGTCGACGTGCGATTCGTCACGAGCAGCACACCGCGTCGCGCTTGCGATTCCCTCCCTCGCGCTCACGAGAAAAGAATCGAGAACAATGCCTCGGTCCGCGAAACGGCCGATTTCACGCGCCGTCGCGCTCTAGCTATAGATTCACGGTCAAGGCCTGCCGGAACGAGGCGACTTCTCTCTTTTTTTTCAAGAGCGTTTTACTCTTTATCTCCCCCAACCTCCCTGAAAATAAAAATAAAAAGAAAGGGGAACGTGAGCGCGCGCGTGTGTGTGTGTTCCATTAAATAACGGCCCGAATTCGACAAAGAGACGAGCTGCGTGCGCGTCGCATTAGGAGCAGCCGTGACACGAATAAGAGAGAGGGCGATGCGGCAATGGCATTAAAGCGCGCTTATAATTGCGAAATCGCAGCTCTCTGTATTATATCGCGCGAGAGGGAGAGAGAGAGCACTCGCCTCCTTTTTCCCGACCGCCTCTTTCTTCTCTCCGCGGCGCACTCGTTGTTTTCCTTTTTATTGAGGTATATATTTAGAAATATAAGTGCTCACCGCGGCCGTTGCTCTTTTGTGCTAAATTCGATCTTTTTTCGTTCGTTCTTTTTTCACGCGCAGAACCGTGCGGGACGAAGAAAAAGTTTCGCGATGCGACTGACCGATTGAGCGTTAAGCATTTCGCCTCCCTCCGAAGGAAGTTAAATGAAATTTTTCGATACGGAGAGAGAGAGTTTTTCGAGAGCCGAGAATGTACACTCGAAAGTTCCCTCGCGGGGAGGACGAGGGATAAACTCGAAACAAACAAGTCCGCTTATAAGAAGCCAACGGCGAAAGCTTTCATTCGTTGTGATTTTCCATTTGAAGCGGGCAAAGGCTGCTGCTCTGAACTCGAAGCTAGCTGGCAACGTTTTTATTTAGCCATCTCGCGTCTGCACACTCGCGCGTTGGCCCAGCTAATAATTAACGAGCTTAAAACTATCGCGAGTGCGCTACAGTGCCTTTAATAAACGAAAATCTTAGAGTGCCTTCTTAGCTACTGCTACTGCTGACCTGATTCTCGAGGCCCAGCGCGCAAGCGTTATTATTAAGCATTTAACCGTCGATTATCCGTCGCTGGATTATATATATAACGTCCGCGTGAGCCAAGTTTCACTCGCCGCTCGAAATAAAATGTATATAGAGCAGTAGCAGCAGTTTCCTATATCGACTGCCCAATTTTCGGATTATTATTATACCGACGAAAAACTTTTTAATCTCTACAGCAGTCGCTCGCTTACGGCACACTTATCATCCCCCATCAAAATTACCGCGAAGAGAGACTGCGGGATATCCCGCAAATATACGGGAGCAATTACCATTACGCATCCGCGGCGGCGGTGGCGGCTTTAGGCAGGAAACTTCGGCCGGAATATATGTATATATACGCGCCCAAGTGGGGAAATAAATACTTCTTATACATCACGGGAGCTGAGCGACTGCTGCGAGAGAGAGTTATACATCGGCGAGAGGAATCCGATCAAGAAGTTCCTGCTGGCTGAGAGGAAAGGAGATGGGGAGTGGGCAAAGTGCCTATAATCATCAATTTACTCAGCAGTCCAACTATTCCCATTCACTTGTCACGAAGTTCGCCAGCCACAACCGCTACCGCGCCGCTAATCGATTTGCCCAACTATTTCGTCAATCTCGGTCTAAAAATTCCCAACCTATAGGTACACACACATATATATACACCGGGAGCAATATACATGGCAAAAGAGAAGGAACGACGACGAGGGATCGGTGGGAGTATACCCCTGAGAGACAGACGGAGCGAGATAAATTCCGAAGCTGCGGGGGCGGCGGCGGCAGCAAGTTAGCTGTTAACCGTTAACACCACTGTATCGGTGGTTTCGCACGACCCGCAGCAGCCCATTCACCTCCGCCTCCACGTCGTCGTCGTCTACGTCGTCGTTGTATACCTTCGGCCGAACTTGAGAGAGAGAGAGAACGAAGCTAGTAGCTAGACGAACTCGGCGCGTAAACGCGGTGAGTATACGCGCCCAGAGTAGAGTAAGAGCAAACTACAAGTCCAATTCGAGGTAATTGACTTTGAGCGCGAGCGCGCGCACGCTTTCCCCTTCTCCCCCGAAGTGTCTCTCTGCTCCGTTGCGCAGCAGCAGAAGCATCAGCAGCAACCTTAAGCCTGTAATATACATATGGATCGCGAGAACGCGAGGAAGCCGATAAGAGCGAGTTATTCGCCTCGCGGATTCCTGCATAAAGTTTCGCGCGTGTACATGTGTATAGGGCGGAGGCCGGAGCTTTCTGTCTGTCTTACTTATTTGGGGCGTGGGTATGTGTATATGCGTATAAGGGAGGGAAGAGAAGACAAAGCTCGCGGATCGCGCGGGGAGAATTTATACGAGTGATTCCCCGTCAGCGTTTTCCGCATAATAAGCCCGCGGTATTGTACAGCTGATGTGAGAGTGAATTTAGACGATCGAGCGTGGCCTTTCTTAATTGCAAGGCTATAAAGTTCTCTTCTTTTTCCTCCCACGGTTCCATAAATAATAAGGTTATTATTACGATGTGCAAGCGGAGTTTATAACGCGAGCGCTGTATATAGCCGTTGCCCACGCGCAAGTGCCCGTATATATAGTTATAATTACGATAATTGATACGCGCGCGGGAGAAGAATAATTATTTTCGCTAAAGCCGAAACTGCTCGTTTTGCTTTTAAAGCGAAACTAAAGCATACTAGAGAGAGAGAGAGAGACGCCGGTGGCGCACGCGCGTGTAATTGGGTCATCTACACCGGATGTTTGTGTATACAGGCGCGCGGGGGACGCCGGCGAGATAATGAAAATATTGCCGCTAAAATACCTATTACACTCCGTGAAAGTTATACGGTGTATACACATATAAAACCCCCACACCAATATATTTACTCGCCCCCGTGGCTCCGTACTCGCTACATATATACGCATATACACACGCATATATAATACTCGTTGCATAATGCACGTATGTATATAACGGTCACGAACAACTATATACGCGAGGCGGCAGGCGCTACGTCATAACTAACCGCGCCTTCTCGTAATTAAACAATGCAAATGAAAACGTCTCTCCGGCTACGCGGCGTCCTTCTTCCGCGTTTATTATTTTGACTCTATTAGCGGCGCATTACTATATTACCCGCGTACGGAAAAAATATACGTGTAGGGTGAAGAAGAGGAGGAAAGTTTATACCGCCGGGGGTATAAAAGCATGAGGTGTATGTGTATACGTGTGTACGCTGCATTAACGACCGCAGCGTGCAAAACTTACGTGCATGGGAACTCTGCCAGGCTGGCTGCGCAGGCGATTATTCACGAAGGAAGTCGCGGCCGCGGCAATTCTGCGCTTGCGCGGATAATTAAACATCAATATTTACACGCGATTATTTTGCTTGTCCGCAAGCAAAGCAACGGCGACGTGTTATTCCCTCTCCGTATGTATATATGTGTGTGTGTGTCAGCTGTTGAGTGAGTAAGTACGGTAAGAGAGGCAGCTGCATTAAATAAAGGCGCGAGCGAGCGATAAAACTTCTGGTTGCCTCACTCTTTCCCTCTCTTTTTCGCTCTTCACGGTAGTTTACCTGCCGCTGGTTATCGGGAAACTCGGGCGGTGTGTAGATGTAATATAGAACCGTAAATACGCACCGGTCTTCGGTTTATTGAGTCGTAAAAGGATATTTTCGCATTGCTATAAGGGCGCATAGCGCGGGAGTTGATAATTTTTAATAGAGTCGAGAGAGAGAGAGAGAGAGATATAATAGGCAGTAAAATGTTGCATTTAGTTATATGAAGCAGCGATGGAAAAGTTGATGAAGAGGGTAAAATGTGTTGTCGATTAGTAGCAATATCTGCGTTCGGTCAGACATGTGTGGTATATCTTTATTTTACGTATTCATCTTCGTTAATCATTTACCACAGGCGAATATCACAGTTTTATAACGCTTTTTTTACTCAATAATATACGATGTTATGCAACAGCTCGTTATTGATGCACCGCAGTAGAGACAACCTCCCGCAATATTCATACGGCATTGTCGCGTATACTCTCAGACCTGGTATTCCTCTCTCGCGCGCGGGTTATCCTTGATTTCTCGCGGTAATATTTTCCCGTCGTTTCTTGTGTACGACGGGGCTTCTCGGAACAATTCTCTCTGCTTCTCTACGTGCCCTCGTTGAAAGAAAGAGACAGCGACGCAGAGATAGCGCGCGACGACGACGAGTATACGAAAGAAACATCCACAAGCGAAAGGAACAAACAATTTTTGTTCCCGATGTCTCTCTTACAACGTTCACGAGTGAGAGATAGAGAAAGATAGAGAAAAAAAGATCACCCAACTTGCCTGAAAACGAGAAAACGTTAGAGAGGAACATCCGCCGCTACAACTTCGCCCTGCGCTCTCACGTATCCAGTCTAAAGCGAAAGTAGCTCGAGAGAGAGAGAGAGAGAGAGGAAGAGAACGCCGAGTACATAGTTACGCGGAACGTCTTGTTCTCCTCTCGACGTGTTACGCGGAGTGCTTATACATGCACTGCTTTGGGTAAAGAAGGTTCCTGCTGCTCGTAGCCCTGTAGTCCTCCTTCACCTCCTTCTCCTACTCCTGCTCCTTCTCTCGTGCACTTCGGCAAAGTAGAGGCGTGTGCGCGAGCGCGCGGTATAAAGTCAACGCGCTACTCTCCTCCGCCTCCTGCGGGCTTAAAGCTTCCGGTTCCTCGTACTCCCTTGCTTGTTCTCTCTCTCTCTTACTCTTACTCTCCGCTCTCGCAAAAGGCAAGGGAAAGAGACAGACAGACAGCCGCGAAATTTGGAATTTGAATTTCGGATTTGAATTTGAATGTATTTATTTCGTGCCTTTTGGCAATGCCAAGCAAGTGGGACGCCTGTGTAAACGGGAGGGTCTCTTTTTTCTTCGTGCAGTAGCAGCTCGAGAGGGTGGAATGTTACTGGCGGCGTGTTCTTTAATGTCTTGGGGGGCGCGAATTTGAAAAACAAATGTGGGATCAGTTTTTAAGGTGGCCCGCGCCGCGTCGTGTGTTGACTCGCGCAAATGAAATAGAATAAATGTTTTTGGAATTTTCGCGTGGACGTTATACTTGTATATTTGCGTAGTGGATGAAAAGGGAAAATTAGAATAGTCCGGGGAAATCTAATTAGAAGGTATGAATTATTGATTAGGCCGCGCGAAACCTTTTATAATGGCGGGAAAAAAATTACTCCGATGTTCTTTTGTAGGGCGTAAGGACTTTCGAAGTAAGTGGAGTGGAAAATGTACATTCAGAAAACCGGCAAAAAAAGAAAGTTAATAAGATGAAGAAAAAAAAACGAACTTATTCAACTATCGATTTTTATTCGAACGGAATTAAGTAAATTTAAGCTCGAAAAAAACTTTGAATTAAGTTTTTGAAATAAGAAGCTTAATACTATTTCTTATAAAAGTAGATTTCTTTTTTTTTTCTTAAAAAAAAAGGGTCTTTCGATAAGTATATTTTATTAGTTGAGGCAAAAAAAATTACTTCAAATTTCTCCGCGATAAGATCGGTAAAAATAACTAGCAAAAAAGTGCACTTTGCCCATTTCTATCCGGATATTTCTATACACCGCAAAAATATACTCTGCCGCGAATTCATCAGGGAAAATCTCTCGAATAAAACGAACGACCGAAATCTGTCATATTGTCCGTCGAGGAACGAACATATTTGCGCAACGAATGCAGGAAGGAAAAAGGAGAGAAAGCGAGCGAATCCATTCGGCTGATTACGGTGGGAAAGCTTAAACCACCTTTAGCGTGGCTACGAATACTTAGACGTCAAAACTGCGGGCTTTTTTCCCCTACACCGACGGCGAATACGCGAAGATTACCGCGAGCGGCTAAGCGGCGCCATTATCGCTCGACGTCGTGAATTTTCGTCATTCGGAGACTTTAGCTCCTAAGTGTATTGCGCCCCAACGCGCGAGCGCCATTTGCGATAACTGCGTTAAAAAGATTATTACACTTGGAAGTATTATGTTGTCTAGAGTTCTTAAACGTTCGTGAAAGTTTTAGTATTAATACCGAACGAATAGGTTCATGAGTCGTATATAGTTACGATTTCGTAAGATTCTTAACGCGTATGAGATTTTTCGAAATTTTCAATGAACAAGCGAGTACTTCACTTTGTAAAATAGATTTTAATTTCTTTTACGATAATGTTCCGACATTTACCAAAATTATTATCTCTAAAACTGAAAAATCTATCGTTATAATGGAACTTTCTCAGAAATTTAAAGGTAATAAATTAAAACTTTGACTGGGAGAATTTTCCATCATAAACCGGAAAAAAAAAATTTTCCCCGACCAACAATAGTATATCACTTTTAATCTACGAAAAAAAAGGATGTAGTAGCCAAGCACGATGCTGCTGCTACCTTCATCTCTCCCTCTCTCTGCTAATTAAAACGGAAATTTTGCATTTCTCTGCACTTATCTCAGCGCGCGTAGCGCACCGGAATATGTATACGCTCGTGAATTTTCTAGGCGAGGCGGCGGCGGTCGTCGCATGCATGCGCATATATCGGACGTGCTCTCGCGGCTTGTAACGACATTTCCGCCAAAGGAGCATTTCGGATTCAGCGAATTCGGCAGTTTGAAAAAGTAAAACTGAATTCGACTTGTTATGACAGAAAGCGCTTTATAAAAAAAAAATATATATATAAAATAAAATAAAACGAATACGCGAATAAAACATTTTTCAAAATTCTGCAAAAAGACAAAAAAAAACGTATAGTTTGAGTTTTAATATTCGAATAAATGTTCAAAAGGATTTTACGTGATTTCCCGGAATTCGGCCAATTTGGTCATGAAAATTATATTTTTTCAAAAAAATAACACCCTATAACATAATAATAACAGCTGAAGGGACATTTCACGAACCTAATTCGAGTAACTACTCAATCTAACCTTCCCTAACCCTTTTCCCACCTACCCAAAACCGACAATTTGTCAAGTGACAATGAATGGCACACACACACACATACCGGATCGCATTTTGTCACTCGTTGGCCAGCTCAAAATTCACTTTTGCCATCCGTTCGTGAGGGTGCACATAGGACCCCGGCGACTACTGCATTTCGCGCGTAAATTTCATTACAGCTCCGAATTTTCGTTTTCGGCTTCCCTTCTCGCCCGTTTGCGCGCACATTTAACAAGACCTCACCCCGACCCTTCCACGTCGTCGACGTCGTCGTCGTCTTGCTGGTCAACGAACTCGCACGTAACAGCTCGCTCGCGCGCGTAAAGTAAAAGGCTTGAATAACGTCGCCGGCGTGCGGTTAGCCATTATTCTGGCCCTGTTCCTGCACTTCGGCACGAAAATGCTGCGCTGTACTACTACCTAGAGAACACATGGCACTCCATTAGAGATTCAGTCCACCGTAGCAGCAGCAGCAGCAGCTCATTTTTGGCCGGCTGAGGCTATCAGCCGTACAACATCGGGGGGTCTCCAACGTTGATAACTGACGCGTAAATCTCAGCTAATGCAATTTGCACGCGCCCTGATGCACGTCGTTATGTATACATGTACACATGCTACGTACGCTGTACACTTTATATTCTAGCGCGTGTACACGGGGGTTCTCGTATAACGGAGGTTTACGACTCGGCGTTTTTTCGGGGGCTGGGATGGTTCCGGCTGCCGCCCCCGCGTGAGCGGACGATGTGGGCGGAGGTCAAGGGTGGGTAGGTCGACGTATGCTTGGGATGTTAAAAATTAATTGTTATCAAGGGAGAAAAAGAGACTCAGGAGACGGGAAGTTTATTCCGTAAATTAGTCGGCGAGATAATTTTAGCTATTTGGAATGAATAAGTGATTAAGCGAACGAATCGGTTTAGGAATTATTTGGCAACGATAATATTCGTGTTGATCATAATGGTTATGTTATGAATTATTTTCATGATATGTAGTGTCACTTAATTTTAATGAAAGCTAACTTATAAATAAACAACATTCGGATTATTATTATGACAAGAGTATTATTGAGAGTGACATTTAATTTTATACATATATAAATTTAATCACAAATAGGACATTAAATATTGCTGTTTGTATTGTGTTGAACTTAAATATGAACACTGTAATTCCTAATATATTTGAATATTATTAATTAACTCTGGCTTGAATATTGCAGCATTTTCATATATACGTATTTACTTGCGAAATTATTATAAATTAATACATTACCAACAACATTTTTTACTATTTGCATAACAGAAACCGTTATAATAGTTTAATAAAAAGATCTAAAGGACGTCCCAACGATATCGAGTAAACAGTAATTTTCTATCTGTGTATAGAACTCTCACAATTATTGGAAAACTCAAAAAACTTTCCATCACCGCCACCGCAGACGAAGGCTGAAAAAGCCTGAAATAAAAAGTCAGTGCACATACAGGATGTATCCGTATGAAAGAAACACGGAAAGCCAAAAGAGTTGTGGCATGGGGTATAAGGGAGCAAAATTTAATTAGTTCCCGCGAAGATTGAAAATAAACTTTGAAAATGAGAATATTTTACGTTTACTTGTCAAACTCGCTATACATGAACATAATTAATGTCATACAAGATGCTGAAACTTAAAGTGAGTTTCGCTTGAACGGCGCGCGTTGGGGCTATACTAAGAGAGTGAGAGAGAGCGAAGAGTCATAAGGGGCGCGCATGATCCGGCAACTTTTAACTGAATTAATCCGTGGAAATTTAAGATTCCCTTTTCTATCCTCTACCAGCCCTCCATGGACTTTGATGCCTCTGGTAATACGCGGTTGCGTATAGTAGCGCGCTACGAAATAGATATAATAAACTCGCTGAACTTTTGAGCATCGAGAGTTTGTAACGTTACTACGCATACTTTTAATCAATGTCGCGAGGAGCCAGGAATTCGCACGGAACCAAACCCACAGAGCCTGTCAATATGAAGCTCAAAGCGTAATATTTAACCCACCCTATCTCCCGTGCACATATAACACACCCTTAATTGCGCATTTTTTTTCCAAACTCTCCTGCGTCCGGGGAATATTTCTCTCCTCTGCTACAACCTCTTTCCTCCCACAGCGAGGCAGGAAGAAGAGGAGGGGGACATTAACTCGGGTGGGACGAGTCGGCTGGCTCGTTGGAACGCCACGACCGAGCGGAATTCAAGTAAAGTTTTGAAAATATCTCTGGGGCGTACGTAGCTCTTTTCTCCTCTGTCTACCGAGCACAGGTATATACACACACACACACGCGAAAGAGAGTGGTCGTTCCGCCTTGTCAGCGTCCCCGAGTGCATATACGAGGGGGCGCCCTTAACCTTTTGCCGTGTGCAATTTATTTCGCCGCTTCTTAAATTTGCCTAAATTGAATTCGCCTCGCCGGCGTCGTCCGGTGGCAACGTATATAGGTGCATACGTGTATATATATAGGTATAGGTATAGGTAAGTAAGGACATCGGAGACTTGGAATTCCACGCGGGCCTTTGAATCCTCCTTTAACCTAGGGAGAGAGAGCGAGCGTGTATATATATAGCGAGCGAAGCAGTTAATTAACATCGAAATTAGTTGGGCCCGAGTTTAACCTTAATTTATGCGATTTCTCGCGCTGTCGTTTCTCTTTTAGCGACTCTACGGGCGCACTGCAGAGTGGTAAGTCATGCATCTCATTTCGTGGGAGAGAAGGCAGAGAGACAGAGAAGAAACGGTGAGAGAGGAAAGGAAAAATTGTAGAGAGAGCAATGTGCGCTGGAGGTGAAAGAAGGAAGATGGTGCAGGAAGTCCCGGACGAACTATATTTATATTACAATGAGGTGAATATTCAAGATGATGTAGTTCGAGTCGGCAGAAGACGTACAGAAACTCGCATCGCAATGCGATGACTCGCAGAAATTTATACGGCGCGAGTCGAGGCTGCAGCGCCGGGGAAAATAGTTTTCGCCTCCTCGCGCGTTAACGTTTTCCGGATGTGATTCTGAGCTGGGACTAGCTTTTCCCCCCGCGATGTTTCGAGTAATTAACGTAATTTGCATTTTAAAGGAGAGGATTACCATTTAACAAGTTTCAGCGGTTGCTTTAGAATCGTGTCTCAGACGCAGAAACGTCATCTCGGTATACGTAAATATACACGTAAAATATCACTCCTCGGCGTTTCCTTGACGAAATAAAACCCATATTTTCACATTCAAGAATACACCAACCCACACGAATTTCGAAATCGCACAATAGCAGCTCGCGTTTCCTTATCTCCCTCGCGTTAAAATTAACTCCGGAAATGTACCACCTAATTCTCTTCATAAGCAAGCCAATCTAAAAATCGCAAAAAGTTTTCATTTTCCGCACGCTGCATATACACCCCCTCCTCTCCTCCATAATCTCGTCCTCGTCGTCGTTGGACGCGGTATCTTCTAAGCTCGTTGTCCCGCTATCTCGGCGCACAATCCCCTCGCAAAAACGTTCTCGCGCGCGCGAAGCTGTTAGCAGATTACGTACGTAAACCCCCCCTTTAAAAACCCTTATAACCGTACTACTACCGTTCTCTTCTCGTCCTATACCCGAAAATCCAGCGCTAGAGAGGCAAAGCAAAAGAGAGGGAGAGAGAGAGGGACAACCGCACGACTAGTCTCCTCTACTTCGCCGGCCAGTTATTAACAAGTAGTCCGGCCAGGCCATTGTCGGGCGATACTAGAGGGAAAGAGAGTGAGGGAAGAGTTGACCCCGCACTGCTGTGGGGATGGTCCTCGGGTTGGCACGATCTTTGACTCGACCGTCTGGGTAACAGTGTCTCCCTCTCTCTCTTTTCTGCTCCCTCGCTCTCTCCCTCGCTGTTCGGTACTCTTGCAGCACACGTAGGGAAGTTCCCTCGTCGGTCGGCGACCAACTCTCTCGCTCGCGCCAGTCCCCTAATTACGCGGATTTCACGACGAGCTTGCACAAGAGCAACTGAGCTCTATACGTGCGGACGTACATGTATGTGTATATGTGGCAAGTGCGTTTATGTGTGTTTGCAGGTCGGTGGGGAAAGAGGTATAGGGCCCCCGTGGCCGCGACACCGACGACTCGCGTATGTAGTTCACGTATATACATATATACGGATGCGGTTTTGCGGATGAGGTATACGAGGGAGGTGCTGAAACTTTAGCCTCGATTTCGAAAGCCGGGCTCGCGCGCGTCTTTTTGGAAAATCCGAAACGTGAACGCGCTACTCTCACCAAAGTAAAATTATTTCGAGGGTATAGGAATGCGCTCGTTAAGGGGCAAACGTATTATGGCCGGTAATTATGTGCGAGAGCCATTGTTTATACTACACGCGTTAACTAACGACGCGCGTAAAGCAAGTAGGAGAAGAAGAAGAAGAAGCGAAAGCGCAGAAGGGAAAATATACGCGAGCGCGCGGTATTTGTACGCGAAACGAAGCCATAGATTCTACGGCCCACGCTGCCTTGCTGAAAGGCGTGAAATATTTAGGAAGCAAGGGGCGAAGAGGGGGAGCATCCTTAAATAACGAGGGATTCTCCGGATGACTTCTCTCCATTAGCCGTGTAATTAGCGAGACTTTTCCAATCTCGCGAGTTCGAGAGAGCGCCTATATATATACACAGAGACAGACACACAGCTGCAGCTGCACGCTCGCGGAGAAAGTAGGTCTAATGACATTTGCCGTGAAAGAAGTTTTTCCCCCCGACCTTACAGCTTTCTCTCTCTTTCTTCCTCGCACTATATACCTCTCGGTCGAGCGCATCCACGTGTGCGCGAGAAAGGAAAATACACGAGGCAGCGAGCGAGCGAGCGAGCAAGAACGAAATTTAATTTTCCGGCTCGAAATTAAAATGTACAATTTTTACGCTAAAGCCCCTTGGGCGCGCGACTTTCTCTCTACAGACGGCTAGGGCGAGGGTGAGAGAGAAAGCGGAATGACGGATGAGGTCCGCATGAAAATCCCTCTTTCACTCGAGATTTCGCGAGAGGACTCTCTCTCTCGCTCGCTCGTTCTAGCTCTCATGGACGATGCAAAACTCATTTTCGAGGTAATTAAGAATTTAGCCTGCCACTGCCGCCCAACTTGTCCCTCGCCTCGTTGTACGCGTCGCACGTATCCCTGTGTATGTATATGTGTGTTTGTATGCCGGCATCCTACCTACCACACACAAGTATGCGCATGTATGCGTCTGTCGAGCAGCGGTGGTTGAATATCTTAACCAGCGACGCACGCGAGTGTTTATTTTAAGAGAATGCAAGCGCGTCGAGTGAGTCTTCGAGCTAGCTCATATTATACCGTCTGTCTGTGTGCGCGTCTCTCTGCAAATTCGCTCTTTCGCGCATGCTCTATCTCTCTTTCTCTCTGTGTCAATTTCGCGGGGCTATGATTTCATTATGAAGATTCGGGGCTGGCGTTTGTAGAGCGCCTCAGCTATTGGCCAATTTGGTTCTGGGTCCTATATGCGTTTTATATTATTTCTCGAGAGGAGGAATATGAGAAACATGATTTTCGAGAATTATTGAGTTTACTGGCACTACGGATAAAAGTATAATAAAGTTACAGCATGTATTATAATGTGCAATATAATTTTTGCACAGCGTTATTATAAGAGGATTTTAATTTCATTATTTATTAATGATTAAAAATTTCATGTCGCTAAATTTGTATCTCTCAAATTTTATCGATTTTATTTATGATGCCGTGACGACCAGATCTCCCAATATTAAATTACACGGTGCAAAATTTTATCATAATTAATGAGAATTAATTTTTTAATAAAATTATTACTCCAACTTTAAATATTTTAACATTTTCCAACATTAAAAATTCACCACTCGTACAATGTAAGCCGAACATTTTCTACAATTCGAATAATTACCACAAATATCATTATACATCGTGCATTCAATTTCCGTGGCCTGGTTATACCGATAACAGCAAGACAAGCCGCTCGGTAATCCAATCAAAAACCTCCCCCCTCCGCTTTGTTCATTCATCCTGTCCGTGCTCTCTCTCTCGTTTCGAAAATGTCCTCCAAGCTCACAGTCACACACACGTCTATACCTATACACATCGGTCGTCGGCCCCTGAACTTTTGACTGACGCGTCTGGCCGAAATTGCCGTTACTACTCGTCGCGAATCGACTGCAGCAGCAGTGCAGAGAGAACAGAGAGCAAATCAATGCCACGCGCCGGCCGAGAGAGAAATCGCCGCCGAATTGGCACTCTCCAACGACGGCGCAGAGTAGGGAGAGAGAGAGAGAGAGGCGGGGGTTACACCTGTAATCCATTGGCAAAGCGCGCGCGGCAGTCCATTGTCCCGGCCGAAATCGCGGACGAATGGGCCGCAGAAATCGCTGCCCCGCCGCGTGTCTCTCTCTCTCTCTTCCTCTCTTTGTCTCTCGTGCTCGTGCACGCGGAGGTTCAAAGCTAGAAAGAGAGGAGGGAGGGGGGCGAATCAAACTCTCGAGCGCGCGCGCCTGCAAATTTAACGGGTTCCGCGCGCCACTGCATCTGTAAATACCCGATGGCTCGTCGCTCGATCCACGCGAGTGCATGTATAGATATATACAGAAATTTTCGAGCCGCGGTAAAACGCGGCTGCTTTCTGTCTCTCGTTTACCGAGGAGAGCTTCTCTATGTGTATGTGCATTGCTTGAACGCGAGCGTTTTTTCGTCGAGTAGTTTTGTGTGTAGCCGATGGTCAAAGCGGACGGTGGTATATAGCCGCTACTGCTGCCACTCAATTTTATCGGTGAAAGGCTCGCTGATTCGCGGAGAGGGTTAAGCGGACCGAGGAGATGTATGGCTCTCGCTTTCTGTGTGCGCGTGGCTGGCTATGTGTTTTCGGAGATTTACAAGTGGACTCGAGAATTCAGTGTTGTCGAGAGGGATGCCGTAGAGAAGGATTTTATTGAAATAACCGTTCCATTATATTTTGCTGCGCTTGAGTGAAGAAGAATTTTCTGTATATGGTTTTAATTGAATTGATATTAAGTTGCTTAACTATTTAAGGAAGTTAGTCTAACAATTTTTAGTTATTCGACGTTGCGTATATTTTCAAATAATTTAATAACGTTGGAATTTCATATCGAAATTCCATATTTTTTAGATACCTTGCTCTTTGGGAGCACGAAACATATTCATTAACCGCACGAACAATTAATTTTATTTCAAATAACAAACAAGAAATAATTTCCTAAAAATGTATACGCAAACGTGTAATTTTCTCGGGACTGAGACATTAAATCAAGACACTCACAATCTAGCCAATTTCGATCGCACCTTATGCAAACGACGACCGCTGACCCTAAATCGCTTCATCCTTCTGGCAACGTGCAATCTCTCACCGCCTCGCTCTCGCATGCAAAAATCAGCAAAACAACCGGCAAAAAAGTTCCCCACTACACGCTTGCTCGCTCATCCTACGATAATTTCGTCCCTGAATTACACTAGCGCTCCTAAATTTCGCGAAAGATACGCACCAGCCCATTCCCCGCTCTCTCATTTGAATAATAAAACCTCCTTCCCTCCAAAAAAAAGCCCCTCTCACTCGTCTTTACGACCGTCGCTTACCTCGGCAGGCACGCACCTAATAACGCAACTGCTCGCTTCAGCATTCGCGGAATTCGATTATATCGACTCTCTCTCTCTACCGGAATTATATAAAACGACCGCGGCCTTTGAGCTGTTACTCTGGCACTCGCGTCGGTCTAAACGGTAAATATGAAGTTGGCACTATCGCCGTAGAACGAGTGAGAGATAGAGCGAGAAAGGCCAAGTCCAAGTGCGCACACAAACGTTTCGATAGTTTTGAACAGTTGCGCGGCTGGGTTGCACGCGTCCGAGAGAGAGATCGAGGGGGCAAGGACTCGAGCAGTTGATTATTCGGATTGTCTGAATGCTGGCGGTGGTTGGAGAGTGCACACTACGTCTGTTCTTTGAGGTTGGCGAAATTGAACTCAGCCTGAGGCGAAGTTGCGTATTGCGAATAAGAGTGATATGGCGAATAATGAAAATCATGGGTCATAAAGTGTTTATATACCTATCTATATAGGTTCCAATATGTTGGCGAATTTTTAATATTTTATAATTTTCTATATGTGTTATCAAATACTTGACTGGTATTTTACAGAGCGAAATCATCAATATCAGAAAACCATGATTTTTGTACGAAGAAAATGAAGCAAAATAAAGTCCTCACTTACAATTTCGATCAAAATAACCACAAAAACTCAATACTTCAACTTCATCTCTCGCCACATTTAAAACTTCCTAATTATCTTAACGCTCTCACCCCTTCCTCCCCTCTCTCTCTCCCGGCACGGCAGTCACAAGCGCAGCACTGCTCTCGGAGTAATGCGTTTAACGAGAGAGCACACAGAGAGCTACGCCCGGCAGTTCGATATTTGTCTTGGCGCTCGCGGAGCATCGATAACCACCGCGGGGACTCTCTCACGATCGGCTGCTCACTTCGAACTAGCACTGTAGTAGTAGTAGTCGGATGGTAGGAGTAGCGAAATTCGCGCTCGAGCAGACACCTACACGCACTACCCGGAGGGTCTTAATCTTTACGCGGCAATCGGATTGCGGTGGGATGGATAGCGGGAAGGTTTTCGAGGGGTGAAAAGAGCTAAAGGGTTGTGAAAGTAATTTCGGAAGGGGGAGTTTTGTTTTGGCGGCGAGTGTTGATAGACAGTGGGAGAGTATAATATATCATTATTGACAGAAAGATTAATTTGTCTAAAATATCAATAAGGGGGTTATTCGCGTCAAGTTTAAATGTATTAACCTACTGAACTGTGTAGAACGGTAAAAACAAAAGGAAACGCCCACAATGACTACAACTTTTTCCAATGTTATCTTTGGCTGACCGCTACGAGTTTACTAATAGTCGATAAGGCATAACTGGGTTAACCCACTAAAGTTTCCCGACCGCGTTGCCCGATAAGCTTCATAAACTTCCGAAAACAATTAAGACGAAACCTTACAGGGAAGAAAAAAAAACAAAAAGAAATAAGAAGAACCCGATCCACTTTCTCAAAATTATCAGTTTCAGGCACTCCTCCTGAGGCAAGAGAAACGAGCTCGCCGATAGAGAGACTTCACCTCCTCACTCGCTGCAACGAGATAGCAGACAAAACGACGACGACGACGACTGGAAGGGCTCTGCGCGCACACATACACGCGCGCTTGGATAAAGAGACTCTCTCTCGCCCCCGAGAAAATGTGATGAAATGCGCCTCGGGAGAAAGAGCGAGCATCTAGCAGAAAGGGTGTAAGAAGGTCGCGTTTCATTTTCGCCGGTCAAAGCTATGCGCGCTGTTGCTCGTGACGACGATGTTGCCCTTGTTGCTGCCCCGCGGCCACGATAACCCATTGCCCCGAGAGAGAATATGGGGTATTGAGATTCACGCAAGCACGTCGTGCATGTATCCACTCCACCTACTACCCCTTGGTTCTTGATTATGCGTATACTCGAAACTGTTCCATTTGTTTAATTAGAACTCGCCGCGCGGGATATTTTAATCAGGGAGATTAATCTGTGCTTATTACTCGGCTTCCTAGAGCGCGCGTCTTTTGAGAGAGTTAGTTTGCGAATAGTAATTACTTAAATTTAATTAATAGTAATTTGGCGCCTGGGTTCCGAAGCTCGTGGAAAAATTGTTAACTCTCTGAGGAAGACGGATGGGGCGAGGTATTTATAGTTCTAGATTTTAATCGCCTAATAAAGAGTAATTAATTTGTATTCCATTATCCGTTGGAAAACGCTTGATTATATATAAAATAATTAATTAATTATAAACGTTACTCCAAATAATTAAAGGTATTAAAATCTTTCAACTTCCTACAAACGCTAACGAATTTCATCACTGGTATACGTATACTCGACGAGCTTTTCAACCGCTCGTCCGACTGCAACGCAACCTATTCCACTTAATTAGCTCTCGCTCTCTGACCCTCCATATAAGCGCATAAAACTTCTTTTATGCACGAGTCTCTGTATAATTAACCCGTCGACGAGGTGCCCTCTCGCGCCGAATAAACTCGTTAATTGCGAGGCGCGAGGTGGGGAACATCGGAATTTCCAAAATGGTCGCATCAATGAGCCTTCTTTGAAAGTCAAATTCGACCTTCGGCCAGCACGATCCGTGTATGTATATCTCTCTCTACCTGCGCGTCGATGGTAAATATTCGCGTTTAGCGCGTGCAAGCGCTGCTCCTCTGTACAAATAAACGTGCCAAAATTCCTCGATCCTCGAAAGCCAAAAAAACACAAAATCACCGCGCGTTTTGTTGACGTACAAGTATAAAACTACACTATATACGCGTCTGAGGATGTATACAAATTTCTGTTTTCGTATAGCCGGCTACAAACGTGCTCTCTTTTTGCTCCGTTCAATTTATCTTCGTTCTTGCGTATATATATGTACGGGAAATTCCGGATTCTCATTTGCTCCTGCGAAAAATCGAGCGTTTCGGCGAAAACGCATTAAGCTGTGAATACTGTTGCACGTGGGAAGGCGAGGGGTATATACCTCCTTTGCTCGGTGCTGTTTATGCGAGAAAGAGGGCGCAGAAAGGTGCGCAAGCTCAGGAAGAAGAGAATAAATGAGGCAACGGGGCGCAGAGAGAGAGAGAGAGTCGAAAGCTTTATGCGAGCTTGCTCGTGCACTCGCTTTTAACGAGCGCATTCTTTACGTAGACGAGTATCAGTTATGCTCTGCTCCTGCTCACGCGCGCCTACATTTGCTTATTCGACTTTGTGTTTATTGCTACTTATCGCGGTAGTCACCTTCCGTTCTTTCCTCCTCTTTACCCCCCTTGTTTCGTTTTTCTTATACTTCTTTTTATAAAGATATAGGCGGGATTCAACGAGCTGAAAGTGTGTGAAAGCCTTTTTTACAACTCTCTCTCTCTCTCTCTCTCTCCGCTCGTCAACGATGATAAAAGGCGATATATAAGCGCGCGCGCGGAAGTCAATGCGCGGTCGTGTAAAGGATTATTGTATCGTAAACAAATGAATGCTTTCTGAGTACTTCGCCAACTATACTTCGGACTGTGCTGCAGCAGTGCAGGCGCGCGCGAGCGCGTGAGCTCGGAAAGTTAGAAGTTTAACGACGTGGCGCGAAGTATATTCCCGGGGCTACTTCAGCTCCCTCCCCTCCCCGAGGGGTTACGAGACAGAACAAAAAGTTAATGATGTAACAAATGGCGAAGTGCATAGTTTGGTATTACTTTCCGCGCGCGCGCGCGCCCGCACGCGCTCGATATAAAGAATCGTCTTTAGCAAGTAGTAAATGCCGTGATCTAAGTGCCAAGGCAAATATGAAAGTTGAGCGCATAACTTATCCACTAAAGTTTCTCTTTTGTGTGCGCGCCTATGTGTCAAGGTTAATGTCCTGTTAGCTTTTCTCATTATGCTCGTTATTTGCGTAAAATATAGTGTGGCATAGGTCGTTGATCATACGTCGTCGAAATACGCTTCCACCACGTTGTTATTCTTTTCGAACGCTGATATAGCTTGGTAGCTTTTATCGATATTATTGTTTATAACCATGGTACACTAAATATTGAAGCATACATACATACATGCACCATTGTATGTCAAGTGTACAAATCGCTGAACTCACCTGAAACAGAAAGAAAATACAAATGATTAATTATCTCGTTAACACTATGTAATCAACTACAACTATGCAATTATTATTATTAAAATTTTCATAAATCTCTCAAAGTATCTCTCAAGAGAGTAGATTATCAAAAACCATCGTCTCTCTAATATACCAGTCGATTCACCATCGTACTCCAATACTTTTCATATCAACCACCCCAACCCGACTACGACAAAAAAATAACTCCTCGTCACCGAGCAGACATCACCCAACCTCGCGGCATAAATATATGACCAACGAAAGTCAGAGCCACAGCACCGAAAGAGACCGTGACCAAACGCGTGTTTGATTCCGCGGCACAAGTGCGCGAAAGCTCACTCCCACGCCTTCCCCGAGATTACTTTTCCATACCCTGGCTACAGCAGCGACGATCCTTGTTTCGTCGTTTACCCGCT
The DNA here is from genome assembly GCA_900474315.1 of Torymus auratus. Classification (NCBI taxonomy): domain Eukaryota; kingdom Metazoa; phylum Arthropoda; class Insecta; order Hymenoptera; family Torymidae; genus Torymus; species Torymus auratus. The sequence continues at coordinate 97,250 of UXGD01000033.1, forward strand.
GCTGTTGCTACGTCGTCGACGACGACGAGGACGATTCGCTTCCCGGATCCCCGGGATCGCGTTCATATTCGCTCTCGCTCGTATGTGAGATCGTTCACCAATACACTCGCACACACATATATACGCAGGATCTGCCGTCTTGTGCGCGTGTGTGCGGACGCGAGCGTTATGGCAGCGGCTCCTCGAATTTCGAGCGCGATGGGATTCGACAGGCTCGTAAAATCTTACGATAAATTGGATTCGAAGCGCGTGTATAGGGCAGTGCGCGTTCGCGTCAGTGCTTCCGTTTTCCGCTTCTCTCCCTCCCCTTATTCCCCTTTTATCTCCGGCTCTCTCTCTCTCTCTCGCTCTATTTTTGTTTCGTCGTGGGTGATTGGTATTATAGGGACGGATGTATTAGAGGGGTGGATAGAGCACGCGTGCGCGCAGGGATATTCCGCTCGTCCGCACGGATTTCGGAGGTTGATGATTCTGTTTGCCGAGCGTTTGATTTGTTTTGTTATTGGTGTTTCGGAAATTAGTTGGGGGGGAGAGCGAAGTTGGAATCGCAGTTTTTTTTCGTTATTTGTGTTGTGTTTCGGATAGAAGCGGGGCTCTGGATTGAATTATTTTGTTTGATTATTCAGAGAAATAAAAGGGCGTTTGTTTGTTTCGTAAGTGCATGCAAAAAACTGGTGAAATATGGTAAAATAAGTTTTAATTGCTATGACATTCGGACTCGACAAGTCTTTGAAAGGTGCGCGCGCGCGTGTAAATGGCACTTTTTAAATCCATTTTTAATTGGACTGTATAACAGTTTTGATTAAAATGACGAGAAAAAAAAGGTGAACTTTTGTTATTGCGTTGCGTTTGTAGAACGCGAGGCACTGCGATGATTAATTAAAGCAGCTTTTGTACAATCTTTGGAAGTTACACACACAAAGTGACCTTAGATACGGATGGTGTACAATAGTGTCCCTTCGCGCGTTGCTTTAGACTGCTGCATTAGGCGATAGGATCTTAATTAGGAAAAAGTCTGCAGTATCTGGCAAAACACGTTTTCTTTGTCGTTTATCTGTGCAAACTTCCGAGCGAATAACACACAAGGAGATACGAGTGAAAACCCGTTTTAGATTTAATATTTGTAAGTAGATAGTTTCTTCAATCGCGGTCAAATAGAGGATGATCATTTTTTTCTAATCGAAATCGTTTCGTTTTTTTTCCTATTCATCAATTACAAATGATTTTTTCCGGTTGCTGTCCACACAGTGGATGGAGTAAACAGCCAAATCAATTTTCGCAAAGCAAACAGGTCGCAAATTAATTGACATGTATATTTGAGTTTACATAGCTATTATTCGCCCTATGATCGTTACTCGGTATTTGCGCAGACCGTTTTTGCATGAAAATTTAATAATAATAGGCGCATAGAGCCAGACTAATTACCGTATGTATATACCAGAAAGATAAGAAAGATATTTATATTACAAACAGCGTCGTATTATTTTTTGACAACGTAAATATTATCGTCTACATATTCCTGGGTCAATTTTCGAATCACATACAGAAAACGTTGACCTTTCCACCACTTGCCACACAGAAAACCTTCTCCCAATTTCCATCCGCATGTCATAATTTCCAACCGAATATTTTCGGACATCCTCAGATGAATAGCTGTCCAAACACACGAACGAAAAACTCAGCCGTCATTCCGCGAACTCTTAAAAATAGCGAAAATTTTCATCAACTGTATATACCTACCTCAGCGAGCGTCAGCCTTTTGCCCCGCAATTTTATTCGAGAAGATTAACCGGATTATATGCGCGCTAGCTATATCGCTTCTCTTTTCATGCGGGTATTTATTTCTACCAGCAGAGAGGGAATAGCGCTCACCTATAGCAACTACCCTCTCTCGCGCAAAACGCGCGTGTAATTATTCCCAAAACAAAAAACGCTAACATACTCACCCACACACGCACACATTGCCATTATACAGAGTTTCCGGTGGCTTGGCGCTCCTCTCGTTACTTACGCCCCGTTTTTCCTGCTTCCGCGAGGAGAGGCAAATATTGCGTATATAAGCGCTCTTCAAATATGTATAACGAGGCTATGACGCCACCGCCTGTGTATAATGTACGATAAAGAAAAACTGGCGAACGCGCGCGCTCGTGTAAGGCGACGTCGTCAATTATTCATCACTGATTTCTGCCTCGTTTGTTCAGCGCAAGCGTCTATATATCTATATACGTATATATATACATGCATGTGAAAAGGAACCCGCCCGACCGCGCTGGAATATAATTCTATTAGCCAGATTAGGCTATAGATTAGATTAGACAAAAGACGAATCACCGTGCTCTGTTTACGAAATTATTCGAATATGTAAACAATGGCGACGGCGGCGGCAGCAGCGGCAAGCAGGGGGCAACTTAGTAGTGGGTATAATATTTGTGCGATATCAGTACACAGCAGAGGGCATTCGAACCCTCGTCCTCACTCCCTCTCTCTATATTCCTCCTCTATACACGAAACAATATCGGGCGCAATAACAATAAGCGCGGGCGCGCGAGCTCGTTCTCGGACCTTTTCGTTAATTGGACGACGTCCGACCAGTGTGTATATATGTGTACGTGTGTAAACATACGTGTGTGTGTGCGTTTCGTGCGCGCTATCGGCCCCCGTACATCTAATTTCCGTGTAATTTTATTCTTTCAATCTATACGACTCCCGGAAAGGCGTTTTCCCCGACGCGAGATAACGCGCTCTGTAACGCATCGATCGATATTTTCTCAAAAAAATATAAAGAGTCTCGTGTATATATGAATCGCCAGAACACACGCGTTAAACGGGGCAGGTATAGTCGTTTATTCACCCGACGAGAAGCTCTCTTTTTTTTCTTCTTTCTTTTATTGTGCTAGCACGCAGTCAATCGAGGCTCTCTCCTTGCTCCGTTCCGCAGAGAGAGAGCGACGAAAGGCGTGAACGGTAGAGTCGCGTGTATACTAGGCCATACGCGCCCTCTCTCTCGCTCCTTTTTGCCCTCGCGCTACCCCACGCTAGAGATATCATCGCCACTTTCCGTGTCTCGGCCTATCAGATCAGAGATACAGTGAGAGAGAGGGAGAACTCGACGTACGAGCGTGGGCTCCGTCTTTCGCGTTTAAGTGCTTTTTCATTACGCAGATCCGCGACCGCGCAGTCATTCTGTTTTATTTTAATTAAAGCGCTAGAATGGAAGAGGGAGAAAGAGGGAGTGTGTGTTGGCGAAAAACTGTCTGCTTTCAACGCTGTGGTATATACAGGGGTCGTCGCTCGCGATAGAAATATGTGTGTAACGGCAGTTTTGCAAACGCGCGAAACTAATTTTCGAGAGATCAATTCGTTCGGGTGAGTGTATGTATATAGTATAGTAATGAAAACGATGTGCTGGAAAATAATAAACTCCCGGCGCGCGCGTAATGGATTTGAAAGCACACAGCCGCGATTGATTAGATGACCGGCGGCTCTGTTTTCATCTTTTTTTACTTTCCCCGATGATTGTTTTATTTGCCGATGGAAATTGCTCTATATTTTTTCAATCACTGTTGATTTCGTCATAAAAATATATGTATTATTATTTGATTGAAATATACATGCACACACAATCTTTTATTTTATATAGTTTAATCGTGAAAATCAAAAAGTCTCACAACAGTAACAAAGTGTCGAAATTAATCTCGTAATCCCGGGTTGGCGTCGCTCAACCGACAGAGGCAGGCATCGGAATATCATGGGCAATTAGCCGTGCGCGAATTCATTTAGCCACGTACGCGCGCTCGTATCAGCTCTCGCTCGCACGCGCAGTTAGCTGTGCAAAATTACGCGTCCGTGCGTCAACGACGACGACGACTCCACCAACTTATTTCGGCGCATCCGACCGGATGAACTCCCGAGGAGCGAGAAAATTATATTTTCCCCTGCACCTGTACCGCCGCCGCCGCTGCTACCGCAGTTTCGAGTCATCGATGCATATTCATACGCTTTAACGCTGCTCGCTTCGTAGAGAACGCCGCGCGTCTCTGTGTCAGGAGAGAATGCATACATAAGTGGGCTGCGCGCACACATACACACACACACACGTCGCGTAAAGCAGACTGTTAATTCCAGGTGGAGAAGGAGTCGGAGGTGGTGCGATTCACCTATATGCTTTTGCAGTCTCGCGAGTACTCTATATATATCAACGTACGTATGTATATGTATGTATATAGAGCTGACATTCGGCGGGTGGCGGTAAGGCCGCGGGCGTAAGTGGAAAGTTACGAATTGTGTTTGTCGTACGTAAATTAGCGACTGAGTTTCGACGCGCGTTATTCGCGCGAGCGCGTATAGGTATAGTAGTCGTAGTAGTGCGCTACGGATAAATTGTAAGTGCACACATAGATATAGTCGTGTGCATATATGCATACAGGTATTGGGAGAAATATAGAGTTACGAAGAAAAATCGAACCTTCAATGCGTACTTATCGCGATGGTGAGGACAGATTTTCAAAATTTCGTTCATATGCGTGTGTGTGTGTAGAGAAAGGGGAGAGAGAGCGAATAGGCAAACGTTAATTTGAATTAGTGCAATTTAGACGTTTGCGAACGGAATGGCTGTAGACAAATAGTGCGCTGCTTTTATTGACACTGTTTAGCAGGAAGAGAGGAAGAGGGAGTTGATTGCTATGAACGTTTATTGTCGATAATTACTATTTGCGTTATTGGCCGTTTCAATGTCGTGTTTCATATGCCCGTTTTGTATTTTTAAATTCGTTTAGACTGCAAACGTTTCGATTCAATGTCCGCTATCGCGATAATGATACCGTCGCATTGTTATTTGATAAGTGCAAATAAAGACCGGGCTTTACTAGGTCAACCGCTCTCTTTATCCGTTTCAATAGTTTTCGACTCAAATTTTCGCCTATATACTCGTGTATGAAAATAACGTTTTTTCCAACATTTCGACAACTTTTGTTGGGATCCATATAAACTGTTCCTCTCTACCTTCAATTAGTCTTTGATGTCCGATCATTTTCGCCCTCAACTAATTCGTACCTACTCCAACGCGATGCCATGCTCTATACACACCGTATGCTTGTCTATTATCTGTTTAGACGTATAAAAAAAACAAGTTGAGCGATTCACTTTTAACGCCCGAAAAAAGCACTGTTTGAATAGCTCTATCGACACGATACATATACACAACATAAAGGCGCGCACACTCGCGATTTCAAAAGCTAAGAGATAGGTATAGATCACCGTGCTAGAGAGAAAGAGGGAGAATCGGCGCACGTCTAGGCTGTTTCCCCTCTCCCAGCTTAATCCAGACAAATGATTCGAGAGTCCGGTGTAGTTTGTGCGAAAAAGAGAGGCGGGAGGCTAGGGGTCAGAGGTCGAAGATCGATTCTCGTCCGTGTATAGGTAACACCTCGTTGTCTTTTAAGCTTCAGTTTATTACTTCGCTGCTATACAGGCGCCGATGCGATATAAATCTGCGAAATTATTGCCCCCGATGGCACTCGGTATTCCTATAGGGGCCGCAGTACCGGTTTAAGAGTGTTTGATATTTCGAGCGATAAAAAGTATTATAAGTTCCGATTGTTTAATCTTTCGGACGAGGTATTAATATTGAAATATGGAATTAAAATTCCCGTTACGCGATGATAAATGAACGATCGAGTTCGATGTGCAGCGAAAAAATTATCATTCGTGGAATTAGTAATGTCTCGAGACTAGAATATACGTACATACGTGAATAATTAACAATATCACGAGCGAAAAAAGCTATGATGCAAAACAAACCAATCCAACTCACACTCGTCAGATTTTCCATAAAATCACCAAAAAACAATCGCTCGCACAGCGAAGTTACCATATACACAACCGCACATTCGCCGATAAGCCAGTGCATATAATATACACACACGCACCAGCGTATCACTCAGCTCTCTCTCGCAGCGCAAAATAGATTTGATCAGCGCTGAATCGACGACACACACACCCACGAACAAATACATCCACACAGCCATACGCGCATATAGACCGCCCTCACCTCGCACATACTGTGCACTCTCAGCAGGAGCTAGCAGCAGCAGCAGCACCGATCGCACAATGGCACACGCGGCGCCGACACAATACCTCGCGCGCTGGCTATTCACGAGAGCCTCGCGCTCCCCCGCAGTCATAAGAGCAGCGCAATAAAACCGATCCGTTTGCCGCGCGGTGCTAATTGAAGGCGGCAAGGCTCTAAACGCTGTGCACCGTCGTCGCCTCGCATAGCAGCAGCGCGCGTCCGGAACAGCGCCGTTCTACGGATAAGGAGATAAAGGCAGTATATGCATGTATATAACGCGAGTACGGCGCCGATGCTCTAATGGATTGAAGACCTCAAAACCTGGGCGATAGCCATCTCCGCGCGCGTCTATAGATGTACGCCTCGCTATTGCATACATACATGCGCATGCATATATACAGCGCAGTATGTATAGGTATTGGTAGGAGAAAGGGAAGGGAGAGATAACGTCAGTGGCGCGTGGAGGACACAGGATGGATGTGGGCGGCTTTGCCTGGCCGAAATGGGAACGGCCGTCGGGATCATCTGAGCTCCGCACATACCCTGTCTCTCGAAGGCTTCCTCTCTCTCCCTCTCCCACGCGTCTGCCACACTGTAATCAATCTGACGTCGGGACTGATCCAGCTTTAATTTATCGATGGACGGCAATTATGACGGATATCCGTGCAGAGGGGGTTAATTTTAACCGGATGCCGTGGAGCCAACAAACGTCGTCGCCCATCCCCTATACGAAAGCAGTCGTGTGATTTACGACTGACGTGTGTGCAGCACTTTTGCGCTGCTGGGGCTCGTTTAGCGGGCGTATCTCATGCCCCGCTGGCGACAATTCTAAACGAGAGCTGTGCTCTGAGTGTATGTGTATGTATATATACACGCGTGGACTGGTAGGGGAATTAATGCGCGGTCGAACGTTGTCCGCGAGCTTAGCCGGCTAATTTGGCTAATTCATTAGCGCGCGCTCACTCCCACCGCCGTGTGAGAGAGTATCGCTCGATGAGCCGGGCATTATGGCGAGCTGAACCGAATTTTCATCGACTCGACGTTAACGAGTGATTGTGATGTGCGACGATGTTCTGATTTTGCAAGAGGAGTGGTTTTAAAGAATTGGGGGTGAAACGGGGTTTTCAGTGATTAAGGATGTTTATATTTGTTGATTGAATTCGTTTTTTATAAAAGGCTTAGAACGCTGATGTTAGTAAATGGAGCAAACAATATAATAAATAGACTATCGATAACAGGTACGAGTTTCGCATGATAAATGACTCGAAGCATCACGCTTCCTGTTCTTGCGATAAAACATATCAATATAATATCTCGTATATCATCAGCAAAATATAAGGCACTACTAATAGTAACACGAAATCCTTTTTATACACTGATGGTAACAGTAAATCGTCACTTGAACCGCACTTTTATTCAATCAGTTTAAAAACACAAAAAAATTAGATCTACATTCTACAACCCCGACCCTCAGCATGCTACGTTAGAAGGCTATACTGCCACCGTATACACCGCGCAGGCGGGCGTGACTTATGGATTATGCGCGCGAATATTAAGGGGGAAGTAATAAAGGAAGTAATAAATGCAGATAAATATCGCGCGATGTATCGCTCTCGGGCAATATGTCAGCGCTGGCCCAATTCTTGACGAATATTCAGCGGCTGTTCCTCGAAATTGATATTTCCGAGACCTCAGAAAGCGTGTCGTATACACAAACACCACACACTCGCCTCGAAAATCAATACACAAGCAGCCACATACAACACAACACACATACGCGCGAATTCCATACACGCGAGCGATATAAGAAAGAAACCCCAGCATTTCGCGTTTTCAAAAGCGAAAATCCATATATGATGCGAGCATCTGCGTACACCGTTATAAATAACTCTTCGCGGCGATATCGCACTCTCGCGGTCTCTCCATCGGACGATCGCACGCGCGTCTCTCTCTCTTCTAACGTAGGAGGTCTTTTGATAGATCGTCAGTGGCGGCGACACCGGGGGGCGCCTTCATCTCGCCTGATGGATACCCGTCTATCTCTGTTTCGCGCGAGCAAGAGAGAGAGAGAGAGACCCAGAAACGTATCGCTTCGCGTATACCGCTACACGTGCATGCATCATCCGGGTCTTTGTGCATCACAGCTCTTCGCGTGAGATAGCCTTTATTTCGAGCTGCATCGGGAACATTCCTCACGCGTGTTTTTCCTCCTGCGCGTGTCTTATATTCCTCTCGCGGAGGCGCGCACACGTGCGAGAACCGCGGGTACATAGGGCGAATTGGAATCGGGCCGAAGAGAGAGAAAGACAGAGACTATAGATGCGTATGCATTATAGAGATTGACGCTTCGATCTTCGCGCGCGTGGTTTTTAATATCTATGATAAATCGTTCGCGAGAGAGAGAGAGTTGCCTCCCTCGGAGGGTGCTGCAGATCGAGTTTTGATATGCCGAGGACCGGCCGCGACTGAATTTTTCAGACGCCCCCGCGCGTAACAGCTGTCGCGCGCGCGCCGAGTGGCGAGGAGAGGAGCGAGCGAGAGATGGAAAATGATAATGGCGCGCGATTGTACCTGATTGCTTTTTCTCGCTCTCGTAATGGTTGGCCGCGTATGTATATGTGTGTGTGTGTCGGCACGGCGGTTCCTAATGGCCTGTTTTTTCCTTTTTAAATCGCCCCGAGTGATTTTTGCTTCCCCTCAGCGATGAGAAATGGGCGTCTTATTAATCATTGAACGCCGCTCGAGTGGGTATTGAGACTGACGTTAACGAGCCCGATAATAACAGACGGTTTTACAATTGTACATCGGTCTGACGTGAGGTTACAGTTTAGTATTAATTATCGTTTTTCGATGTAGCTCGATACTTGATAATATTTGATAAAAATTAAGAATAACGAAGAATGAAGTCGGAATAACGGAAAACCAATACTAAAATCTCGACTGCGCAAAGATCGATATGTATCCTTCGAAATATTTCTCTCCTTCGCTGCACATTTTGTTCTGGATAAACGCGAGATATATATTATATAGGTCAGCGAAAACACTGCTCTCATTACTTTCATTAACACACAGGAAATTTAACGAGTTGTGCGTTCTCTCTTATTCCAAGTATACGTATATAAATATACTTACATGGGGTGAGAGACAGCGAGCAACCAACACAAAGCTCATGCCCTACGCTATATACTTCTTTGCGACGACGCGGCCACAAAGCAGCAATTCCACGGCAACGAGACATTGTTGAAAACTATGTGCGCGCTGGCGGATCGTCGCGAGCAGTACAACGTCGGTGCGGTGCACGCGGAGGAACCGAAAGGAATCAACATCGGAGTCGACATCACAGAAGGAGCGACGTTATACCAAGTCCGCAGCGACTTTGGGCAAATGAAGAATCTCCGCGTACTTTTATCTCTCGTTTCAGGATCCCTTTGTATGTTTCTCTCTTTCCCTTACCTCTCGTTTTTTTCACTCCACATTCTTGACGAAACCCTCTGCGGGGCCGCCTCGCGGTCCATCATCGTATTTCACTCAGACGGAGAGAGAGAGGGAGAACCGCATGCTCGTCGTCTTCTACTTCTTCTTTTCGCGTGAGTTCCTGAGATTCCGCGGCGCAATCTCTGGACGAGTCGCTTGGGACTCGCAGAGAGAGAGGAGGGCGGCGAGGTAAGGAAGCGGAAATAGCCGCGAAAGCGCGCGGGTGCACCGTGGATATGCACGGATGAACGGGTTTACAGATGCACTGAAGAGAGCTCGCTTGTGTACGTGTGTACCATGTATACTCGTGGGAGAGAGGGTGCGGGCCTTTGAAATTCGTCCCACATTTGAATGCGAATGGCCTTCGATTTCGCGGTAAAATTTCCTAAGTCGACGAGCAAGTGTAGAGAGTACGTTATCGTTTCTTCGCGCGTTAGTACGGGAGAAAGTTTAGCGATTATTTGTACCAGTTTTTCCAATACGCCGCGAGTTTGATTCGCCGGAATCGCGTGGTGTGTTGCAGAGCTGTGGGAATGGAAATATCAACGTTGAGATTTTAGGTGGTTGATGGAGGAAGAGGAAAAGGGAAAGAGAGAGGTCTTTGAGATTTTGAGCGGTTTCGCTGTGAGTGACGCGTGCTCCTCTATTTGCTCGACTGTGTGTCATGAAACTTCTCCTCCACTTGACAATTTGTTGGAAGTTTTCTCCGAATCGATAAGTACACACACCGACATACAGTACGACTCGCGCTCGCACGGCGAACGTTGAAATGTTATCGTTGCTCTTGTAGATTGTCGGAGCCGATAAGTTGGTTAGAATTTAAATGGCTCGGAGAGGAAAACTTTTCAATTATTGTATTTCCTGCACTTGTTTGTTTTTTAATTATTACACCTGCTAGCAATTTGTTAAATGAATCGTTCAAAGCATGATGATAAATTGAAAAGAGATTCAATTACATTGATAGAATTAACGAAAGATTTTAATTGATTAAAGACAGTGCCCTATTTCACATAATACTCAATAAATTGATTACGAGACTAACGTGTATATAATTCCTTTCCATTTGATTAAATTACACACCTTACATCAGCAACAAGCTTTAATAATAGACTTGCCAAGGTTCTATTATCGTTAAAAACATACCATTCTACTCCTTCCTCGACGAGAACGCAAACAAACGCTCTAAAAAAACCAAAAAAATTCCATCCAGCCCTCCGCAACCGCACAGCAAGCCGAATCAATCCCGGTAAAATATTTCCTCTGTTTCTCGCGAACGAGATCGCATCCCCCAGAATTACAACCTCGGACAAGGCCGTTCTCCCCTCACACTATATATACACGTACCCGTAGGAACCTCACTCTCCTCTCGTACATCGCGGCCAGAGACTAGCACACTACCAGCAGCAGCAGCGTCCGTGGCGAGCCGCAACGCGCTCTACTATCCCTCATCCGCCAACGAATTCTTCGCCGGGTGTGGCGCAAGGTCGTCGCACCTGCAGCTGTAGCATTTGCTACTGGCGCTATACCCAACGGGGCGCACTGCACAATGCAACGGGGCGTCGGGATTGATTCCGCGGTAACTGCCCGCGATTCGAATCCAAGGCTACCCCGAGCGAGGGGGCTAGCTAGCTCCCAGTTGGATAGTATCGGAAATTGACATCGCACTTCGCCGACTCGCCATAATGGAGCTTTGCGCATCTTGTGTGTGGACGTACGTGGGGAGGGTATAGTGAGCGGTTGGTCCGGCTATTCTGTGCTGCGAGCGATAGCGGCGGTGTGAGCGAGCGATCCGTCCGAAAATCATCATAGCCGAGAGGCTTTTAGTGTATAGGCCTGTGAATGCACGCGCCGGTAAGCATTGTCCAAGCCTACGCGAGGCGACTGTGAATCCATTCTAGAGAGAGGCGAAGCAAGGACTCTCTCTCTCGCTCTCTGGGGAGGTTAACAGAGCTGGTTTCGCTGAAGATTGGTGTAATAAAAGGACGCGGGGTGATGTGGAGGCTCGAGATTTTCGAGTAGTGGTGTTGTGATAGATGGGGTCGTGTGGGATTTTGTGGAGAAAATCACTGGGTCGATTATATAAGTTATCATTATTATGTATCCGGTTAACAAATGAATCATTAATGACTATCGCCAAGGTATTAAAGAATTATGTGGAATTGGAATATCTTTCGGTTTTCCGTAACTCGTACAAAAATACTTTAAAAATCATTATATACAAGATCAGATTGGGCATAATTGTTCTCAATATCATCATAACCTAGCTGTTCTATACTTATCGATATATTTAATCTTCGGAAAATAGAAATAACTGGTTACTTCAAATTATTTGATCATTAGCGAGAATTTACTACTCGCCCTAATATAGTTGACTCGAAGTTCGAGTCAGTTGTTTCTATAATTGGCTCGACCGCATTCTCTTATGTAACATAATTATTATTGTAATGTAATAACTAGGTTCACCCGACTGCGGTAATTCACAAGCACAAATACCATGAAGTTGTAACTACTCGTGCTCAATTAACCTTCGTAAATGAAGATGGCATGTACATGCAGCGTCTGATGGGATATGCCACAGACATTCGACATATTTGGATTAAAACAGTGCTCGCATATACATGTAATAATTATACAGAGGCGACGTAATTAAGGATAATCCATCACGATTAACGTTTACCATCAGTGTTCAATCCGAATTCCAAATCGAATTATAATTAGGACTTTCGCTTTTTTTTACTCCAGTTCCAAGAGAACGTTCTACTACTTTGACTTTGCATGTAGCTGAAAAATCCGAAAAAGTCATAAAGAAATGAAGTCTTTCTCATTAAGGTCGGCAAGTACTGTAATAACGTGAGATCCCGTAATGAATGACTAAATTTTGCGCCCGCACGATAAAACCACGCGCACAGCAAAACAAGTATTTTTATCGTTGCACGCAATTGCGCGTGCGTGAAGTTAATTGCCGATACAATGTTAACCTAAATATCGCACCTGACACTCCACCACGTATATAAATAATACAGACACAATACCACTGGATTTGACTGGAAGCCAATACGGTTTTTCTACGCACCACTCCATACAAGAGGTGAAAATGACGTAGCTCGTCGTTAATGAATTCCTCGTTCCTAGAAAACAGTATATACTTGTGTGTATATACACGCAGGACCAGAAGAGCTCGGCAGTAAATACAAGCCCGACGTTTAATATCCTCGTCTTTCAAACAGGTCATCGCTAGGGCCGCGTCCTATACGTACATATAAGGTAAGCGACTTACGGTTCACCATTGCCGTCGCTGACACGAACGGAAAAACATGCGCCGCGAGTTTGCCGAGAGGAGGAAATGACGAGCGAATTATACGTTATAATGCGGTAAGCACGAAAGCTCGCTCTCCGTTGGAAAATTAAAACTACTCGTTATTACGGAAACCCGAGCACAAATGCGAATGCTGTGTAGACGGCGTATAAGCCTACAATTTACGTGAAGAAATTCGCTGCTTTTCTTCGAGTCTCGCCTCTATAATATTCCCCCCTCGGTTAATTTGCGCTTATCTCTCGTTTGAAACAATTATTAGTGCTTTAAAAATTAATTTCTTTACCGAAGCTCGGGGATAACAAAAGCAATCTCGAGAGAGAAAACCGTCAGCAGCGCAGCCCGCAATAACGGAAAGACACCAGCGCCGCGATTACTTTGAAACTTTTTTTTATCGCTTTCGTTCGTTCGCTCGCGCGACTTTTCTCTCTCTCTCTCTACAATTTCGCAAAATGCTTAAAGCGCCGAGAGCGCGTGCCGTGCCCTTTTCATCACTCCTGCAAGATTACAATATATTCGTTCCTCTTTGTACTCGCTTTCTTTTAGCAAGTCCCGTGAACTAAGAGAGGGAGTGAAAGAGATGGAATACGTAAAAAAGCCAGGCCGGACAATTCGGCCGAGATATGCAAACAGCCGCGAGTGGGGAAACGCTCGACCTGGATTCTCTCTCTCTCCTCTCTCGCGTGCGTGTTTATAGTGCCCCCTAACGGCTTTATTACCCCGGCGCGTTCTCGGACAAGGATAATGAAACAGACCTTTCGCGCGCGTGCACACACACACACACGTACATATACAGAGAGAATTTTATGCTGCCAAAAATTACGTGTGTGTCCCCGCCCAGTACCTCCGAAACTTTTGCAAATTAGCGCGCGCTAATGAAAGCCGGCGGCCGCGTGCTCTGGGTCATCTTGCATTAATAACCGGAGCGCGCATCGTGTCTGAGTTCTTATACTGTGCAAAGAGGTTTTTTGCCAGAAAGAGAAGAGAGAGATAGAGAGATGGTATAATGGAGAAATCACGCGCACAGTGGGCGTCAACGGGCCATTTGTTATGTCAGACGTGCAGCTCTCTCTCTCTCCCTCTCTCTCTCTCTCTCTCTCTCTCTCTATCATGCGAAAGGTAAGGAGGGAGGAAGAGAGATTTCGGCGGTGTTGATTAGATCTTTGCGAGGGATCAGGACGCCATTAACGTCTTAATTTGATATACTCCGGGTGTTTTAGGACAGAGGCGGCGCGCGGGAAGTGATTTTAAGGCGATGTCACGCGAACTCGTGTGTCGCTCAGTTCGGGGGAGTAATATATTTTGTATACAAGGCAGTAATTTCGAATCTCGTTGGGCGGGTCAGCGAACTTTGAACATTGTTTTTATGTGCTCATAGAGCTGTGATACGTGGGTGTGTATTATTAAAATTTCGCTTGACTGACGTTTGGAAGGACGGGGTTTTTGATCGAAGTAAACTTCCGCGCTAGGCCTTATCCCTTGTCGGATGATGAATCGGACAAATCATACGTTCGTCTCGTTTCTTATACATTTGGGAAAGAAAATTTCACTTGACTTTCTTCACTTCATGTATTTTTAGTGACCAAAAGGTAAAATACACGATCAAAGGAACAAATTACTTTTATTATACAACTCCATACACACATTTTCACCTCGATCCAGACGTTTGCACACCGCGCGCAGGCTAAAAAAATACACCAAGCGTATATACATATTATGACAATTATAAAAGTTTCTAGTAGCGTGAACGAGGACCGTCGGCGCACATTTTCTCGCTCTGGTTTCCCTGAAATCGCGCTCCTCCTCATGCCGTCGAATATATATAAGAGCAGATGAGAGCTCCTCCTCCTCCGCTCTGCGCTCGCGCGCACGCGAGACATCAAAGGGACCATCCATTCTCTCTCTCTCTCTTTCTCTCTGTCGGCCCCGTCTATATGCTCGCGAGCTTACGTTTTGCCCTCATTATGCGAATCTCATTTTTCACCTTCCAACGACGCCGCCGCCGCCGCCGCCGGCGACGAGCGAGCCCTGTGTGACGAGTCGACCTTAGCCCGCGTAATTTTGATGAATCTCGCGAGAGTTATGAGCTCTGACGATGTTTAAATTTTGAGCTACGTGTATATACATTATAATATACGCATGAGTGCGTTATATAATATGCGAAATTCGGCTCTTAATGAAGGGAAGGTATATATAGCATTAGACTTGTTTAATGGCGTTTTAAATAGTATAAATCATTTGGTGCAATTAAAGAAGCACACTTGGCGAACAAAAAGCTATACTTCGAAAAAAGTCGGGCTGGGGAAAAAAAAAGTTTCATTCAGCGCCCTTTCTCTCTCTCTCTCTCTCTCCCTCCGCGGACAATTAAAGCGGAATTCCATTTGGTCCACTTTCGGCTGGCGCTCGTTGCCGACCGTTAATTCGCTACAATAAAAGTCACAGTCGGCCTGGCCGGCTCCTATAATTAGTTTATTATCGCGGCATCAATAATAGCATAGCGCGAAATAATTCGTCGGGTAATTAGCGAGCAATTACTTCATTAGCAACTCTCTAACGCGCGGGCAACAATATTCCACTCGTCATTGTCGTCGCGCGTCGTCGCGAACCAATTCATTTTCCATCTATTTTTCTGTCCCCCTCATCAACGCACACTCTCGCGACAATTTATTCCCCCGTCGATCGACGGCCCATTATTCGGTGGTCACAAAAGCCGCTTGTCCATATCCACACACGCACCAACAGTTGGTGCGAAAGAAGCTGCAACGCATAAAGAGAGCGAGAGTAGAGCACACGGGAGAAATAGCCCGAAAGTCCGGCGGTAATTTTGCACGCGCGCGGGAGGAAAACACGCATGTGGGTCTTGTAGCCAGCCAACTGTTAGCCGCCACCCCCCGCGGTGGTATAGCGAAGCCGAGCGGGGAAAATGCTCGATTTCCCGGCTTTGATGCGCGGCCGGGTTTTATGTATACGCCCGCGCTCCCGGAAACACTTCAGCGATGGGGGTGGGGAGCAATTTTAACTTGACTTTGCGCTTGCGAGCTTTGATACAGATTAACCGCGCCACTGGGTAAATGCGGCCTCGGCTGCACCCTGCGCTGGCTCGCCGAGATGAGTGAAGATATAAGCGAATCTTTGCGAGCGCGCGCGCGTACCTCCGGATATATATTATTTGCGCTGGTGGAGCTTTTTTTTCGTGCGCGCGTATTTTCATGGTTGAAAGGATTTTTCCGCGGCATTAAAATCTAATATATTGTGCAAGCGAGTGGTTGTGCTATCTCTCGTAGTAGGACGTGCGGCTGGTGTTTCATCGCACTTGACATTTCAGAGGTTATGGCAGTATAATTATATTTTGATGTATTTATAAGCCAGTAGTGTATTTTATATTTTGAAATAAAGCACAACTGAAGAAAAAAGAGAGGTGAAGTGGAGTTTTTCAATAAATTATTTCTAGAATTTCCGGTAATACTCGCCATTATAGCAGCAGCGAGCTTAAAAAAGTATTTATATGTATTCACGGATAAAAAATTAAGTATTTCAATAATAAAATTCAGTCGACTTTTGCCATTATTTTTAGATTTCTGCCCTCTCTACGTATTCCCCAACTTCCCGTCGTTACGAATGTCAATGCTTCCACTCAATTTTGACTAATTGTTTGCAGTATAAAGGGAAAAATTCGAGCGTAGACAGAGAGGGAGGAACGGACGAGTGCGCGATTCGATGATTAATTGTATGCGGAAATTCCGAAAACTAAATTGAGCGATTTGCAAATGGATTTTGGAGCGCTTTTAATGACTTCCTGCTCTTTGCGAATCTATATATAGTTTTATCGTCCGTTCCTCTAAACTATTTGCGATTGAAAAACAATAGGCTATTTTCAATTCAAGGATATTGCGAAAGAATAACAACGGTGCCCGATCGAATAAACGTTAATTATCATAAAATTTTGAACCTAATTACATGTAGAATTTAGCAGTAATTAAGTACCAGCGGTCGTTATGAGACAAGCGCGATCAGCTTCGTTCCAATTATAGGAAAATTTTCGAATGCAATTAGTGGTTTTTGATACTCTATACTCGATCGATAATAATAATGAATTATATCGTGTCGCCAGTATAATTAAAAAGCTTTCTTTTTTTCTCTCTCTCTCACGTTCATAACACATCAGCACATTATATTTCAAGTGAATTACACCCCAACGTACATAGTACATGTCCATATATATATACACATCAATATTTTCCATACGTACTTATTCAGTCGACCCCCGAGACATTATTATTATATTCGCACAACGAGCGAATTAACAGCCCATCACAAATCACGCGCCACACACCGCAGAGCCGTAACTTTTCACGCTGCACAAAACACCAATTACCCGCGACAAAGCCAACGAGCCTCATTTTTACACTTCAATTATGCTACTACTACTCGCCACAACCCGTCTACTCCATAAACCCACCAATCCGACCGCACCGACGAAAAGAAACACTCTCGAGCATATATACATAATTACAGGTATTTAATAGCCCGGCCGCAGCGACTACGAAATTCTTTGTCACACTCTCTCTCCACAGCTCCCCTTTTGTGTCAACACACGCGCGCCTGCGGCAATTAACGTCCGGCAAAGAAACACTTCTCGCACGCATGGTTTTGGCGCACAATGTGTACGCACACGCGGGTAAAGTGCAAATGCAAATCTCGAGGGTCATCGACGCGCTTATAGATTAACTCGTGGAGCGATCGAGTCTTTATACCGCTGGTGTCGGTCTTTCGTCCGGGTCACCGGTGGGGGTCGGTCAGCCCGAGGCGGGCGTTGCCGTGCTTTTATACGTGTGTATATGTGTGAGTGAGAGAGGGTAAAGGAGTAGAGCAAGAGCTACTACTACCGCACCGCGTGTCTCGAGGCCGCTCGGGCAGTTTAGGGGATCCTGCGAGTCGCTGCAGGTACAAGCGGGTTGAAAAGTTGGGGTCGTAAAGGTCTCGGAAGAGTTTTTCGATTGAAATAAAGTCTTTAATTTGACACGAATTCTTTTTTTTTATATAAGAATAAAAGCAATAACTGTTTTACAGTTAAAAACTGAATATAATTGTGAAATGGCAATAACGCAAGTAAAGTATAAAGAAATCCATTATGTTTAAAAATACGGTTTTTTATAATTAATTGAATGCATATACCTGCGTTTGGACATATTGAGAATCGATTGAAACACATCGCGTCTAAAATTTTATTAAACGAATATATAATAAAAGCTGCGCGTTGTAAATGGAAATAACTACTTTGACAGTTATACAATAACCGTCTTTTCATCTAAGCAATCAATTTCTGAACGTGTCACGCTTGTTATATATAGATATACCACACATTCCCATCGTATTTCATTTGCATCATTTAGGTCGAGCCGGGGACGAATATGACACGATCTGAATAGCAGATTATTGTAATACCTCAATGGCACATTAGCATTCATTAAAAATAGCACCACACGCTCGACATCCTTATGAATTTTCATTGAGAGGAAAAAAAAAGAAACACCGCAACATTCATTCCAACGAATAAAAGCTGAAAAACTTTCCTCTCTCTCGTACACGTATATATGTATACGCTCGAAAATACCTACACGCGGTTCACCCTATACCGCAGCTTTTCGCCCGTACTGTACTGGCGCGTGCATCCTTAAAGCTGCAGACCGCAATTTCAGCGCACCACCACCACACACACGCGCGCGCGCAATTCCTCGGCAGCAGCGATTTCGAAAGAGGAAGCGCCCGGCGCAAAGGAGAAATAAAGCGGCCGGTATATATACACTGCACCGAGAGAGAGAGAGAGAGAGAGAGAGAGAGAGAGAGAGAGAGAGAGAGAGAGAGAGAGAGAGAGAAAGAGAAAAAGGGGCCCTGTATATATATAACAGTCCCCCGGCGTGGTTTGTTGTCACCTCGGCGAGCCCCCGCGGCGCTCGACAATCGGCCGCTTAATAAGAGAGCGTTTATCGTTTCTATGGCTTTCGCGCGCCGCAGCCCGACCGCCGACCCGGCCGAGAGGGTGAGAAAGATCGAGAGCCGCATAATGCGAGAGGGAGAAAGAGAGACTCGAGCCGATCGTTAAACTGCCCGACTCTATCTATAGATATATACGCAGACACATGGCTATATAGCGAATAAAACGCCACGATAATATCGCACGAGAAGAGAGAGAGAGCGAAGCATTGTGCTGCGATCGCGCGCACAGGCGCCGTGAGGGAAGAAAAAAGCGATCGGTCGGAAGAGCAGGGTTAAGCCTTCTCTCTCTCTCTCTACTATAACACACACACACACATATATATAACACAAACTCACGTGTGCGTACGTGGTATGGCTCACACAAGCCGGTACAAAAGGCGCTTTTGACCAGAGGAATAAGGACTTTGGCGCGGCGGTGCAGCCACAACGGCGATAGCTTTAATACCTCCTCTCGTGCGCTCAAACACGCGTGTATGTACGCGAATTTATATATAGTACACTCCTCTGTACTCTGTGCAGGGGCGCAAAGAGAGTATAGGAGGGATGGTGATCCGTATATGCCCCGTGTATACACACACCGAACTCTCCAGCGATTTTCCTCTCACGCGCGCACGTATATATACGATACTTGTTTTCTTATCTCGTTTGCTCAGCGAGTATACGGGGGTAAATCGAATTTTATTGGCTTTGAATTAGCTCGCAGTAGCAGCTGCTGCTGCTACGGCTGCGTTTCCGAATGCCTCTCGATGTTTATGCGCCTTCTCGCGCGAGGTATATAGAGATAGAAAGAGAGAGTTCGAGTAGGTACTTTGCGCCCGCGCGCGCGTATACGAAACTTCGACGCGCCTGTGTGTGTGTATGTATAAGGTGTTGTAAGTGTGTGAAGGAGAGTCATACGTATATAGTTGGAATCTAACGCGCACATTGTTCTGGGAGGAAAGAACGATACGTGGGGTGTTTCGTTTACATGTGGTTGAATGTTTTAAACGCTCGAAGGGGGTAGCTCTTTATGAAAGCGATGATTGATGATTGTACGGTTTAATCGACGCTTTTAAAAGAAAATTTTGATTCGTAAGAGCAATTCAATCGCTATTTCTCGAATTATCACGGATGAACTTCCAATTTTGTAACGGTAACGTGGGCTAATAAGTGCATCTCCTTCACTTCCAAATTCCACCAAAATAGATAGCTGATTTCATACACATATAATTAAATTAACTTCCAATTCTATAATACCCTTCGCTCTTCCAATTGAACCAATGCTTCCCGCTTCGTTAAAGTTAATAAAACTGGTCGGTATTCGAGGCGCGCGCGTACCCGCATATCCTTCGACAATTATAGCGTATAAAAATATGCTCTCTAATCAGATCAAGACAATTTACCGCTCTAAACAGCGAGAATTCAGGCCATCCAGCTACGGCGTCGAGAGCGAAATTCCACTCAAAAGATTTACAGAGCGCCGCGGTAGCGCGTGTGATTACGCTTTCGTCGGAGAGGGATAGAGACCGAGCGAGCGACCAACCGAGAGAACTACATATATATTATACCACTTCAATTAAATGATCATGAGGACGTGGCGCATTGTTCAACATAATCAGTAAATAAAATTAATTACAGAGCCTCATGCCGCAGTCCTGTCTCCCAGCACGCTCGAACTAATTTCCCCCTTTTCCCTTTTGAGCGACAAAATAGCATTCTTTCGCGACTGTATTACCCCCATACTGTGGCGGCGACTCTGTAACCTGAGCATCCGATAATTCTATTAAACCGCTCTCTATACCCTCGAATTGAAATTTCACGCTGCCAGCGAGGGGGACTGAAAATTTCCCGCGCGCCGTTGGCTAATGTGTTTTGAACCGCGCACTAGAGAGAGAGAGTTGAAAGTGATAGAAGGAGGGGAGAGATAGAGAGAATGCAGCTCGCCACATTGGGTGACAAAGGATTCCTGTCTTCCCGGCTTTGATTACCGTCGAGCTGAAGCAGCTGCTACTTCCTCTCTATCTGTTTACGGGATTACTCCGAAACCGTAAATAATTTTCCGATTCGCTTGTCGAGCGGCTGCGCCCCGCGTCCTATACTTTTCCGGGCTGCAGCGACTGTCATTAGTTATTTGAAAGAGACGCGCGTCGCGTAAACATCCAAACAAGTCCCTTTCGGAAGGTATATGATATAAGGCGATGTGTATATACGGCCGTGATATATGGACAAGTGCGCGTGGCACTTTTCTTGTACAGTTTTATATTTGCTACCTTTGCGTCGTATATTTCGAACCCGAGCGGTTATTATCACATTTATATAACCCCCGTCGTGATTGATGGACGATTCCCGATTAATTCGATGAATTTTATAATCCCCTACGCGCGACCATTTGAAAAATCAAATCATTAATTAAACCTCTATATATAATTGTAAGCTCTAGCACCGATGATGATGATCATGATTAAACTAACCACTGCAATAAATTATCATCTTTCGCGTTTAGCGCGTACATCAGGTTTTAATTATTCCGCAGAGGCGCGTAGCCGCAAAGCGTCAATTAACAAAATCAGATTGTACGTTCTCTCTTCCCCTCTCTCAATCAAAACTATATTAATAATTTCCTCGCATTATCCGGGCGCGTGAGCCCACGATAAATACTACTCAAAATCGTCGAATAATACGCATGAATTACGCGTCCTCATTGTGCCTATACCGCAAAAATATACAATTGCCAGGGCCGCACAATAACGCAATCCACGAGATTTGGATATCTTTATCCTACTATACACATACATATATATAGGAGCCACACCTCCTACCTCCCCATTACAAAGGGCCACGACGCCTGGAGCAGCTGACAAAGGAGCAACAGATCCTCCGCGCGAGCGACAGAGACGGAGATATGAAAGCCGGCCGCGCGCGCGGACGAACCTGCGCCCCGGCCGCGCCGCCATTATCCCCCTCTGCAGCAGCGCCGGAGCATTGATCGAGCCCCCGGCGCGCACTAGCGTGTGTGTGTGTGTGTATTTTTCTTTGGAATTTAAGACGGTACATCCGATATATATATATAGAGCACGATGGTAGTCTCTGTCCCATTGTGGTGAAGCGTCCGACCGTCCAGGTGTGAAAATTTCATTATTCGCCGACCGCCACGTGGATTTTTGAGGACGCGCGCGCGTGCGCCGCATGCCGAGAGAGAGTGGCTGCTGCCCCACCTTTTCACGGGGTTTTCAATAAAAGTGTAAATTTCGGCCGTCTGCGCGCCCGCCCTTCCTCCGCTTGGTCTTTTAAATCGCCGGGCTATTGAGAGCAGCGCCCGGCGTTTTATATCGCTTTATTTGGGTGTCTTCGGAGAGGAGGAGGAGAGAAGGAGTCGACGGTTTTGATGGGATGCGGTTGCGTGTGTAGGGGAGGATTCGAGCGCTCAATAGAGAAAGAGCCTCTCGAGTTTCGATTTTACGCGTCGATTCTATTTACATTATTCCGTGATTTTATTGCGATACGTATACAAAAAATATACGCTGCGTGTATTCTTACACGTCACGCTTCGAATGTATTTATGCGGGATTTTAGTCCTTAATTTTTCAATTCAACGCTGGTGTACACGAAACAATTTCAATATATAACGCTTTTCCACGCTGTTTTTTAAAGAACGACGATTCTTTGAACACAGTTTTTATATTAAA
Source organism: Torymus auratus (assembly GCA_900474315.1). Lineage (NCBI taxonomy): Eukaryota > Metazoa > Arthropoda > Insecta > Hymenoptera > Torymidae > Torymus > Torymus auratus. The sequence continues at coordinate 119,769 of UXGD01000033.1, forward strand.
GAAGCGTCTGGACGTGAGACCAGTATCGAACGGATTTCAAATTGACATTTACACCGCAATATTCGTTTCAATTTGGAAAATAATCGAAACGTTTATAAAGATGACGCGGTACGTATATATATAGCCGAAACTTATAACTGAAAAGTCAGATTGCCGCTTTTTTGCGGGACGTTGTTTTGCTTTGGTATAAAAAACAAAACACACACCAACATATTGACTGATTGGCAATTTTCCCAAAGTGTCGATAGGTTTTATTTACGTTTAATTTGCGATACGGAGTTTATTAAAATATCGAAGCAATTATATTCTATGCAGCTGGCGCGCAGAAAAAGGGAATAACGACAGAAATTACAAACAACAACGCTCTGTATAAAGATCAAATTTCTTCATTAACAATTTCGTTCTATATTAAATGAAAACTTTCACTTCGCATCTCTCCCCTTAATACTATACGCTCGCGTATATCTCGCTTATATCCACACCCACACGCATACATTCTGCCTGAATTCCGCAACTTTATCGCTCTCCTCTACGCAGTTTCCCGTATCAAAGATGCCCTCCGCTCTCACTCTCTCTCTCTCTCTCTTCTCTCTCTCAGTACGCAGAATTCCGATTACACCTCGACGCTCTCGTTCGTGAGTTTAACATCTCGATGCTCCCTCTCTGTCTCTCTCTTTCTCTCTATGCTGTAATCCTCCTCCTCCTCACACGCTCCGACGCAGTTAGCTGGAATAACGAGTGATCTCTACACGTATAGTATCTCTCTACACACTCGTAGCTACTCGCGAGAGAAGTCGCGGCCCGCAATATAAACGCGACTATAGACACGTGCAGGTAGCACGAGAGAAATGTCGGATGATGCCATTACGAGCCGTTTATATGGAAAGGAAGCGCGGCAGCAGCCTCTTAAACGCTTCATCTAGCGAGAGACAGAGAGAGAGAGAGCGAGTCGGCGACGCTGAATGGAGTTAAACGACTTGGCTACGCGACACGCCGGGTTAATTTTACTGTATGACGGAGAAATGTACACGGCAACAGCAGCGTGTCGTATCATTCGTTCGGCTGCGTCGTATACGAGCGGAATTAAGAGTCCTAAAGTCCGGTGTGGGGGCGTGTGAGGATACGAGAACCCGCTCGGCTATGTTCGGAATATTGAGAGGTGCCGGCGGTGGGTTATGTCTGTGGCTGAGGGTGTTTGCCGTCTTTATGGCCTCGTTTTATCGGAGGGAAATTTAGTGAAAATGTTTCGGCGTTGTACGCTCGAGCGAGGGAGAGAGAGATAAAGAAATGGGCGATTTGGCATGGATTTTATTTGATCCTCTTTTAACATTTAATGAAACAATGTGTATCTTCCAGCCAGGTAAACAGCAAATTAAATGTATACCTTTGCGAAAAAGGTCGCAACAACAGAAGCGGCAGCTTTACTGCATCCGCCGCGAAAAAGCAACAGAATCGTCTAAATAATCCCGGCCTTTTCCCTTTGTTTAAAAGCCCCAGCTGCCGTATAAAATTGCGTCAGCCGTACTTTTATACCACGTCATTCCTCTCTCTCTCTCTCTGGCGGAAAAACCGAGCTGGCGCTTGTCGCTCCAGTCATTGTTTTTCACCGTCTCCACCCTTGATCCGTCCTTCCTCTTCCACCCTTTCTCTCTCTCTCTCCCTCTTCCGCACCGAGCGTCTGTCTATCTCCCTTTAGGGTTTCATAGGTCCGCGGCCAAGTCGTAAAACGATGCTAGTCGCGCGCTCGCTGTTTGTCGCCGGGGCGATTTTCCCCGGGGCGCCGCAGATGTGCGCCCAGCGTATACCCACCACCACCCCACCACCGCACATACATCTCTCGCACGCACACTCTTCTTCGCCGTATTTATTGCCCTCGCACGGAATATCAGCGCTCGCACTGCCTCCGCTGCTACAAGGAATCACTGGGCAGCTCTCACGCGAGCGCGTATTCATAAATAAGTAACTCTCTCGCGCTTAAGCGTCGCCCGCATAAGAGCGGAAAAGAGCATTTGGGAAATGGAGGAGGAGCGAGAGAGAGGGTACGCGTTATTTACTCTCGACGAAATGGCCCTTTCGAGTTTCGTCGATGGCTCGTAAATTCCGCGCGAGTGTATGTGTATATATATATATACGTGCTCGACCTCGGCCTTGATGGATATACGCTGCTGACGGCCGAGGCTCTCGAGTGGACGGGATGAGACGCCTCCGAGCTGGAGCGTTACGTACAGACTGGGTTTATTAATTTTTCCGTCTTCCCGCGGGTAATAGGTTTTATGAGACCAGTGAGTCAGAGAAGATGATACGCCGGCGAGGTCTTTTTCACGGTTCGTATATAAATGTATAGGGTTACTCGGTGCTGGTTATATATTGCCTGGGAAGACGAGGGGCTCCGAAGTATTAATTACGTTCTTCGGTTATTTTTAGAATTATTTTGATTCTCTTGTATCCGAGTGGGATCAATGTCTCGTTTTTATATGTGATTTAAGGAAACAGAGGTTGAGTTCGAGCGACTTTGGCGCTAAGTGAATTTGTAATAGTTGAGTAATTATAACAAAGCGTTTTGAATTTATTGAAGCATTGTAGTAGCGGGATTATGTTAATAAAGAACCAATATAGCACAATGGTAAGTATCTATTAAGGCGGCCATTAAGCTTCATTATCGTAATACTCCGAGTTGTATTAATTGCACGGACTATTATTTCATTAGGACGTTATTCGATCAAACTGCAGATTACATTCATGGAAATTGCGTGCGGAGCGGGCGGAGAAGGGCAAGTTTAAATGCAATCGTATTAGATGCATTATGGACGTAAATTCTGAAGCTCAAACTAATAAGGGCGGCTTTAATAAAATGGAGCTAATTATTATTTTATGAAAATTAGAAAGTTATGCTCCACTATGAAAGCTCAATTGTAAAACGAAAAGTCGAAAATACGTTAGCTTTGTTGGAATAATTGAAATAATAATTTTGAAATAAATATACGTCGAGTTTAATAAACAGAAATTGAAAAATATATATACGATTTATTTCGCATAGGATAGCATGAAATAATTGAAGTTCATTATTTTTGCATCCAACCTGATCTTTTTGAAAGTTTAAAATGGTTCATCAAATATCGAGCATTCAGGGAATTTATTCGTTTTTCATAACTGAAACAAATTGCCTAAAAATTCATATTTGCCTTTAAATTCTCAGTTAAAAATTTAAATCAACTACGATTCAATAATAAACGAAAAATCCTCGTTCATCCTATCAATACGTTTTTCGGAATTTGAAAAATTCACAAATTGACAAATCAAAAAACCTAGCGTTTATTAATAAACCTTTCATCAGCTGTTTTCCATTAACGAGTATAGCTATCGACAGAACAGAGAATAAAACATTCATAATTTCAGAATGCATATCGCCTACGCACTCCGCTCTTTATTATCAGCACAAAGAGAACCGCATGCGTGCGTTTTAACTTCGCCGACGCTTTAGCTCTCTCCCTTATTCATCTATATTCCAGGAAGCATCGTATTTGCGCAACTTTATACCCGCTCGATCGCGCGTTAGATTTTTCACTCGATATTCGCTCGAGACGTAACAACAACAACGACGAGGACGTCGAAAAATCGGATTCCCGAGAATTCCCGATAAATCAGAAACAAATAAACTGTCCACCTGTATTATCGACAAGTTGACAATAGGCCGACGTACGCGCGTCTGCAGCAGCGGAGATATGTTTTTCCGGGGAAGTTGCGCGGAAAAATCGTTACTGGGTCACTCGCGCTCAAGCTCTGCGGCAGAGGAATGTATAAGAAAAAGGTGGGATTCTCGTAGAAGCTCCTTCTTTCTTTTTTTAGTTCGTTATTAACACGCGTGAACGGATACATTGAATTTTTCGTGAAAATGAAAACGTTCCAGTCCTATATATGGCGGGCGGGTCGAATTGTTTTCCCGGCTTGGGCGAACTGTAAAAGGGACTTTTGTTGAACGAAGCACGAAATTTAATCAATTTTTGTCCCGTACAGTTTTCAATGCGCTCTTCTATGAAAAAGTATTTTTCGCGAATTTGAATCGAATAGTCAATAGAGAGGCTTCATCCACGGATTTAAAATTTACTTTTCATATAGCAATATTAACGTAATTTTCGTAAAATAACAATTTTTTTATTATTTTTTGGGAAGAACAAACTACAATATTGATTCTGAAATGTTTTTTAAGGAAATATGAATAAACATTTTCGGATGTTTTCGAGTACGCGATGTATAAAAGCGGGTCGAATAACAGTCATGTTTTTCTAGAGTTTGCAAGCGCTTTTAGCGTATTTCTGCTTATGCGTACTCGTGCAAAATGCATAAATTTATCTAAAAATTAAACGCGCCTGAGAAAGGTTATACGTCCCTGGACGAACAAAATACATATTATTCCATTTCCACGAATCTGAATAATATTTTCTCTCAAAATTGAAAAAAAAGAACCCAGAGGAAAAATATGTGTGATCCTCCTCAGCTTAGTTTGAATTTACACACCCATGCTGAGGGCACCCGGACGTGTTCCATGCAGCGCGAAATTTCAATCGCCTAATCAAAAGAAATACGACGCTCGCGCGCACGATTAATCCGGGAGATTACCCCTAAACCCTGTAATAATTTTGAAATTTTCGATACAAGCGCGCATATGAATTCTCGCCGCTACGCCGAAACGATATTCGCTTCGTGAAAGAAAAGTCAGAGGGGAGAGAGAGCTATCGACGGGTTTGCAATTTTCCGCGCCATAGGCCACGCGGGCCGTCGCCGATAACGAAACGATACACATACATAGACAGACAGAGAGAGACAAGGGTAGGGGGATGAAAAGGAGAATGAGATGTCGACCCTCCGTCGAGCTTTGCGCTAACCGCCTACGCATTTCTTTACTCCTCTGCCGCACTGTGCGTGTGTCTACCTTTCATTCACGTCTTGCTCGAGCGTTTTATTTTTATTGCCGACTGTAATGTATCTTCTTTCGGGCCTTACATTTGTCTACTCTATCACAGCGATAACTAGCATGATTTTTGTGGAAAATCAATTTTGACTTCCACTGTTATATGCGAAATGAAACCGGAAGCTCCAAGGCTAAACGAGGTAGATTTATTTTATCTTCGCGCGCGCGTGTGTGTGTGTATACACACGTGAGTGTGAGCGAAAAATAAGGCGGGATATCCGCATGTATATTAGATAAGTAATATCGGGAAGGGAGATCACGGATTCGGGGCGGAAAAAAGCCGTGAGATAACGACACGAATTCCCCTCCTCTCGCCTTCGCGCGAGAACAAAAAAGTTGTAATTTTTACAAGAAAGAAGGGGGCGAAGACGTTTTTCTTATTCGTAGGCGCGCCGATCCCTCGACGTTTCCGGAACTACTGCCTCGTGCCTTCGGGCGTAATTTATGAAAATTATCTGCAGGCCCGAGCTTTTTTCGCGTGACAAATTATGCGGATTTATGCGCGCGCACTGGATATGGAGTGTTGGCAGATGAATAAATTTTGGGGGAGCCATGAGTAGTTTACGTGATGGGAGCTTTGATTTCGGGTGAATCGCGTGCTACGATGTACGGACGGTGCTGGGGAGTATAAGGTATTGTAGAAGTTTTGAAGGTTGCTAATTGAAACATTTTTACGAAACAAGATGATATGATATTTTTTATGAGAATTTCATAACTATTGTACGTTTTTAAAACGTAAATTCAGTTGTCGTGCATGATAATGAACAATACAGAATTAAATTAAATTTATATGATCAATTAGTACGAATACTCTGTACAATATGTTATATAGTGTACACCTATCATTAACAGATGAATAAATTCCGAATCATTAAAGAGCCATTCATTCATCACCAATTTAAACGGTTAATCAATATTAAACTTTAAACTATATAAGACTACACGTATATAATACCCCATACATAAAGCCATCCAATCAATCGAAAAGAGCAAAAATCGCCCTCTGCCCGTTCACCTTTATCTCCGACTAATTAAATCCACGGATAAACGTCGACCTCCTCGCGCCATAGTGTAGCCGTCTTTCCTCGCGCGCCACTGCCCCGGCTAAGAGGTGCACAAAGCACGGTCCATTTTCCAATAACTCTTACACGCTCTCCCTCAAGGCTCTATATACGTGTGTAATAGCAGCAGTACACTATATACCCTTATACCTATAGTATCGCCGCTCTCGAGCTAAAAGCAACACTCGGAGATAAGGATAAGAGGCCGGATATCGCGCGATCCCTTAAAGGGATCGTGATGCGCGCGAGATTTTACCGCCGCCGTGTAATGCCTCGAGAATACCAGCGCGCAAGGACACTAATTCCGACGGCTTATCCCCCCCTCTCTTTCTACTTGAAGATATACATACGCTTCCACACGCGCGAGAGCTCGCGTCGATAAAACGGAGAGCAATTTTCCCGGGCATTCTCGGGGCCCAGCCCGCGTAAATACGTAATACGGGAAATCCAACGCGTCGATTCGGCAAATGACAGCGCGCGCGAGGGACAGGGAAGATAACAGAGCGTCAGTGCGCGCGGAAAATTAATTCCTCCCTATATACGTGCGCGCGCGCGTTTTAACGAGCCCGAGCTTGTGTGAGAGGCTGGGTGTATATGTATATGGTTGATCGATAAAACAAGTGCGATGATGCAGGTGCAGAGCAGCAGCGCCTGCATTAGCCGCTTTTCCAGCGCTCTACTATATATGTAGGTGCCATCGACATTCCTCAATTAATGTCGACTGGAGAGAGAAAGAGGGCCATTGCACGTGGGTATGAACGAAATGAAGCCTCGCGAGTGGCCGATATTTATGCCCAACTATATTCGCGCTCTCGGGGATGACAAATATTTTCGCCCGCGCTTGAATTATCGTTCTCCGAGCGCGCTTTTTTATTTTGTAAAGTTTCTACGTGTGCGTTATTTTTTTTTTTTTTTACGGTGGTCAAGCTGTTTTAGAGAGCGCTTGGGTATCAGAATGACGTGAACGTTCGTGATTTTTCGATGAGCGCGATGATTTTTAAATGTTTTGTTTAGGGAGATGGTCTTTTTATCGGTGAAATCGGGGCGGATTAAAATGTGCCGCGATGTGCATACCATAATGGTTTGAAATTTTAACGCCACTAGAGCTTTAATCGTTTGCTATAAGCATTTCGTTGTTGATTTCCGGACGCTAACATTTTATTTTTATTTTCCGCGGTTTTCGTCGCTAGGAAAATAGCTTATAATAATAAACTGGACATATGATTGTGGAAGCGCGCAAACAATGCAACAAGGAAAATCAATATTTTCATTATATCAACTTTCGACTGCGATGTTTTATTACTTTTCGGCAACATGAAATTTATATGCCCGCTGCTATGCCGACGAAAGAGTCGACGTAAAATATTTAATTGTGCTTTATTTGATTATCCGTGTACGCGATATCGGAAAAAGTTATACATATTCGCGTATTTCCCGAACACGCATACATACAGCCAATCGCGAATTATTAACTACCGGCTTTTTTACGTTGAAAATTCAAACAATAACCCCCATACACTGCACCCATGCGTCTATATACCGATGAGTTATGCGCGTTCGGAGGGTTTTTAAAATCGCACTTATCACGATTGGATAAAATTCGGAAACGCCTGTCTTTTTACCTGGCCAAGTTAACTCTCTCTCTCTCGATGGGGTAGATACACACACGCTCATAATACGATCATTTAAAATGCCGAATTCCATAAATTTCCACGATCGAATTTTAATTAAAACGAGATTAACCGAGGAAAATTTCGCCGAATACACAGAGCCCCACGAGCCTGCGATCAATTCCCCTGGCGCTTATGCTAAATGCAGTCGGGGGTTAGTCCCTCTGCGTTCGGAAAACGGCCAATTCACCGCTTTTTAATTTCGGACAGAGAGGCGCCGAGGCGGAGAAACACCCGCGGGACAGCGTGACACTGCCGAAACGAAGAAAGAAAAACACGAGCTTAGTATATAACTGACAGAGAAGGGACAGCGGTTGCTGGCAGGCGCGCGCTCGCGCCTTGAGACGGCCGCAAGACGTCGGCCGAGCCTCCTCCTCCCCGCGTGATTTATTTCACGAATGCGAGCGAGAGAGAGAGTGAGAGAGCCAAAGTGGAACGGAGAGTAGCAGGTGGTCCAGGCTCTCGCTCCGGAAAGTGCCTCCGCATGTGTTCTCTCTCTCTCCCTCGCTACTATACGCTGCGGCTAGATTGTTTTTTTAATATTAAGAATCCCAGCGGAGAGAGGAAAGTATAGTGGTCGTTCACTCTCTCGCTTATAAACTTTTTTCATTTATATACGCGCCCTGTAGGACACATACGTCCGCGCTGGCGTCGTGATTTGGTCATTTTCGCGGTGACTCTCCACTTTTTTCTGTGGTAAGGCGCGCGAGCGCTATATTTCGCGCGCTCTATACCCAGCGCAGTATATTTTATCTGTCATTTGATTAAACGTCCTTTCGTTCAATTTATTTTGTTTTCTTGCCTTTTCAACGTGGCCACGGAAATTGAGGGCATTAATTGAAGCGATGAAAGCCAGTTTATTATTGGCTCTCGTTGAAATATATATAGGTATAAATATATTTTTAATAGTTCGTAAAAGAAGGGTCAAACGACCGATGAGTGTTGACGGGAGCGCGCGGGCTTTTTTCGTATTAATAAATAAAGCGGCATAAAAAAGCATAAGCGACGGTGATACAGGAAAAATGCTGCCTCGTTATATACCGTGAATAAAGGTTTATGAGTACCGCGAGGTTTTTCGAAAAATTTATTACCATGTAAATTTTCAATAATATTACATTATTACCCCTTAGTAAATGGTTGAAGATTGTGGGAAAATTTTTGAAAATTTAATATTTTACGCTAGATAGTAAGAGAGATTTTAAAGTATTTTTTTGACCCCGTTTTTTTTTAAAGACGATTAATTCGTTACACAGCGTGCACACATACAGACTTTTATCTCAAGTTGCACACGCATACAAATTGCATAGCAGCAAATTTCAACGGGGTGCACTTTTGCATTTTCATTACTCTTTGCACGCGAAGAAAAAATTTAATAAGGTGCACCCAGCGGAAAATACGATGCGCGTTATCCTTCGGCAAAAATTTAGATATAAGAAAAGAGCACTTGAATTTTTTTTTTTTTAATTCTTGGCGGGGTAATTAATTTTTGAATATAAGCTTTTTTGTTGGTTTAATATAATTTAGTTTTTGTTTCTCAGATTTTATTTTAATGTAGAGAGTTTCTTCCCAACTTTGAATTATAAATTTACTGACAAAAGAAAATTAATGCACTATGATTATTAATTAAACATTCGCAATGAAACAGAATTTTGTATAAATGTAAGAATAAAACAACTTTGATAAGTAAATAATTCCATTCTATTACGTGGATGATTCTTTTTTGTCCTCGGAAGGTGAATATACCCCGTGCAGCAATGAAAAAATTCGCCCGAAAGACTTCCACGGCAACTCTCTCTCTCCCTCTCTCGTCGCTCTTCCAGTATTTACCCACGGAAAAAACTTGCGATTCTCACCGGCACGATTATAAAACCGCGATATGAAATTCTTGCGGCAGAGGCTCCGGGGCAAGGGTTTTCCGCGCGATACAACCACCTCATACGAACTTCAGATTCTCTCTCCAACGCGCACGCACATATCTCTGCATGCACAGAAAACCGCACTCACATGTGTATATATATACATGAGCAAAGAGTGCGAGAGCGAGAGACGAAAAGCGAAGGGCTGCCCGAGCGTGAAATAAAGAAGAGCGACGGGGGCGCGCACAGGCGTTCCATATACGCAAACCTCAAAGAATAGCTTATTTTAAAGCGATCGCGAAACGCTTTTCATGCCCGGGAGGATGATGGAATCGCGTTTCATCCGACTCTGCCGGGGCGCCCCCCGTGAAAAATGATCGAAAGAGCGAGCGAGAGCGCGTACGCGGATCTCTTTCACCCGGTTCTATTGGCCCGATATATATACGCGTAGCTGCTGCTCTCTCACCCCCTTCTATACCTTCGGATTCCGCCAATTCCCGCCATTCTTCCCTTTATGCCTCGTCGGTCTTTGTGTGTGTGTGTGCGCGAGCGCGATAAATATAAAGTATCGCGCACGCGTACGAGCTGGTGTCTGTGTGTAGCTGCGGGTCTAATAGTATACCTGTCGGATGGCAGAGCCGCGGTGATTCCACGCGGCTCGAATTGTCTATTACGAGGGTTGGGTCTGATTTTTTTTTTCAAGTTTTATCTTTGTGTGACGTTTGTAAAGAGACGAGGGAGAGAGAGAAGGGCTCTAGAGGTGAAGATGATACACACGTTGATGTTGAATTGCGATGAGCTCTCGGAGCGTACATATATACTTCAGTGGTATATATCGCTAGATGCTGATTGCGTTCCTGTTTGAACGACTGAAAGTGGAAAGTAGTATTCCCGTCCGAGGCATCGAGGTATTTGATTAAAAAAAAATTGCTAGAATTCCATTAATAATTTTCCTGCGCGCAGCTTGTGCCACAGTCGATGTTTTCCAGGATGTTTGATCGAGAAATGATTCGATTTCTATAGACGCTTCCGCGAATCCCATGAGCTCTATATACGAGCGCAGCTTCTCTTTTATTTACAACTCGTTTGAAAAACGAGGGAGAAAAAAAATTTCTCTCCCCACATTATTAATCATATGCAAATGAGAGCTCGCGGGATATTAATGCCATACGCGTCGTCCAGCGATAAAAGAAGAAAAAAAAAATAGCAAAGAAATATTAGCTCCAGTCATGAACCTAGTAATTATCAATACAATTTAAATATCAAAAAACATGCCTTATAATTTATTAACAGATAAAGATCGCTACACACGTGCACAGAGAGCGAGAGAGGCTACCCTTTGTGTAACACAATCTCACTCGAACATCAAAGAATAACACGTTGGAGAACACTCAATTAACGATAAAATCTCTCGCGGCGGCGCAACTGATACACGCGCCGCGCGCTCACAGCTTCCTGCGCTCCCGCACGTGTGCGACAGAGAATTTATCGGCGCATCGATTGAAACATCATTATAAATTACGAAAGCGCATAATTAAAGCCCGGCAGCGACGGGAGCTACCCGAAGAAACAATTACCATATTCGATTTCACCCTGCGCCCGAAAAACGAGAAACAACGCGATCCCCTTCTCTCCTTCTCTTCTGTATATACGCGCGATAAATATCACCGTCGAAAGGCTATCGGGCGATTATAAAATGGTTACGGCGAGCGCGCGAATTCATTCGTATATATACAACAACGAAGAGCGGAAAGGAGGAGAGAGAAGAGGAGGCACGGATGATAGCTCGCGGGCTGCAGGTTCGGACTTTTTCGCGCGCCATCATCTTTTTTTTTGTTTTGCCGTCGCCGCTGCTGCCCGGGGGGAGCGAAAGCGAGAAGAGCAACGGTTGCATTTTCATCGCGCCGATGCCGTTTAATTTGTCGATGCGTGGCGCGCGAGATGCCAGTTCCGATTCATTGATATTCGAGGCTGGTTTAGGGAGCTGCAGCGTTGTTTAATGCTTTACTCACTGTAAATGATTTTTGGCATACATTTTTATTATACCATTTATCAAAAAAAGCTTTAGCTGTGTCATAATTAATCGTGTATGTGAAATATTGTCAGAGTTTTTGGAACTTGAAAATTTTATTATAAATAATTATTTAACTTTTTCGGAAACAAAACTTTTTCATTACCGACAATGATGGAAGTTGTGAAAGGCAAATTTAATAACACACATTTCCGAGTGCTTCCATATATCGAGACAAAGAAGCGCGCGGGGGGAGGAGTAAACTCGTGGGAATCAATATTGCTGGTTTGAAACGTTAGACCTCAACTCATACGTCAATATAAGAGCTCGAGAAATATGAATTCGAATGCAGCGTTGGCTTCACTCTCCCCCTCACTCACTCTCTCTCTCGCAATAGAGCAATAAAGACACGATTCCACTATAAAGTACAAGTGTATAAAAATAAAGTTTTATACCCGGCAATCAAACCATAAAGTTGCAACAAAACGATATAAATGTAAACTAAAATAACGAGCAGCGCTCTACTTTGTACAGTGGCGGCTAGTTTTACGGACTTTCGCGTACATCGAAATCCGCGCTTTGAAATCCAATTACAGAGATGAAGATTAATCATAAAAGCCAGAATTCAGCAAGGGTAATAAGCCGTAAAACAAATTATCTCTGGGGCTGCTCTCTCTCTCTCTCTCTCTCTCTCTCGACTACATTTATAACTCGTGTTTCTAGCCCTTCAGATCCCATCAATTCCTCGGGCGCGCGCTGCGCGGACCCTCGCGAAAGTCAGAAATACGAGACCCACTGCACTTGACACTAATTCGCTGCCAGTTATTAATCTCATCCATGTTTTAGTATGTATTTTGGAAAATCTGCGGAGCTATGGATGAAAATGATATCCCCTCTCTATTCCCCTGGCATGTGTTTGAATAATTAATACGCCTCTCTTTACAGAAGCGATGTTTTTGTTAGACGAAGAAAGCGATTATTTTCATGTGACATTGTTAAGGTAATTTTGTAACATAGCATAATAAAACGAATAAAGTAACTATACGTAATTTAGTGACTCGGCATATAGTTCGTCATATCCAGACATAATCATTCTCACCGAACCTACAATTACACTTGTCTTTCCAGTCATAAAGACAAATTTTTGTAACAAAAGACGACGACCCTAATAAAACGATAAGCTTACAACGTTATATTGCTACCCCTTGCAAAAACGGGGCAATCAAGCATTTCATTTAACAAGCTCCAGAAATGCAAATCAAACTCTCTCTATCTCTCCCCGTGAAATTATTCCCCCTAATCTCGCGACGATCTCGCTCAACCCAACGCCCGCTTTAGATAGACTGAGAGAGAGAGAGAGAGAGAGAGAGCGCAACAGTGCCACCACCGCCGTCGCCGCCGCTACGATTTTATCGCAACGATATTTGCTGCACTACACTTGCTCTCCCGTCGTACTTACACGCGGCGCTGTGTCTCTGTACACATATACGTATATATATATACAGACCATGTGTCGCCGCGGCAATCTTATAATTCCGCTGGCGCGTGCAGAGGACACTTGGGAATATTCGAAGGGCTGCGTGTGCTTCTTCAATCTCTCTCTCCGCCCTCTCTTTTTTCTCTCTCTTACTCGACGCCGAGAGTATTATCAGCCCTCTCTCTCTCTTCTTCGCGTGAAGGGGAATTATGTATTCCTCGCGAAACTCGACACCGGCCGTATGGGGACGAGACGAGGGCCGAGGAGAGAGAGCTAGCCGCCCCTCGTCCCGTAAAATGACACTGTAATAGACAGGTTCGCCGTCGCTGCCGACCTCGTCGAGTCTCTCCCCGCTATATAGCGCGCAAAGGGAAACTGGAATATACGCCTCGCACTGCAGGCAGACGCGACTATGATTAACCGAGTTTCTAGAGTTTTATTAAAGCACGCCACTCGACTCCCGCGCCGCTCTATCTCTCTCCCTTACCCTGCTATATATACATACACGCGTATAGAAAGAGAGAGAACGGTTTCTTTGCTGCTATAACCGACGCCCCTGTGCGCACTGCCCTACAACACATACTCTCTCGTCGCTGCTTCGCCTCTGGGATTTTTGCTTTTTGCTTGATTATTTCGAGGAGAGTTGGCAGTTGCGTAAGGCCGGAATACTAAGGCGGCTTGGTTTCTTTTTTCTTCTCTCTTCATGATGCATGAGCAGCGTGAGATATTAGGTATGATATTCGAAGGTGGCGCCCCGGCGCTCTTAATAATTCATTCGTTACAACCCGGCTGTTTCGGAGAGGTGGTAGTATTTGCGTGAATGGTTCGAGCTTGTGAAATATTTATCGTCGGCAAGATTAATAGTACAGGTATTTTTTTTTTCTTTTTCTTTGGTAGCCAGATGAACTTGGAGATTAAAGTTTGATAATGAGTGTGGCAAACAAAGATTGTGCATTATCGCGATCAATATTAAAATATTTCTTTTTATGTGGTATATATGTGAAATGACAAATCTGGGCAATAAACTTTTACAGCTTTTATTTCGGACTAAACCATATCGCTGATAGGATATGGAACCGTCAAAAGGTAAAAAACTACACGAAAGCAATCTCTCTATCTCTTTTTCCCAAAGTAAAGCATACCCCGGAACATGTCATGAAAAAAAAGTACTCAAATCCCTTCAATACCACGAGTGAAGAGATGATTCCATCGGCACTTTGGTCCGCTCTCGCGCAACAATATTGATTTCTTTTTCACTTTTCATATATGTACGCCACTTTTTTCCTCCAATCTACTCCCCCCATCGTTTATGAACTTTCATCCTACGCGATGGCCATCGCGCGCGGGAATTTTTCCACCCGCGTTCGCGAAAAAAATACTCGTCATGACATACGCACACACGCATACGAAAGCTTCGGAACTTGATCGCATACACGACGTATAATCGTCGTCCGGAGTACACGCGCGCGTGCACACGCGATAAAACAGCGCAGGGTGGTACACACTACTCTCTCGCGATCTGCCAGTCCATCGGCTTACCGCACGACGATTTCCCGAAATCCGAGCATGCACCGAGCGAGTGAAAAAGTAGCAGCAGCAGTCACGTGAACCGATATTCGCCTGGCCAAGCGTCCGCGGAAAGTTAAACCGTCGATTTGCCCGTAGCAAATTCGCGAGAGCGAGCGGATCGGCGATATATTATTTGGCCGCTTTAATGCGCTATAAGCTTCTATAAATATCGGCCACTGCCGCCGCTGTCCGTATTTATACACGAGTATACCTGCGGCTCGTGTATGTATGTGTGTGTATATATACGCGCGCTTTCGGCGTACATTTTCGACCGAAAAAGAAATATTAGCTCAACGGATTTTGAAAGCCCGACGTATAAGCACATTACCAGTCGCTTAACTTTGCGCTATATGGTCGGACGCAAAAAGCTCTCACACTCTATATCTCTCTCCACTGTTCGCTCGTATATATATACTCGCATATATACACTCGGACGTATGCTGCTGCCACTTGTAAATATGACTGATGGAAGAAGTATCGGAAGGAAAACGTTGAAACGTTAATAAATCGAATTTTCCGCGCTCGCTCTTTCTCGTGTACCATAATTGATAAGAATGCGGGTAAATAGACGCGAGGGGGATATACAACGCATGTACGGAAATGGGCTGTGCGTGTAAAAAGTTTTCGCTTTATTTGGGAGAAATAAAGCCGGATGCGGCGCATCGTTGTTATTTTGTTTTCGTGTAAAAATTGAACAATCAAATTCGCCGTTTGAGAGCAATATTCCATTATTTAATTGGTTTACATGTAGACGAGGATGTACCGTCCATTTAGAAATTAACGATTTTGAACTCGCGCAGAAGCACTGCTGGTACTGTTTTCGAAAAAAAAAAAATACAAATAAAAGCCAGTTAATTTACATCGAGTATTAATAAAACGTTGCTCTTTATATACTATTGCGAACTTTATAAATATCAATATTTAAACCATTGTTTGCTCAAATATCGATATTTTCCTCAATTTATTATGCTACATCAAAAGCTTTTCAAACCACAACTAAAACACAATATTAAATAAAAAAAATACCCCACACATCGCATTTTTTTAAAAATTCGTCAAAGAACCCGCACATACACGAAGGCACCACGCAGCTTTTCATCCTCCCATCTCCAGCTATACGTCTGCAGACCGATGTAAAATTGCCGGGCAGCCAAAGCACTCACGGCGGCCGTCATCCCCGGTCAGCTCGCTTAATTATGAGGCAGCCGGTAGAAGCGCAGGGAAATTGAAAGCCTCGATATATAGGGTGGTGGAAGGAGGGTGAAGGGCTCTGCATGCGGAAGAGAGAGAGAGAGAGAGAGCGGAGACTAGAGAAGTTTTTCAGGTGTAAGTAGGATTAAGCGCGTCTGGTATATAGGGAATGCCTAACTATCGCTTTACGAGCGAGCTTTTACGCGAGCGCTCGTGCCGGACTTAACCACGCGCTCTGTGGGCTACAGAGAGTACGCGTACAGCAGCAGTGGTATAGTAGCCTTCGAAAGTTTTATCCTCTTAATGTGTATCGAACGAGCAAGACAGCTGGCTTAGGCTTGGCCCTAGGTTAGTACTGCTCCCTTGGTAGTTGATTATTATCCTTATTAAAACATTAGCATGGCTGCATTTGGTAGCAGAAATTTTAGTAGAACCTATATTAAAGATGATTTTTATTATACCAAATCACCGAAACTCTTCTGCAGTCACGCGTACTTAAGCCTCTCTATCCTGTATAATTTACTTCTCTATGTATCTGCCTCCATAACAATACACTACGACAGGCCGTCTAAGGGCGCGATAACCCGATGAAATATCCCAGTGACAAACTGCACTATATATCCCCCCCTACTGCCGCACCGAAAAATCATTGCGAATTAGTTTCGCGCGGCCCCTGTATCCTATTATGGTCAGCACATATCTCCAAGCTCGCCGTGATAACTATATACATAGCGACTCGTCGCGCTTGAGAAAGATCGTCGCTGTAACGCGCGCTTGCTTGTTTCCTCGCACGCAGTCCGAGGGGGTGACTAAGAAACTCCGAGAATGCCGTCGGGGCGATAACAATACCCAGGGGACTCGTGTATATGTGTGTACGCCGCGCGCGAGACGCTGCAAACTTCGTTTCGCCCTGTGTGTCATCCAGACACGGGGGGCGGCGGCCAGCCCTGACAATTATTAGCCATTGCGCGTGTCCCTTCGGCCTCGTTTTTTTTCTCTCTCTCTCTTGGTCTTTCTCGTTCGATGTATATATGTGTACGGACAGACGGCGGTTCGATCTAGGACTGCTCCCACGCGACGCATTACGGGGACAGTGGAGGGTGTGTAATGAAAATCACGCGGTACGGTGGAAAAGGGGAAAAAGTCAGTCGACGCGAGGTGAAATGTGGCGACACGTCGCCCGCCAATTAGCATTGGAGAGGAGCAAGGTCGAGACAGGGACGGGAGAGGAAGAGGATGGTGCATAAGGGATGCGCGAGGAAACGGGGACACCGGGATATAAAGCGGAGAGTGATGAGATTGAGCCCGCATTGTTCGGGCTTTTTTATATACGCGCGCGAGCGCCTGAGGCTTTTATGGGAAGATTTCGGGGGGTAAGCCTGATTTAGGATTGATTCTTTCGGTCTTTGCTGCGGCGGTTAATGACGCGCGCGAGAGCGCGTGAAGCGTTGAACGTACGGTCTTTATATATTATGTCGCTGGAGCATTGTCTGCGGCGCGTGATCTATGGATGATAAATCGAGTGTGTTATTTTTGGCTCATCTTGGGGTCTCTTTTTTTGTTGTCGAGGATGCGGAAGTGACTAGGATTATTTAGATTTCGAATGCGACGCAGTATTTTTCAATGATTGAAGTCGACATTGAGTATATATATATGGTTCGATTTCGTATAATATTCGGGGAATTGATTGAGCGTGCAATTGTTTAGCAATTATGTTCTATAGTTACTAATTTACTCTATTTAACTAACCCGAAATATGATTCAGAAGCGGTATATCGACGGACTGATTACAAACAATTGCAATGCACGTAATATATCCTAATTTCAAACATGTTCCGAAATAGTATTAATTATGTCGGCAGTGTATACAATGACATATTGTATTACGGTAATGTACAGTTGGTTCTCGTTCAAGTTTTAAAATGAAAATTTTCCAGCCAATATGCAATTTTGACCCTGCAAATGACGTTTATTGCATGCATTTTTGTATAGTTATTGTGATTTGTGAATAAAATATTTTAAAATAGGTTTCTATTGTAGGTCATTCTATTGATGGGTTTGATTAATAAAATTTTTCAAATTTTTCAAATTTTATCGGTGAATTTACAGCATTTTTCCTGGCATTCGTTGAATACCTTTTATATTTTAAAATATCTTTAAAATACCTTTATATTTTAAAATATCTTTCAAAAAAATCAATAATAAAGCCAATTTACAACGTGACTTTTTTTCATTTTTATTTAATAAGAATGGAGATGAAATAAACGTAGAAATATTTCTTACCATGACGTCATTTCGAATTGTCACAGAAATAGCAATGTATTGTTACATCGACTATAAAATGTACTCACCTGAAATAAAAAAAAGAAATATTGGTTAATCTGGGAATAATTAAAAACTAGCATATTGATTATATGTCATTTTGAGTGAGATGAAATTTGTCATTAATGTGTGAGAATTTTAATAATATTCTCTGAAATTTCGAGTTCATCGTTTAATTATTACGCATTTTGTTCTCCAAGACTCGACAGCATTTTATTGAGAGGTAAATTGAATATTAATCTCTTGGTTTTTAGTGAGATAAAATTTTCCATGATATGTGAGAATTTCGTTCATATTTTCTATAACTTCGAGTTCATCGTTTAATTATTACGCATTTCATTCGCCAATACTCGACCTTATTTATTAGTGAGAAGCAAATTGAATATTAATTTCTTAATTTATGTATGTAATAACTTGAATAAGACAAAATTACAGGTCGATCGATGTTCTCATAACCCGAAGCTATCTTCTCTCGGGTCACTTGTCCCGATTCCATGCGAAATTTCCTGAAATACCGCGGGCAGTTTCCAAGAAACTCGGAGATACACGCTCGCCGTACGTGGATGCACGTGCTGTCAAACTATCGAAGCATTGCATAATTGAATTTCTCCAGAGAGTAAATGACATTATTTGAAAGTTAAATATCACAAGCTATAAGGAAATAAAATCCATAATAACAATTCATATACTCATACACGGTAGTACCTGCTTCTGCATTATTTATTACAATATGAGACATTTTTTAATATACAAGTGAAAAAATAATTCTTATTTCCGTATATGAGCCAAACAAAATCTTTGAACACAAATTTTCGCAAACCGTCAGCTTACGCGTACAACCTATCTCCCCGCGATCGGAAACCGGAAAAAAACCACTGCGTCGTCGCATCCGAGTGGAAATCATTCACTCCGAGTGATTAAAAATTTCTCTCCGCGCCATTTACCGTGTCAACACGCGGCCCTCGTTCTCTTTCTTTCTCTCTCTCTCCTATATACCCCACTTCTCTCTCTTTCCTCCATTATCCGACCGCGCACAAAAAGGTGGCCCCCTCCGTCGCCAGAAAAAAAAGATCCCCTCTCTTTTATCTTCGATATTATGCGCCGTATATCTAGCTTTCACTCTACGCCGGCATCGAAATATCCGACGACGACGACGTCGCTGGAAATATTTGCCGAGTCGTTTGTGTGTCGCCGTAGTACTCCTCTCTCTCGGTCTCTCCATTATCGTACGTCGAAATTCCTCTGCCTGTCCCGGGCGCCTCTACCTTCGCTGTTTCGCGGTTTTTCGACCCAGTTCACGACGTGTATATTCCCGCCGACGATTCCCCGACACGAGCTTCTGCTGCCCAATACCGACTCTGCGATTATGCTCCGTTGCGCTAACTTGTGTCGTACTCTCCTTCTCTTTCTCGTTACTACTACTCCCTTTTTCGTGTGCGCACTCACTCTCTGCTTCTATGCGGCCGGATCGATTGATTCGCAACTTTTCGTCGTTTGGCTCGATGTTACGAATTGCTCGGCAGTATGATTTCATACGTGTATACGTGTACAACTCTGTGTGAGTGCATGCAGGGTGTCTCGGGTTTCTTTTTTGGATAAGCCGATTCACGGGGGGAGCTGGTATGGTTGGCTGCCTACTGCTGCTGCTGCGACTGCTTTTCCGAGGCGTATGCACGAAAGTTTGTATAGGATTGTAGCTGGAATCTGATTATTTCGTGAAATTTCGCTGACTCAAGGCACACGCTGCGCGCGCGCGCTCGTGCACAATTGTGAAGTTGTATACGAGCTTACCAAAGAAGAATAACAGTAAAATACAATGCGAAAGCTGATACGATAGAGAAAGGATAACACTTGTTACAGCGAATTTCTTTGACTATATACGATATACGCAAATGCTATAACGTATTCGACAAGAAGGCACAGTGATTACTTTTTTTCTTTTTTTTTTAATCATAACTGTATGATATTAAAATGTTATCCTCTATATATATTCGAAGATTTTCCTTTCTCATCGCAATATATTTATTTAATTACCGATCGAGCATATTGCGCTTCGTTTTGCAGAAAACGCGGCATACCAAACAAATCGATATAAATACTAGTCCAGCTCACTGCCACAGCCCCGCACACCATTTCATCTTAACAAGACCGAATACCCCGCGCTCTCTCGCGTTCAAATCGAGCGCGCGCGAGCGCAGGCCTGCCGAGCATTTATGCACACGCGCGCCTGTATATACCTCGATATATTCATATAGAGAGAAAGAGGAGTGAGAGAGAGAGAGAGGGAGAGAGAGGATGATGAGGCGCGCGGGCGGCGAACCGTCCTCTCTCCCTCTCGCTTTGGCACAGGACTACCGAGTTAATAATGCGGGCCCGGGCGATATTATCGGAATTTATGCGGCGCATATATATACACGAGAGCAAGCGCACGCACCTGAAATCATTACTCGTGCTCTCTCTCTCGTGGCGTATTACGCGCAGACGAATTTGCTGCCTGGACCGGGCCAATGAAGGGGGGGAGGCTTCAATTTCTTGCTCAGTGTACGCGCGCGCCCCACTATCGGTTTCTCTCGTGGTCGAACGATTGATTGTACACCGTGAGAGGATTTTCATTTCGCGTTCGCGATGTATGTATATGCGCGCATCAGTGTGTTGGTGTCTTGTTTGGCAGTGAAATTGAGGAGTTTTCGCTGGATTTTCGAGAGTTTGGAAATGCTTTCGTTTGGTGGGCGAAATTCGGACGCGGAAGTGATCATTTTGTAAATTTACTTTGTTAAAAAGTAATGATTAATGAATTTCGTTTACAGTTTTTAAGTGAATTTTAATTTAAATGGAAAATGGAGTACTGAGGTTGGAGGTAATTATTTTTACGGAGAAATTGTTGAATTAATTCCGGTTCTTTTGCCAAGTATTTAAAAAATTTTTGTTTGCGAAATGATTTTTTTTTACATTTTTCCGTCTTTTTTCAAACATAATTAAATTTCACAAACACATTGCTGTAGGTATATATCAAATTTAAACAAACTCCATTAATTAATTCGCTATGTACACATTTTATAGCAATTTCATCCGCGAAAACAAAAATGCATTAATTAATTTCGACCTGCAAATGCAATATCATTCCTCCCAAATTAACTTGCAAAAGTAGCACGAGCGCGCAACGTTTATACATCAACAGGTCAAAACGGAGCGCGAAATCTTGTTTTTCATCTCTTCCAGCTCGAAAACAACTGCTGCTCTTGGGTCAAAGTTCGCTTCATCATCGCAATTTCTCGTTCCCGCTAGCTCGCATAAACCTTCGCCTTCTCCCCCGAAAAAAAGAACAGGCCAATCAAACACGCGCACGCGCGGCTGCTTTTATTTCATAGACCCTCTCATTTCGCCTGCACTCTCGTCGAATGCAAATTCCCCGCGAAATTACAGAACGCCTTTGAGGAGATATTGCGCGAGCTCCGAGGCGTAATTCTATAGATCGAGCGTTCGCTCGCGCGCTCGCTTCGCGTATTAAACGCTAATTGAATCGAAAAAGACGCGTAAGTGCGCGTAATCGGCCTGCAGCCGCACGGGCCGTAAAAGCATCGTCGACCGTTGTATAATGGCCCGTGTATATAGCGCCAGGCTCGCGGCTTTTTCTCTTCTCTTTACACGCGCCCGCCCTTTAGCGCTCGGCAATCTTGGATATGGACGCTCGATCGTGACTCGGTGTATGTACGCGGAAAAACAAGGCGCGGAAGAGAGATCGATGTTATAGGGAAACAGGTTGTGGAGTGGGTGTATAATACGCGTATACAGTATGAAGAATAGGTATGAATTGTAAAAAGTCGCTGCCGTGGGTCGATGTTTCGTTTGCGTGAATATCGAAAAATTATCTGACGGAGGTGAGTTGGGCGCAGGGACATGGGATTTGTGCTTTGTCGGGCAAAGTGAATTTGGTCGCTATACCGCGTTGCAGCGGGAAAATAGATGAAACTAGTTTAGGAATGCCAAACTGTGGAACGGAAATTAAAAAAGAAATTGTTTCTATTTTAGTAACCTTGTATGTGTAGTGCTGTAAAGTGCCTTTGCGAAAAAATTTACCCGTAATCTCTAAATGTAAAGTAGTGAAAAAAGTAGTGATAAGTATGTCACTTCCGAAATAGTGAATATGCACTCCGAAATAG
>UXGD01000034.1:0-141445 GCA_900474315.1 Torymus auratus
CTGGGATGTTGTGCATGTGGAAGAGAACTCACGACTGCTATATATGTATATACATTGCGCGTCGAAAGTCGTGTATGCGTAATATAGGCGCTCGATAATTAAAGCTATCCGAGAGTACGCGCGCGCGCGCGAGCGAACGGAGTAGTTCGCCGCTGCAGTCGAAGCAATCTTGACACGAACTCCCGAAGACTTATGGGCTGTTAAAACGAAACCGCTATTCGCAACAAGCCGCGAAGAGAGAGAAACTCTCTCTCTCTCCTCTCTGCACTTTGTGTGTGCTCGCCCGTACCGACTGATTTAAAGCCGCGAGTATTGTCTTTCGCGAACATTTACGCGGAAATCCCTCGCGATAGAGAGGGACGGGGGAGAGATGAAAACCGAGTCGATCGTTTCTCTCCCTATCGCGGTCGCACGTCGTATACAGCAAATGAAGAGATATATTCCGGCGGCGCTTGAAATCTTGTTTTTCGTCGGTGGCTTATGCAGATAAGAACGCGCGCGGGCCGCGCAGATTCCCGCCGGCTGTTTAGTCAAACGAACCTCGAGCGGTCAATTTACATTTTGGTAACAGGTTGGCAGCAGCGCGGCGGTCGTGTCAATGGGAGGGAGAAGTGGAGCAGCAGCGTCTGACCGTGTCGGAGGCGGCATGGAGCCTATAAACGGGGGGTCGTTTGGAGGCTGAAAAAGCTGTCCACGCGCGTTAGGAGACACGGGAAACGAGATAAGCCAGATGTTATTTGAAAGGTCGTCGGGTTATTCTATGGGGGGAGGGGGCGCAAGAGAAAAAGAAGAACCAAAAAATGGCCTACCAAATTGAAAGCTGACGACACCATTAGGCCTGAGACTTGAAATATGCGTATAATGAAGTGTTAAAATTCGTGAAAGGATATATCGTTGTCATGTTTTAACACCAATTCGACAATCACGTTTATGATAAAAGAGATTGGGAGTCTCAGACTCTAACGTAATTCGTATTACACACTGTGTAAGAATGGCGATAAAGCGTGTGTCACACAGCGTGCAGACGGAAATAATGATCCCCGGTGAAATTGTACAAACGCAGGAAACTTCCGCGATGAGATTTTCGAAAAGCTCGATAAGAAAGCGATATCATCCGGCGCCGTCAGTATATATATAGAAGAAAGTCCTGCTCGACGTCCGTATCTTCGCAATAAATAGCTTTCGGTTTCTTCTCTGCAGAGAGCTGCAGCGAGTCGCGTCCTTTTTTTCCGCCATACCTTAAAACGCAATAAATAACAGCGAGAGAAATCGATAAGAAGAGGAACGGATCGATTCTTCCTGAGAATAGAGGCGCGCAATGAGGAAAGACCTTGCTCTCGCGAGAGGAGTCCGCAGCAAAAGCCGCTCGCGCGCGCGCGTGCAAGTCAATACTTTCTCAACCGCTCCCATCTATCTTTATTTTTTATCTTTTTCCCCCAGCCAAGTCTCTCTCCTTCTCCTTCTTTCTCTCTATCTTTCTCTCTCGTTGCCGGCATGGTTCGTTCACCGGCGATTACACGTTTACAGGCGCGCGCTGCAGCAGCAGCAGCGCTCACGAAATTGTCCGGTAATCTGGGGCATTTTAAAATTACCACAGTGCCCGCGCTCGCGCGCAGTCTAGAGGAAGAAAGATACCGGTGTATCGGTGTGTATATGTGTGTGTCTATAGATATAGCCAGCCGCGTCTATAGTCTAGCGAAAGAGCGTGGCGAAACAAAGAAGATTACGCAGGGGCAGCATCGGTCCATCGTGGACGATCGTCGACGATGTGCCGAGAGGCCTGTTTCCTTCTCGCGAACGCGCTCGATCTTTACGTGCAGCCGAGGAGGAAGAGAAAGAGTTAGAGAGGGGAGTCGAGCCCCTGCGAAAAAACGAGATGAGCCGCAGCTAAAGCCCATTGCGGTTTAGCGTGGATGAAAAGCAGTCGTCGCTTGATCGATGGCGAATCTAACGATTTATTTAATATTATTACCAAGTTGTGGAAAAATATTATTTTAGATTGTATTTTTAAAGCTTTTACTATATATATATAGGTTATACGCGTGGATGAGATTCAATAGTCCCGCAGCTTTAAAGCTGAAAATATATACAAAATAATCTAGCCGGAACCATAACACGCGCGCGTCAGCCTGCACGAGTGCGGAAGCTGCACCCTACTATCTCTCCTTTCTCTCCCCCTTTTTTCCGCCAAACAAAAACTTTTGATTATTTGACATTTCGTAGTCGCCGAGTGTTTTTAGTCAACAGATAAAATATCTATTTTCCCCCGCGGCGAAATACGGCGCTCCTCTCGTCTCTCTGAAAATACTTAGAGAGGGGAGGAAGAGAGCGAACTCGTATCTTGCAGGCGTGCTCAATAACCACCCGCGCGCGCCAAATCGCCGGGGCTCTATATACAGATATATATGTACACACGCGTACGCGGGGGCGACACAGCCAGGGCGTTTCCAGGATTTTCCCTTCCTGCAGAGGGAGAGAGAGAGAGAGAGGCGACGGCAGTTGGAGTCAATATGTGAAAGCTCGGCCGGGCGAGATAGGACAAAATGTCGTAGAGAAAGGGAGTATGGCGGAGAACGGCTACATATATATAGTAGGTACAGCGTATATAGAGAGTCAGTAGGGACGACGTGCGGATTCCCACCGGGAGTCGCGCGCGCGCAGGGCTCAGGGTTGCGGGGGTGCAGTCAGAGGGGAGGGAAAACGCAAACCGCCTATGTACGGTCGCGTGGCTGTTCTCGCGCTCGCGCGCTCTCTTGCCTATATAACGTGTGCGGGCTCCGGCCGGCTAATGCTCGTTATCTCGACGTGTCGACTATCTAATGGGCCGCCGCCCCCTAATGGCTGGCCAGCGATATATTGTCCATTTCTTGAAATGCGCGCACACCCCACGCGGCATACATATATACATATATGTGTGGGTGTTATACTCACAATTATATTACCACGGATTCAAAAGCACGCAGGATCGAGAGCTATTGTACATCGCGCTGCTTTATACATACCAATTTCTCCGCCGAGGATGATTATACATATATAGGCCCGTATGTGCACAATGAGTCTGTGTGCATTGGACATTCTGTTGTCGAACTGTTTCGCGAAATGTATATATATTTTTTGGGGTGGACGAAAATTCATTAGGTCGCGGCAGCATCCGCTAGCTCGCCCGAACGAAATCATAAACGAGCGGGAAACACTCGAGGGGAAAGAACAGTGCTTTGAAAATTTTCCAGCCGAGCGGCAGAGTTGAAAGGATTTGCGCGCATAGAAGCGCGCGCCAGTGTGAAAAGATTCGGAAAATAAAGCTGAAGATACTCCAGACGTGTATATAGTCGTCACCTGGTAACAGTCAAGTAGACTTTAATGGAATCTTTATTGTCTGGAGAGATAGCGGCTGTCTGCAGGAGTGTATAAACCTGAATTGTGAACCAATATTTATTATATTCGGTTGATACCTCGAAAACGTTTTGCAAACGCAAATGTTAGTCTGTTTAATTGTTATATATTTTTGTTATGCCTATAAGCTTGTCGATCGCATGAGCTTCAGTCAACATATTGTAATTGAGATCTATCTGATTTCCCTGTATACCTTTTTTAACTATACACAACTCACGTATAATAATTCACACTCACGTTGATTTAATTTTAATCTCTCGCAAAATTAAAAGCAAATACCATTTATTTAGTTGGTCGAGTGTGCGAAATAACAAAGCGGCCGGGCACATTCTTATCGTGTGCCAGCGACATTGAATTCGTCGAGAGAGCAGCGCGTGGCAGGGTATAGATTTTTATCTGACGATGGCGGCACTCGAGCGAGAGTAATTTTTATCAGGCATGCATTTCAAGCGACGGCCAAGGGCCTCATGAATTGGATTTTTATCTGAGCGGCGCTCGCGTGTCAGGGCTTAGTTAGGAGGAGGAGAAGGAGGAGGAGGAGGTCGAAGCTTAAAGGCAGACTCGAGCAGCCCGTCGTCGGCAGCGCGCTGACTTGTCGCTTGATCGAATTTTCAGTCGGAAACTGATCGGTTTTCAGTCCGCCCACGTAGAGAGGAGGCGGTTCTCTCTCTCTCTCCCTTGAAATCGTTTTCGCCAGTACGAGGCTACGCATCTTCTTCCCCCTTTTTCGATTCCCGCTCTGTTCGAGTAATAAGGAGCGAGCCTCGCCCGTAATCCCGTCGATGTCCTCCTTGCTCGATAAAACGGATTTTCGAAAATGTACGTGATACGTACCTGCATATATACACACACGCTTCGCGCATTGTTTGGCCTAAGCCTCGCATGTAATTTTCCGCGCGAATCTTTATTCAAGTGAGAAAATCCGCTGCAAAAGTAAGCCAGGGAAATTTTTCAAAGGGAATTTATTATTCGCGAACTCGCGGGGACAAAAAAAAAACGTTTATTGCCGTAATGAAAACATTTTGTGTATAATGGTACGAGTAGTCTTTAAAGTGATTATACCATTAACGCTATGAAAAAATACTCGACACAGAAAGAGGGAGCGAGGGGAAAAAACGTCGAGGATGAGAGCTTGCAGCGCGCTGAGCAAGTTAAACATCCGGCAGTGAAAGAGAGAGAGAGCGGGAGAGAGAAAAGTAGCTGCGGAGAGTGCGGGTAAATTCCCGCAGGCCGTAATAAGGCGAATCCCGCGAAAACCGTATAGCACTAACGGCAATCTCCTCTCTCTCCCGTGCAGCGCATAAATGTCAAGTAGCGAGCCGTCGAAAATTTAAGCGCGCTCGCTCGCTGCCACCGTATCCCAGGAGAGAGACAGAGCGAGAGAGAGGTTAATGGCAAATGGGCGCAGATCTCCCGTTTCGATTAATAAGCGCGTCCCGTGCATCTTGCAGTCCGCGCGATCTGGGATAAGCGCTGTGTGCGTATCCAGGATGACACCTCGAAGGTGCTATAATTCGCGAATTGCGCGCACACGCGCGGACAGTCAGGACCGGTATCCGTAACGGATGATCCCCCCCGTTACGAGATCTAGATGCGCTATAGCCGCCTCTGCAATGCAACCGAGGCTATAGATAACTAGATAGCTATATATGTAAATACCCAGGTGTGCATATATATTATGCACTGTGTATATCTGTGTGTGTCTGTAGTAAAGATAGATGGACGCCGATATTTATTTGTTTTCGCGCGGGAGTTAAGGAGCGTCGTCATGAATAGTATTATACGATAATGGAAGTGCGATAACTGAACGAGAAACGAGGCATGTGTGCGTATGTGTGGGGTGACGAAAACGTGTATCGAAGATATACACAGATACGCAACGAGATTGGATTCACTCGCCGCGCTAATAATCTGATTGGAAAATATTGAAGAGAGGGGGCGGACACGGGACGCGATGCACGCATCTCGCGGTCTGATTTGCCTAACCGTATATAGGATGAGGCGAATGCCCCCTTGCAGACGAGAGAAGGGGGGTATATTTACGGGCGAATCGTCCTTCCAATGTAGTTTCGCGGGCGAGTTGCTACCCGTGTGTATATATGAGGTAACCGCCGTGCGAATCCTTTCATCCTGGTTCCGACGCCGAGGCCCCTTTCGCCATTCCTTTCAAAGCCGATAGACGCGCGGCAGCCGCGATCGATTTTGGTAAGTATATATATCACACGCTTTTGTTAACGAGGAAAGAGAGAGGCAAGGTTCGGCGGCCCGAGTGTCCGACCGCAACCGGATTTTTTCACTTGCCGCGCGTCTACATATACGTATAACCGTGCTTGTGTAATATGCGTATAAAGGCATGCGCATACTGATGTTTGTGTGTGCAAGTGCGGGCGCGTGTGTGAGTGGGAGCTAGGCATACGCGCATCCAACCTGGATTCAGTCACCTAATTGTGTTTGATATTCGCGATTCGATTGTAGGTCATTAGACGATGCAACAATCAAACTTGCGCGGGTCCGATGTGCGCACTAACGATCCTGTATTATGCACCCCTCCTGTCGCTGCATCTATTGAGAGGAGAGAGAGAGGTATAATTGCCAAACAGAAAAACAATTAGCAGGCGAATGTGCTCATTAGCGCGTTGGCGCTAGAAGCTATTTTTTCGTCGTACGATACTTCGTTCTCTTTTTGTAGCGGCAAATTTAAGTGCCTCGAAGTGAGGGAATGCACAAATGGAGTTAATAAATGACTATCTACCGCCGCTGTCGTCAATTATTTGTTTCCGTGAGCTTCTATATGGTGGACATTGCGAAAACATGCTTCTATTTTAGTAAATAATAGAGGCACGGGTAAACGAACCTGTTTTGATCTGTGGCTAAATAAAATATTTACCATTGTGTCGCATGACAGATATGCGAAATATTTTTATTTGTACAGCGTATAGTTTTGATAGTTTTTATCAGACGAGCGTGCCGAATGTTATCTTCGTAAGAGTTAGAATGAAAAAGTCGAACGTAAAAGTGGCTGCGGTTGCGCGTCAGTGACGCCCGGCAGCGTATTGTACAACGCACATACTGGGATTTTTCCTCCCTTTCTCTTTTTCATCTTTTTCGCCCTCTCATTCTCGCCAGCGTCCGCGCTGTCGAATTGCAATTGGAGTCGCGATTCCTTTATTTTTCGGGCAAAAAATATAAAAAAGATCCCCGCCGCCGTCGGTCGAAAATTTCTCCGAGGGCCGACATTTTTCATGGACCGAAGTAATATTGTTTATATACCTTTGTTTGTTAGAATTCCGAGTAATATTCTCTGAAATATATATACGTATATATAATATTCTTTGAAATGAACTCAGTACGTAGTCTCTTCATTTGTGCATTGGAACTTATTAAAACTTTGGCCCATTGTCATTGAATTCCGTTAACATTGGCGGCGCTCCATTTTCATTGTGCGCGAGAACGCGCGCTAGACCTTCGAACTAATAATTAAAGTCTATAGCTCTCGTTCTGTCTCCCTCCCTCAGTTGGACTCTGTTTGTTCTTGCGCTCCAAGTTACATTCCGGGCGTTATTGAGAGCGGAGACCAAACAGATGTGTTGAATTATTGGAAAGAGATGACTGCAATCGACGAGAAAGTGAAAAACAAGTTCACGTCTTTTTTTCTCTCTCGCTCTCTCTCTCTCTCTCCTTTATTCATTTCCACGTACGAGCGCAGAAAGGTTGATTTTTTTTCAATTTAAAGCACATCATCGTCGAATTCCCCGCGCTCGACACCATTCGAGCGAAATAACATTTGCAGATTGACAACGACGAGAGCGATTAATCGAGAAAATCTAATTGGTTCAGTAAAGTATTTAATTGAGTTTCGCCAGAAGGAAAAAAGTTTAAACGTTCAGTGAGAGAGAAAACGAGAGAGAGAGAGAGGAGGGAGGGCAGGCGCCTGGTTAAAACGGGGATACCCAAGAGTTTTCTTAATTGAAAAAGTTCTAATTTACTTTGAAATTTATTGAATTTATACAAACTCTTTGCTTGTAACAATCATCACCGATGCCATCCTACATCAAAGCGAGCCGGATTGCTTTGAGCATTTCTGCACTTTGAACTACACTAATAAAAAAAAAGAAAAGAAAAAAAAAAGGAAAATACTAGAAATAAACACAACATTTTACATTTCATTCGCATTTACCGCAAATATACACAACATTCCCGAAACATCAAATCCACGGCATTTGCGCAGAGACTTAAACACACTTTCCTCTTTCTGTTCTAGGTAAGTTCATCCAGACGCCGCAGCAACCTGGAGAATTGGGTTATATGGAAAGCCATTTTTCCGCGAGAAAATTCAGGAAGCTCGCACACACACACACACTACCACACAGAGAAAACGAAAACGATGTAGAGAGATGCGCTCACATGGGCGCGTGTTATACGACGTAAGCTCATAACGTCGGACCAACTGTCGGGCTTTACAAGGTAAAGCTCTGCTGTGACACTTGTTACGTAAATACGACGCCACACGTACGCTCTCTCTTTCTCGTGTATGCGTGTGTATGTGGGTTTTTCGCAAGGGAATCGGGCGAGAGCGATGTGCGACGACGACTCACGCGTGCACACTCGAAAGCCCATTTTCAGAAGCTGCGCGAGCTCCCACGAGGAGATGAGGCCGGAGGAGACAGGACGCGTCGCGAGCTTTACAAGTGCAATTCTTTTGCGTCTTGAGGCGCGCGGCGAGGTAAGAGAAAGAGAGCACGAGAAGAGGTACGTGTGGGAGAGTAGGACGATCCCGCAGCAAATGACTAATAAATTACGCGCTAATGCGCCGTCAAGGCTCTCTGTCGGCTCCGAGGTTTTCATGAATCACGATTTATCCGCACAGTTTCTATGGGTATACACGTATAAGTGTAGTTGTATATAGTCTCGAGAGCTTTGAATCGTGTGCGTGTGTGGTCGACCTTTGAGTTCTCTAATTACTCGTCCTCTCGTCGAATTCAATAATATATACGCGGAACTATTAAGCGTACGTAATTTATCAACTTGGCTGTATACATCAAACCACTTTGATATTACGATCTACAGGATCGTTACGCAAATGTTACAACGCTTTTCGTTGCGGCAAAAATAACCTGATTCTGCTATGCACGTTTACGCCGCTGCTTCGAAATCAATACCCGCGCCGCTCGTCTTTTCGTTCGATTTTCCCGGCTAGGAATGCACACACGGTAATGATGCTCCCGAATAAAACACGAACACGTACACGCGTATATGTATACATCTAAATTTAGTTTAACTTTTGACCTGCTTTGCCGCGTATACGGTACGGCTGAACAGTGCAGCGCACACATCCGATCGCAACGTACACGCATCATTGCTCGAATTTGCAAGTGCAGTAAATATGCAGACGGCGCGTGTGACATGTTTTCATGCGTTGGGGATACGGCCACGATTACCCTCTCGTCGTTTAAAAGTGAGGAGTAGCAATTTAGCCGGGGCATTCGTTAGGAAAGTAAATTTCTCCCTCTCCTGCTGTCACGCGAGTACATTCCATATATATATATATACGTTAGCTCTCGTTCTAGTCGCCGTGTCTGTCTATACCACACGAGCTTCTTGCCGCACAGTCCCGCGCTCGCACGTGTGCGCGCGCGTATCTTCTTCCCGATGCGCGAACGCGCGCATGTACTAATTACGGTACTTGAGCACAGAGCCAGATAGATAGAGGACGCGCAGTCTGGCGTTCGTGTAGGTTAGAGACTTTCTTGCGCGCATATACCAGAGAGACACGAGAACGTGTCTGTGTGTGTGTGTGTCTACACGTAGCGAATAAACACGCCGGCCTTTCTCCAAAGCTTTATCTCACTATCTCTCTCTCGGGTGTACGCATATATACAGTAAAGCCACTGGCTCGCGCTCTGGGCGGCAAAAAGTCTTGGCTCAATTAAAGTCTTGTACGGGTGGAGCTGCTTGCGCACCCCGCGAGTGTACGTTATAAGTGCTCTCAGCCGAAATCCCCAATTTCACGGTAACGTTCTCATCGAGCACACTGTCTGCGCCTGATACACCCACACAAAGACCACCGATAATACAGATACACGCACAAAGCTGTGCAGCCACTGCGGCTGTACGTGTGAGTGTATGTATATAATAGCTAATATACATGCACGTGGGTATAGAAACGAAATAAATAATCACTAATAGATATAATTCTTCGTGCGGACCTTTGAATTATTTTAAAATACACTCTATGGCTCGAAAATTCACTTAACCAGAGGTGCGAAAGAAATTTTCACCCCCCGCGTTTATATATACGCGAATTACGAATTCCAAGTATCGCCTCGCGCATTACCCCTTTATTGCATTACGCCGGGAAATTTCCTAACGGGATAATCGAACGTCGGTGCGATGAATTTTTCAAGCGCGCCGGCGCGGAGCGAATAGATTGGCCGCGGCACTATGCGCAAGTTTCGCGCTAACCTCGGCAAGAAGATAGACGAGGAGAGAGAGAGAGAGAGAGAGAGAGAGGAGAGAAGGAGAGAGATATCCGCCGCTGCTTCAATCGAAGCCCAACTGAATTTCCTTCGGCCCCGGATTAAGCCGCAAACTCGCGGATTCGCTTTCATACCCCTCCCGCGCAAAGAGGCGGATCTGCCCCGCCGCGGCATTATAATCCGCCCGGGGCTCTCTCTCCTCTTATATCCACGCGCCATATCGAAAGTATACATACAGTATCTGTTCGCTTCCGCACCTGGCGTGTATTAATTATTTAGCGATTATTCCGCTCGGCTATGTTTAGAGAGCCAAGGTCGCGGGCAACAGTTTCAGCATTATTATGCTTTAAGCTTGACTCTCCCTCTTTCTTCTTCGCCTCTCGTTCTCTCGCAAGCTGCTCCATTCAAGTCGGCTATATCACACCACTATAAATTCCGGAAAATTTATCATCGACTTGGCGCGTTCCGCAAAACTCGCGCGATATTATTTATAGCTTCGCGCTTAATGAGTAAGGCCATTCGTTTCTTTCCTGGCGCCCTTGCACTCTCCCTCTCTTTCTTTCTCGCACTTTTATGTGCGTATGTGTGCAGCCGCGCGCGCTCTCACAGTCGAGAAAGAGAGGAGAGTGGAGAGAGAGAGAGAGAGAAACGACTGGCGCGAGTAGGTAACGAGATAAATCTCACTTTCGGATCTCTCCCGCGGGAACGTATATCCCCCCGGCCCCGGGAGCTTCTTTTCGCTGCAATTCTGCTACCTGCAGTTGTTGCAGCAGCAGCAGCGGGTAAACGTCGGATCTTTAGATACGTCGGTAACGCACACACGTAGACACACAGGCATGCGCCTTTATACGCGTCCTGGCAGCGCAAAGGCCACGCGCATTCGTGTCGGCCAATGAGCAGTTTACGCGAAATTAACGCGCTCCCTGAGTCTTTATCTGATCGCCTCGGCGTGCGCGTTATGACTCCTCGCATCCTTCGCCAAGAGCCCACCGAGAACGCGCGGCATATACCCATACGTAAGATTGTCCTTTTGCTCTCAGCGCGAATATTCTTCATTAAAGGACGTTTTGCTGGCTCTGCTCGCCTCTGTGATATATACATATAATATAATAAATGGGGAGGCTACCGGTTCCACGCTCTTTCTCTCTCTCTCCAGCGCGCGGTAGCCGCGGGAGGTAAAGAATCCGAGAAGCAATTTCGTTGATTATTAGAACGGCGCATCGAAGCGATATTTACTGTTACTGCGGGGCCGTACAGCACGCTGTGTGTTGCGCGTATATAACTCTTATCAAAAGCCACGGAGAGCAGAGAAGAGAGAAAGAAGTAGGTCGAAAATTGGCCGACGCGGCATTCAGGCGGGAGAGGAGGCGTCATTATGTGAATAACGGCGATTCCAGCGTGGGCGTTTGTGTGCTTTAAAACTTCCATCCTGCGCTCTCTTTTCACAAGTCGTAGAAAAGACACTTATTTTTTGCGCCATTCTTCTGCCGCCGCGTCCTCCTCGTCTCCATCTCGAGAATTTTTTTACGACGCGTGTGCTCCGCCGCCGCCGCCGATGCGATCCGCGGGCGCGAGAAAGGGGAGGGGAAAATAAAAGTTAGCGCGTGCGCGAAGCAGTGTGCACTGGATGAGAGAGGGAGAGAGCATTTCGCGCGAATTAACCGAGCCGCAGACGCTGGGGCGAAAACCGAGACTTTATGCTGCCGTAAAAGTTACAAGAGGCAGGAAACGCGCGCGAGGTGCAGTCGCTCCTTCGAGTGGCCATACCGCGGCTGAGCGAGAGGGAGGCAGGAAGGAGCGAGAGGGAACGAGGAAGAAGGCGGGAGCAGCGAGCGCCGAAAGCCCGGGTCAAGCGAAGCCGGAGCAAGCCATCGACGCGGCGAGCGCGAGTACCGCCGGCAAAATAGTTTACCAACTCGTTGAACGAGCGACTCCTCGGCCGCCTCGCCGATACTGCTCGTTTCTCTTCTCTCTTTCTCTCACCCTGCCTCGTTCGCTGGTCCATTCTATCCCCCCGCCCGCGCGCGTCCTCTCTTCCATCTCTCTTCGCTTCCTCCTCCGCCGACCGCCGGCTCGGCCCTTTTTTTACAATTTCACCGGCGGGATCTCTCGCCTGGCTGTGGCCTCCGGCGCAAAATATACGTTTACACAGGGAGAGCGGGAGAGAGACAGAGTACGGCAACACTTTTTCCCTCTCTTGTTGCGCGCGCGCGCGAGCGCGGGCTAGAAAAACGGAGACGCGAGAAAATGCGCGCGAGCGTTACACGACGCGAGTTCAAGAGGCTCAGGACAGAGAGGAGAAGAAAGGAGAGGGCGAAGATCTCTCGAACGGACCGAGCAAACTTCTCCTTCGCCTACTCCTCTACTCTTCGTGTTCAATCATTGAATACCGTTGAGAAATTCCTCGAGTGCGTTAACGTCGATCGACTTTTCTGGGCTGCTTGGCCCGCGCCGATCCTGAAATTTAATATTATGCGCAGGACAAAGGCGGCAAAGGAATACCGGATTTTGAGAAATATCCATGCGCTACTGCTCCCGTCGCTGCACTCAATTTGCAAAATTGATTGTACAAAAGCCCCGGTTTTCTCTCGCGGAGAGAGCGCGAGCTTCGTCTCGAAGCGATATCTTTTCATCCGCCTGCTGCTCATGCCTCTCTCTCTTCTTCCTCGGGAAAAACGATGGGCTTCGCTCTCGTACTTATTGTACATTATTCCCCGCGGAATTTCATAAAAGATATTCCTCATAATAAACCGACGGATTTCAGCTCGTTTTCCCTTCTTTCTCGCGAACTCGAGCCGCGCGCGCCACGTAAATTCCAACTAGATAAAACCGCGCACTGTACATTTCCCTTTGTTGAAGAACCAAGGGGACTTGTATACTTTTCGGCGCAACGTCGTTACTCATTTCGCTTTACGAGAGATAGCCGGAAGGAGCAATTTTTCGCCCGCTCATCACCGCACACTGCGTAAATTCCAAGTTTATAAATTACCCGAACAATAGCAGCAGCAGCACTGCACTCTTCCTTATAAGCAAGGAACCTCTTTCGCAGTCGTCGTTTTTGCCTTCGTCTCGCTGAACCGGAAAATTTCATTTCAAAATATAATATTGCCCGATGTTTATTACGCGAGTGCACACGCACATATACAGAGGCGTCGTCGGGATTTCACACAGCGCGTGAAATTGGCTTAGGCATCAGGTGCCGGCGCTGCAACGTCCTGCGTATCGTTCACACGTCAATGCGCCGTCAAGATAACGTCGTAGACATAGAGAGAAAGAGAGAGAGAGAGAGAACGTGAGAGAGAAAGAGCTTTGCCGGATAGCTCGCAGGAGTATCCGAGCGGTGACACGAGCGATTTTACGTTTGACAGTCGGCGCACTTACGCGCACGCCGCAGTGTCGTATATTCCTAGCGCGAAATGTACGTCGTCCGAACAACGGGCGTGCGCTATATACTAGCACACCGCGTAGTCGCGGCGGCCTCGCCTCGTTTGTTTTGCTCCTTCCGCCCATAGGACGCCCGCGGAAATGGATATTAACTTTGCCAACGCCGCTGCGGCTATACGGCGGATGCGGTTTATGAAGCTTTTATCCCCCCGCGCGCGAGCGCCCATTAAGATCTCGAATCGAAGCGAGAACAGCACGCGAGGGAGAGAGAGAAAGGAAGCCGCCGACTCGAATCGGGAATTGTTCGAGTGCTTTATCGGCCCGCCGCGGTTATGCCTATACGCTTTCGCTGTATATATAGCTTCGTTTGTTCCATCTCTATACCTATAGGCGTTTGCCCACTTCGCCACGGCAAATCGAATTAAAATATCGGTCGAGGAGACGACAGTAGCTTAAATATTTAATTTGCAATTTCAATCGTTTATATATATATATATATATATATCGCTCTCTCTGCTATCGTCGATAGAGGAGGATTCCCGGCGAATCGTGCATCAGGTGTAATATTTCAGTGAACTCGAGAGATTTCAATTACGAAGGTGCAAAGTTGGAAGCTGCTTCACGGGGTATAACGACTGGAGAAATGCCTTTTTACAAAGTCGTATAATAAAGTGCGAGAATACATAAGGAGAGAAAGAGGGACTCCGCCGAGGGACCATAGATTTTCCCGCGAGTTTTCAGCACACCGTTAATTTCAGCACGCACGACGGCGCAGGGAAAAGACTATTTCAGACGGATTCGTCGGGGGCCGCTTTCGCCGGAATCTCGCGCGCAGCCTCTGCGGCGATAAATTACACGAGTGCGCGCGGAGAAAGGAGGAAGAAGAAGAAGAAGGAGTATAGGCCCCTCGATCTCTTTATCGGACGTTATATACCACGAGTATATGGGGAAGGGCGCTGGTGCACTCATTGTCGACGTGCTGGCGGCGAAAGATAGCGAGAGAGGAGAGCGTCGTCCGCGCGATATTAATAGATCGACGTCGACTCTCGTTGCGTCTGACGATCGACCTTGCCCATATACCTCGCACTAGCCTCTTCTCCATTTTCGTCTTCCTTTATCCTGCGCGCGATGCTCGCGCTATCCCACGCGCCAAGAGTCATAACAGTGGTCGCTTTATTAGGTATGCATCGGAACAGAGAGAGAGAGGATGGGCGAGAGGAAGAGACAAGACAAAGTACACGACGAGAGGAAGGAGTGAGAGAGAGAGAGCGCTCTCTTTCTCTCGTGATCCGAGGCGTAGTGTTATTAATGTGCAGAACTAGAGGCGAGTCTGATCGCATCGCATCGTGATAAATCTCTTCGGCGGCTCCTCTCTCTCTCTTTCTCTCTTTTTTCTGCCTTCTTTTCTCTCTTGCCGCTCGCCGTTCGTCTATCTCACTCGCGCGCGGCTGACCCCGCGGGCGGCGAGCTTCTCTCGACGTTTCGTTTCGCGTGTTTCGTTACGGTTTTCCCGCGAGCGTCTTAACATGTCGACTATTCAACTTTTCTGCGCGAGCTCCGGGAGCGCTTTTTTCTTTCTCTCTCTTCTCGTCTCTCGGTAGCCGGCTCGCTCGCTCGATGCAGCCACCAGCGACCTTTTTTGCGCGAAATGCAAACCTTCGCCTCGAAAATTCAATTCAAAGCCGCAGAAATTGAATGCTATTATTCAATCTCCCGCTCCCTTTGAAAACGAACGTTCACTTGCACGGCCCGGAGAACCGGAGAGAAGAGAATTGTAATGGAATTCTGCCCTCGCTCGATACAAGTCGTTTCTCGCTATTTTTCTCTCTCTCTTTCCCTTGCCCCCTTGTAACTTTAAGTAATAATTACATGATCGGTTTCGAATGGTCGCGGCCTTGTACAAGGCCGCGTCGAATTCCCGCATTGAAATTTTGTTCGCGGAATCGCTGATTTATATATTCGCGTTCGCTCGCGAGACTCCTATTTTAGAATGTTATTTAGAATTTATATACGCCGCTATATATATACGAATGAGAGCGTACGCACGACCGATCCATAACGATTCGTCCCGGTGTTGCGTTTAATTGCCGTCGGAATTCATACGGGTGTGCGTTCGCTCCCGAGCGACGGCTTAATCCTCAAAAATGATAATTTACCGATACGTCGCAGAGAAGAGAGAGTCGCGCGCTCGCACAAAAAAAGCCCAACGATCGCGATGAATTATTCAGGCGTGGCGTTTCAATTGAATTTATAATCAAAGCATTTTCATCGGCCAAGATTTATCTCGACGGAATGGCGGGGGGAGGCAATCGCTCAAAGAGCTGTGTATAGAGAGGCGTACTATTAAATTTCGAAAATTAAAACAATTTTTAGACTTGCTTTATTTTCTTTTTTTATTTTTATAATGACTCATAAATATTCAAAGTTTGTTCCGGCATGAATAATACGCGTCTTTTAGAAGCAATCCCCCCTAAATTGAACGAGCAATGCGAGACCTAGTTTTCGTAACGTGCCATGTAGTTTTTTATTTATTTATAATAAGAGACGCGAAGTTATGACGGAGTATAAATAAATAATCAATTCCAAAAGCCATAAAAAACAAAACTTTTGAATATATATATATACATCGCGCAGCTTTTTACGTCAGAGATAAAAACATAAATCGCGCTAATGACGGTAGTTTTATGACGTAGACGAACAAAAAAAAGGCAAATACACCCTATTTTCCGCAGGGGTCTTAATATTCGGAATTAAAGAGCATGAAATCCCCTCTAAATCAGCGCGCAACATCATCATCGCGCGCGAGAGTAAAAGAAAAAAAATGTGCTGTCGGTTCAAATGAAGGGCGACCCAACGGGGAGAGTAAGAGCCTTAAGAGCCCAGCGGCTCTCTCTTTCTCTCTCGGGCTTCGTCTCGAATTAACGTCGTATCGTCACGGCAGATCTTGTAAAAGGGACTACGGCTCACTACCTCCCGGGACTCATCTTCGTTTGATAACGGGGGCACGAGATGTGCCCCAGCACTTTCTACTCCCAGAGATAACGAGTTAATAGAATATTCCCCTCTTAGCTCTCTCTCTCTCCCCTCTTCTTCGCGAAGAAGAATTTCTTTATCTCGCGCGAATGTTGATATTTATTACGGACTCGTTTTACGATTATTTCGTTTACACTCGTTGTGATGTTAATCCAATTTCATTTCTATTTAAAGCTCTATACTCTTTCTCCTCCTTTTCTCCTACCTCACGATGTTATTCGCATTTTACTTTCCAATTTTCTACCCTCGCATATATATATATAAATACGGTAAAATTGAAATGGTCGTTTTTTTTCTCTCATAAAATAATTGATAACAACGAATGAACGTCGGAGAGTCAACATGGACGAAAAAAAAATGTCGATTGCGGATCGTTTATTTCGAAGCGTAAAGAGAGTTTCTATTTGATTTGCGCAGCGTGCAGTGCTGCACCGGCAGAGAGTGATTCACCGACACTTTTTTCGGCTTGTGTTCGATAAGAGGCAAATCGTGCGCGCTAGAGAGAGGGAAAACGATGCAAACGAGAGAGAGGGAGATAGTCTGGCGCCATTGTGATTGCCGGGTGTGTATATATATGCGCCTCCGCGGCTCTGATCGAAACGTATGCTTCGAGTGTCAAGCGATGAATTTCCACTCGGGGCTCTCGGGCAAACCCGTACCTCAATGCACACATACATGTACGCGCGCTTGCATAAACTTTCTGTGTGTGTGTGTGTGTGTGTGTATACAGGAGGCTTGCACGCGAGTTGCGCAGCGGCCTTGAACGGAAATGTAAGACGTTAGTCTTGATTAGACGTCGTGTTATGCATGTCGGTAAGAATGCCCGCGAGAGGAACAACGACTAGCAAGCGAGGAGCGAGCGGTACGGGCTTGGTTTTCTTTCTCCGCGTTATACAGCGCGCACGCTTGCTCGCTCGCGTGCCCGATAAGGCAGTTTCGTGTTGAGAGAGAAAGAGAGAAAGAGGAGACGGAGAGAGGAGAGCTCTCTTCGATTCTTGCATCTTCGCGCATCGCTAATAAGGTAGTCGCGCGCTATCGTCTCTTCTCATCCCCGGCCCGCTCGCTTGCTCGCTAGTTCCTTCTTTCTCTCTGTCTCTCCTTCTGTTCTTCTCTTTCTTCTCCGAGAGGCTGTTTTGCACGGCTCTCTCGTCCTTACAGGGGATCGCCTGACGTTTTTAGTCGCGGTCCCTTGGCCAGCCTCGCTCATTTCTCAATGCTCCTCGGCGCGGTTCATCGACTCGTGATGCTGCTGCTGCTGCTGCATCCTACAGGTGCGCCGCACCACGCGCAGAAATAATTCGACGAAGCGAGCTAGCCTGCCTCATGCAGCACGCGAGGGAGAAAAAGCGGTACAAGAAGAGCCTCCGTCGCGGTGTTAATGTGTCGGTGGATAACGGTCATCCATATACTTACGGCTAGTATTATATATCCATAAATAGAGAAGACGATCTTGCGGCCGTCTTGCTATTTTCGTCGCCATCGTCAGCCTCCGCCGCCGCCGCCGCGACGCAGCCTCTTTGCATTTTAACGAGATTCTCGTCGGTCGTCGTCAACTTGTAGCCCATCCCTCGCTCGCTCGACAAGATGAGCAAAGAATTCATTAATCAAATACAAAGTGTCGGCTTAAGTAAGAGAGGCAGCTCTCAAGTGCACTCCTAACACAACAACCACGTAGACAGAGGATGTTTGTAGATAGATGTACACGTCCCGTAGGGTAAAGCTCGAGTATATACGTACACGTACCTACGTGCAACCCTCTCGTTGAGGAGAGAGAGGGAGAGAGGAGATTGTACACGTCGGCTATCGTGAAACCGCGATCGAGAGGCATCTGGCAGCCGGGGATGCCACCTTGGCTTACGCTGCATCTGACCCGACAGGGGTGGAGGCTCGGATCTGTTATTTCGTACCATGTGGGTGGTAGTAGTGGTAGCGGTGGTTGCTACCACAACCGTAGCCGGCAACGCTCTCCTCTCCCCTCAATCATTTCCAAGACCTCTTGCTGTCGATCACCCGCACTGAGAGAGGGAGAGAGAAGATAGCAGCTAATACCGCGGCGAGAGCGAAATTGAAAAATAGCATCCACGTTGCTGCCCCGGCCGATGCATTAATTTTCTTAATGGCTTTATGCGCGAGCGCGCATACCCAAGCGAATGGCCGAGCGCCAGCTTTTGTTTCCCCTCTCGCCCGGGGCGGCGGGTAGTGCGCGAAAAATTAGGCCAGCCAGAGGCAAGGTTTCTCGGTCACTCTCGCGGTATCCGTAATGCATATATATATATGCGGCCAGTTTATACGCCGTAATTCAGAGCTTTTTCGATAATTCGCGAAATTCGCGGTGGCCCCCACGCTCGCTCGGCGTTTGAGGCGTTTTCGGGAATTTTGGCCGGATACATCGCTTCTGGCTATTCGTTAAAATGCAGATCCGACGATAATACTTTCGTAAAATATGTATCATGTCATTTGTGGATGAATTTGCCGAACAGCTGTTAATGTATATATATACGGTTCGCGGAGCCTCATTATGCGCTTCGTCGTGAAAACGAAATGCACCTCTCGTTGATACGCGTCAGCGACGTACTTTCGTCATTTTATTTGTCATTAATATATTTTCACAATGCCCGCGTGCGCAGGAGTTGGTATATTGATGGTACGCGTGGTGGAAGTATCGATTTAGCCTTCGCGCGAAAAATCCAATTACCCTCGTGCGCAGTCACAGATAGTGCAGCGGTATACACATTCGCCGATACCGGGATCGCCAATAAAACCGGGCGAAGAGAGGCGGAAAAATGGAACGGGAAGAGAAGGGTGTTCTCGCGCGACGCGCGTATATTAGGTTATTTCACGTAGAGTGGCTCTCTCGCTCTGCTCTCTCTGTTGCGATGTGGAAATCTTTGGAATTCGATCGCGCGCGAGCTCGCGAAAAAGCAGCCCGCGCACATAAACACACATGCACACACAGAAACTCGTATGGTACGCGCCCCGCTGGCCTCCTCACTTCCTCCTTCTCGGTTTTCTCTCTTTTCCTCCTTCTATCCCTCCGCCGACGCGCGCGCGCACTCTCACTCTTTTGCCACCCGTAAAGCCGGATTACTGTTACCGCCGTTCTCTCTCGCAGCCTTTCGCACTTTGCATCCGCGCGTATGTGTGTGTGTTTATGGTCTCTTAATGCCTCGCCGGCACGCGCGCAGATACGTATGCAGACACACGCGCGTGCACAATAAGCTATACGAGTGCAGGCAGTGACGTAATCGCTATCAAAGACGCGCAAACTATACCCCAGTGTGCCTCTCTTTTTATTTCTTCCTTTTGTGTCCTCTTTTTTTCCTCCCTCTTTATATTTCGTTTCGCATATTTTTCCGTTCCGTTTATACAGCGCTTCTCTCCCACTGCGTCGGGTTTTTTGCCGTTCTCTCCGGCAGGCTTAGCAATGTGTGCGTGGCTCATGCGTTCGTGGATAATTCTTCCGCCAGCTCTCATTTGTATCTGACCGCGATGGCTCAGTCAGATGCATTCCGTCGCTGCTGCTGCCCGCGCCGCTGCGCGTTTCTTGCATAAGCTAATTGCTCTATACAAGCCAGTCGTTACGCGGCAGCCTTGCGCCGGGGGATTATGTGAATGGACGTGGAGAACCGTTAAATTAGCAACAGGCGTCGCGCACGCGTCGCTCGCGCAGCATTGGAGCTTAATGAGATCAGAAGCGCGCGCGAGAGCGCGTTTTACAAAGGCATTAGAGCAGAAATTTACTTTTATTTGCCCCCTTCTCGTGATAATTACACACTGGATTACGACACGCGTTTTGTTTACTTTGCAAATTGCGCCAATTTCCCTTCTACCGCTGCTCTGTCTCTTTATTTTCGCAAAATTGCTCCCTCTCACAAAGCTACTTTAAATAATTCAAAACAATCATCTCCATACGCTTGCGTTAATAAAACATCTCGCACTCTTTAACTTTACACGACGATCAGCTGCTATATATATGAGCAACTTTTGAGACATATCGTTTGCCGAACATTATTCTCCACCGTAACCTTTCTTTTTTTTTTGTCTTTCATCCTCCGATGAAAAAAGCCGTGGATATCTTCCCGGTTATAAATCCCTCCAATACTGTAGATTTAATCAAGAGATCCGGGGCGCTCGCTCTGGCTATACGGCTATACGAAATTGTAAGCCGTGTAGACTTGCGCGCAAACGCTTACTCGAGTCGCTCTCTACTCTTCCATCGGCCTTCAAATTACCGTTAAGCCCTTGATCGCAATTTAACCCTCGGGCAAGTAATACCGGATCGCAACGTCCGGATGATTACCTAACCGTCCACGTACACAGAACCACGCGCGCATATATACGTTTGTACCCATACACAAGCACGCATGCGCTCCAGCCTCCTTATACATTTCTCTCTTTCTCTTCCCTCCCCTTCCTTCTTCTTCTTTTTCCTCGTTCCCGCGACCTCGGCTGCAGCTCCTTCTTCTCCGTCGCTTTTCCTTCATACTCTCGAAAGGATATCGCGGCTCTATCGAGCCTCGAGGACGTGCAATAAATGCAAAATAAACCTCGGCGGCCCCCGTGGCACGAGAG
Source organism: Torymus auratus (assembly GCA_900474315.1). NCBI lineage: Eukaryota > Metazoa > Arthropoda > Insecta > Hymenoptera > Torymidae > Torymus > Torymus auratus. Next base: position 20,859 of record UXGD01000034.1, read on the forward strand.
AGAGAGAGAGAGAGAGAGAGAGAGAGAGAGCGGGCGTGATGTCCGACAAATGTAAAATCATTATATCACGCCCTTAGAACTGCCGTGCGCGCGCCGGCCTTTTCACTCCTCTTTCTAACGCGTTTTAGATTATTTATCACGGCTGAATGCTTCATTTGACGCTTCCACGCTGTTCCATCCCGAGACCATTCGTTTCCCTTTGGCAGAGAGCACTGGATCTAGCAAAAGTATATATATACATATCCGTCGCCATGAATAAAACATGCGGCTGCGCAGAATACACGCGAGTCGCTATTTTTCATATACATATATACGTGTGCGCATGGGTAATATAAGCGCGTTCGACGCACTCGCGCCCGGCGAAGAAACAAATATGCAAAATCGCCGTAATAAATCGCGCCTTTTCTACGGTAAATCAATTAGATATCGCGGTTATAAACGCGTGCGAGAGCTGTTTATTTATACTTGTTGCGGTCCGCTTATGACGCGTAAAAATAAACGCTTATGTAATAACCGCGAGCGCCGCGCTTAATTGAAAAGCAAACTCGTCATATTCGTCACACTATATACGGCGCCGCGGGTGCAAAAAAGCTCTGTTTGATAAGCAAGAGGCATGCTAGGGACGCAGCTGTTTATTAATCATAATGAGCGATATTTTTAGCATGATTGACAGGAGAGGCGCAGATGGAGAGAAGGCCACTGAAGAAAACGGCGGCGTTACGCGTTATAAGCCCCGGCGCGTATAGGCATAAGCCGCCGCGCGCCGGGGCAAGATTCCGGGTAATACACAGCGCCAGCGCCCGCCGGTTATGGGATTAAACAACTTTGCCCTGCATGATTGATTGCTTTGTGCACACTAGAGCGTTAAAACCTTTTCGCCCACGCTCTGCTTGCGTATATGCGGCCTTGCCTGCGCCGCAGCAACGAACGTTTCTTCCTCTTACCAGTCCTTCCGCCTTTGCAGCGAACTCACACCCTCACGCCGCAGGCAGACGCGGGATCGTGAAAAAAAAATGCTGCCTTACATAGCGCGCCAACTCTCTCGCTCTTTCTCGCTTGGCTCTTTTTGCCGGCGTTGGCTTTTTGCGCTTATTAAAATCGCATTATAATATTCTAATTAGAGGCCAGCAAGAAGAGCTTTTACACTCTGACACGTAACACGTTGATGAATAAAAAGATGGGCGCGACGCGTCACGGCTGTCGTTATTTTTTATCGCGTGGGTGTTCTTTTATCTCTTCGGCTTTCGATAACATTTATGCAATCAAAACGGATTATACGCGGATTTTTTCGAATAATAAATTCAACAGCGCGTTGTGTTTCACGCGATTTTCACATCAAATTCATCGAATTCAAATGGATCTAATATATTTATAGTATTTCGCGGATCCGTGTGAACCTGGGAATATATATACATCAAAATGCGAATATTCCAATTGAAGACGAAACGTTTTAATCGGTTATTTTATAGCCATATAACTGCAAATCCCGCGCACAGACCTAATAGTCACGTACAGCGGTCGACGCGGCGCGAATGGAAGCGCACGATCGGCGCGTGCTCGGTTATTTATTTTGTGTTTTTTTTTTCTTTCCACGTATAAATTCTCGTGTTCGCCAAAAAACCAAACTAATTTCGCCCCCTGTCACTTCCTTGTAAACTCTAATGAATAGAACGAAGCTGTTACACCGGACTCCCCCCGATAAACCGAATCGTGTAAATTCTCCCATCGCTATTCAGTTTTCAAATGCATGATTATTATACTGCTGTCGTTATTCTCATTTGCCGCGCGTGAGCGCACTACTCGCAATGTAATGACTCTATTTGTACGGTCTACAGCCCTCGTCGGTTAATAGGCGTGCGAGCGAGAAAAAAAACTTCTTTTCCCCCTTCTCACCGCGAGGAAGCGGTATTTCAGGGGGTTATTGCGCTACTATCTATTTCAGAAGTTAATTTTTTTATTAGAAGCCATAAAGTACCCTATTTCATAATGAAAACATTGAGTATGTATAGATATGGTATGAGCTTTTCGAATCCGCCTGTACCGCGATGTAGTAACTGTATTATATATAAGTTCATATAGTTTAAACTCTTTATTGCAGCAACGGTGATGCCAGATTTATTGAGTTTTTAATATGTATATTATTCTATTTATCATTGGAAACATCTCTTTTCGTATATTGAATACGTGTATACCAGAACTTTGCGAATTTATTAATTTCTCGAATTCGCAGTGACGCTACCAAAACTGATGCCTGCTGAAATTTGTTTTAAAAAATTTTCGAAGAAGAAAACTTTAAATTCTCATAAATGTTCACGTAATTCCTTTAAATCGTGCCCTCCTCCCTCTCGTTGGCGTTTTGATCTTTCGTCGATTGTCCATAGGCCGTGATAATACGTGCCGGGCCGGTCCGTGTCTATATTTACAAACACGTACACACACACATTAGTGGGTAGTTGACGCTGGCCGCAAGCCATCAAGTGGAAACGGTATATCTCCGGGTCTGCCGCGTGCCAGAGAAATCTAAAACACCCCGCGTGCTCGGAGCCCGATATAATTACTCGGTACACGCCAACGGAATAAAACATAGGGCGTGGGAGGGAAAGAGAAATAGTCATTGTGCTTTGCGTTAAGAACCGGATGATCGCGCAGCACCCGCAGCCGATCTCGCTGCCGGAAGAGAGGCCGCGATGGATCCGGCACTGTATCTGTCTGTGGGTATACACGAAAATAGGCGGGTAAACAGAAGAAAATGGGAATCGATCGTGCGAATTCCTGCGTCCGGTCACGCAGCCACTAGAACGCGCGAGTGTAAGTAGCGAGAAAAAGAGTCCCTCGGTGTATAGTATAGCGGCGCGATATAACGGATAACGGGCGCCGGTGTTGACCGTTTAGTCTGCGGTGTCTCGGCTTTGAAGAAAGGAATCTATCGCGCACGCCCACCGTTGGAAGGAACCGGGGTATTGCCGCTCTGTTGCTCCTACTCCTCCTATATACCAGCGAAGCGGTACACAGATGACTTTGCTTGCTTAACAATTATATTCCTATCAATATTAAATAGTTGCGACAAATATTTGGTTACCACAATTCTGTACGACATTGATTGCGAGAATTTTAACCAAGTATTTGGTTACCGTGAGCAATGATTTTTTTTCCGTGTTCCAGCGAGAACTAGTTCACTGGGTTCACGCGCGCTATCGGAGGCTACCAACTTGCCGTGTACTTGTTGATTGGAAACCTATAGTAGTCCAGTGACTTTTGGAGTGGCACATGTGTAGGAGCAATTTTAACTTCCCTTTGTCGAAATAATGCTATAATTACATGAGTCTGAAGTTTGCATCGTTGCAATGTAACCAAAATATATTTTACAATCAATTATCAATTAAAGCTATTACTATTGATTAGTATAAACTTGAATTAAAATCAATGATTTTCTTTGTATTTCTTCGCACTACAACGTCGTTATTGAAAAGATTCGAATAACGAAATAAAAATCGTCGACCGTTGCTTACGTCGAACGAAAGTGACGAAGTTGCAGCGACATTTCACTTTCGCAGCAGCGAAACGGCATCCTCATTGTTTGAGCGGATTCTCGATGTAAAGATAAAACTTGGCCTCGTCGTCGCGGACAAGTATATGATGGTGTAACGCGCTGGCGCGAGTGAAACCAGAGCGTGAAGTTTCGCTGACACGCGCGGACGGGGGAACTCGCACCTCCTCGGGGCACCGCGCACGAGAGCGTAGATTAAAATCGACGGATGATTGAATGACAGCGTAATTCTGACGTCAGAACGTGGCGAGACGCCGCTCCGCCTCTCCCTCTTCTTCTTCTTCGTCTTCGCTCCTCCAGGGCGGCTGTGCAGTATCTCGATTCGCTCGCGCTGACGGCTGGAAAATTACTGGGCTAACAAATCGTTTATTTCATTAGAGAAAGGCCCGGCGACGAGAGGGACAGTAAAGTCTTGTTGGCACTTGAAATGACTTTAAAACGGATGTATCGCCGATGCGCGAATCGCCGTATGCCTCTATTGCTCTTTAAGAACTCGTCAAAGTGTTATTGCCTCACGGTCGACGAGGACGACGTCAAAGACTGATTGGTCGCCGCGAATAATTCATCCTCGCGTGTATGTACACTGGAGAAAGAAAGAGAGAGAGAGAGGGGGGGAACACCATTCTTCATACACGTGGCGGTATTATGAAGATCGCTCGGTCGCGATAGCCGAGGACAGGGAAATTACGCGGCGTAATTTGTAACGCGAGCAGCCAGCGCACAGATGTGTCTATATAGTGCGGGTATAGATACGGGCGCGAGGGCTGTCGAACTGACGCGCGAATCGCACACGTATACACATACACACACACGTGTTTATGTAACCGCGCGCGCAAGCGGTCGGAGCTTCAGCCGTAAATCATATCCCCGCCGCGTTCTCTCGCCAGATAAAACTTCGTCGTCCTCTATCTCTCTCTCTCTATGGCTCTCTGTTGTATTGCACCGGGCGAATCGTACTTTCTCTCACTCCCTTTCTCTCTCTTTCTCTGCGTCGATAGCGCCCGATAACTGTTTTCGCGATATAAATAACGATGTTTCTATTTATAGGGTGAATTATCGGGCGTTTTACTTTTTACGGGCGCGAGCCTTCAATTATATACGCGAGCGAGCGCGCGCGCGCAACAAAACGAATCGCTTGATTTACGAAGGCCTTAAAGGTCGAAATAACCACCTGTTGTAAAAGCCCTCTCTTTCGCGCTATATAGCTAGCTCTCGCTGGCTCTCGCTCCTTCTTTTTTTCCCTTCTCTTTCTGGGAGCCGTTAAGTGCAGACATATTTTGTCATGCTCTCGCAACACTTATTCTTTTTCGTATAATTTGCGAGATTTACGGCCGCCGAATATTCCATTTATTCGATGTCTCCTATCGCCCTGCCGCCCCGTTCTCGGTGCCGTTTCAATTTGTCGTCCCTTCTCGCTTTATCTTCTTTTTGTCGCGCGGCGCTTAGCCTCGTTCTCTCTCATTACTGTCGCCATCAATTAAATCGGCGAGTCGAGCGCCGCGAAAAAGTCACTTGCGAGCCGAACGACGATGTGTTTCAGCGAAACATTTATGAGCTAGCAGCTCCACAGGCTTATATAGATTTTTTTCTTTTCTTTTTTTTAATATGCCGCCTCTACAGGGCGATATTGATTGCGCTGAAGATCGCCAGTTAGCAAATGGAATTCCATCGGCATAAATCTCTCTATGGCGCGAGAGAATTTATCTCGCGTCAATCGTATTCAAATGATCGCAGAGCCGGTCGCGCGCGTCGGGTTTAATAAAGTTAAGGGCTTTGGAAAAAAGAGGGGTATACGAAAGGAATAAGGGACAGCAAAAGAGGGTGGTGGGGGCGGGACGGAGCAACGAAAAACTTTGTCTTGGCAATCGAAAAGAATTTCACTCGGTTTTCCGCGATTTCCGCCCGGAGCCTCTCTCTCTCTCGCATTCGCGCGCGACGGAGACAGAGAGCCCTTTTCTACGTTTAGCCGCGCGTGAGATTCCCCAGAATCCTTTCCAGCGCGCGCTCGGGCGCGGATTTTTGGCGCCTTGGGCCAAAATTCCCGAGTAACTTTGTCAAGCCCAGCGCGCACTCTCGTATCACCCCAGTTGGCAGCCGTTCAAACGCTACGCGGAGTGAGAGAGAGAGAGAGCGTCTCGTCTCGGCTCGCTAGCCACGATGGCGCTGCCGCAACTCTCCTCGAACAATGAATTTCGCAGTTATAATTGGAAGTGCCATTGTTAGAGAGGAAGAGAGAGCAGCAGCAGCATCCCTAATGGTAAAGTGCTCGCGGCGAACGGAAGGCTAACTTACTTCGCCCGCGCAGCAAAGCAGCTAGTAGAAGTATTATCGCTCGCTGAGGATGATGCGCCGTCGTTCTCTTATACATCCAACCCCAGGAGATGAACGCGCGCGCTCATGCCGAATCCTCCATTCAGGCTCGCGTAACTCCCCTGTCGATTGAGAGCTGGAGCAGGGTTAGCTCTGATCAAAGTGTATTAGGGAAATTATTAATTATTATAGGAGAGACTATACGAGCGAGAGCGAAAAAAATTCTGTGGAATTTTCGAGGCTCTCTACAAATAAATTTTATTCTTTCAACAAATTTCATGCGCATCACTTGGAATTAATTTCAATTTCAATGAAAGGATTAATTAAATTCATTTATAGGGGATGTTATTGCAACTGCGAATCCGACATTCATGCAAAAAAAAATGTTTCCCCATCGAAAATTGCACTAACGAGCAATCAACGACAATTACATTCGATGCTGGTACAATATAAACTTTCAACTCTATGTATATGAATATAAATTTACGCCTACATGCACAGCAATATTTCTGGTTATCCCGTAGCTGCAATTGTAGAAAAGCGCGCGCCCTCGCAGACGAGTAACGAAAACGCTAGCTTGATTATATGTAGAGCACGCGAGGGCAGAGTAACACGTGCCCGGGTTGGTACCAACCCGATTTACCCGCCAGAGAGCGAGAGAGCTAGAGAGAGAGAGCATGGACGACGGCCGGGACTTTAATCTGACAAATTTATCTTCCTCCGCGAAATGTCCAGATTAACAGTGTCCGTTCGTCTGTCCGTCCTCCCTCCTGCTCGAGCGATGTACTGTGAATTTTCGAGCACGCCTCCCGCTCGTTTCGAGGACCTCTCGCATCATTCGTTACAGACGCGCACGCGTATTATATACATGGGCCATCATCCGCAGCCTTTGTTTTTATTTTTTTATTTTTTTTTTATTTTTTAGAAAATTTGTGGCCGGCTCTGTTTGTAAAGTTGGTTTGATAAATGAATAATCGAATACCGTTAGTTTGTTAAAGCTCAGAGGATGAAGAAATTGAAATTTAGCGATAAATTTGGACTCTTCACCGAAATAATAATAGAACCGACGAGAGGCCTTGTAAACGTTTGTAATTAATAGTTATTAAACGCATGAGAAATAATTGGATTTTGGCAGAGTGGTGCGTATTATATATATTCTGTAATTAAATTGGTACTGGTATTTTATTTTTCCCATCAGAATTAAACCGTAAGTTTAATTAACAATCAAATCCTGTATAATAAATGCTTGTTACTCTATATTGTATAAAATATCAAAGGAATGCCAACAGCACAATTGTTGCAACGCATTTCCATTGACAATTGATAAGAGAATAAACAATGCTACCGCTTCAAAATCCGAAATTTCCCATGTTTAAAATGCTTTCTCATCCTGCAATATCATCGGTTTTCGCGAAAAACGAAAAAGCTTTTTGGAAAATTCTCTTTCCATCTCAGGTCAAAGGACGCGCCAAAAACGCTACACGAAGACATTACAATATTCATGCGACGGCCATATATATATAAAAATTAATATACTTCGACTGCGCACCTTCATCCTCCGCGCATATTCATCGTGCCGCGCTCTGTCGAGCCATCCAAAAGCAAAAATTGAATTTTTAATGCGTCACTCTCAAAGTCGGCCTTTGGCCGAGCGCCGTATTCACCCGGCGCCGCGCGTATATATGTATATACACTTCTCTCCTCCTCTATATATCGTCCTGTCATTTGCTCTGCGCGTCGTCTGCTGCGTTCATGGTTCATCGCATCGCAACAGCCATTACTATTTGGCGCGCCGGTACGCATGCGTGTATATCAAAGTTTGTCATGCAACGCATACCTAGAGCGAACGCATACGTTCTCTGTCGCGCAGGCTTCCTCTTTGTGTCGCCCCCCCAGCCAACCTCCTATCTCTCTGCGTCTTGCTATCTACACACAAACGAGCATCCCTCTCATTAGGCGGGAGACCTCATTATACCGGCACAGTGGAGGGAGAGACAGAGAGAGAGAGGAAAGACCGACCTCTGGGACCTTTCCACGATTATATTACATTATTGTAATTGATAGCGCGGTGTACGCGTATCTATATGCGACTCCGGCGTGACTCTTAAACAATAAACTGATTACCGAGAGTGCGCGCGCGCGTAAGAGCCCGCCGCGGGGATGTGTGCACTCTCTCGCGATCGATCGAGACGACACTAATAACCGATCTCTGCTGCGCGCGCTGGAGAGAAAGAGAAACGACGACGCCGGATCTATACACGCACAGTTACGCTCACACGTTGCGAACTTACACATATACATGTTCGTGTACATAGCGCGTAAGTTCGTCGTCGTCGGCAGTGGCATCGGCGTGTACCAGCCGCGTGTACCTATCGTGTGCCGATCGACGATCGATCGTATACGATCCGCCTCGTTCCGGCAACGAGCGCGCGCACACACACACGTGCGCATACGTCTCTCTGTGTTGCTGCTTCTGCTGCTGTTCCTGGTGCTCTTCCTCCTCACCCCCTCTCCAACGTCTGTAGTCTCTTCTCTCGCCCGGATCGACATCGATTTAAAGCCAATCGTAATCTTGATTGCCTCTGCCGTGCACTTGTGCGCTCGCCCATACGGCCACCCTCGTGTGCCTTCTTCTTCCTCCTCCTCTTCCTCTTCTTCTTTGCTCTTTCTTTCTTGGTACAGTGGTCGTAATGGGTCCGCGCGCGATATGTGCTCGCGAGCGAGACCTTGTTTTTTTATTCGCAATTTTGTTTCCTGTTTGTTTAATAACGCGCGCTTTTCTTAATAACCATTAATTAGCGATTTATTAAAGATAATTGATTAGGGAGCCAGCCGTTTATTACAGTCTCGTATAGAGTCAACGGTAAGCACAATTATAAGAGATGATTTTCCCGCTCGATTGCAAGCCCCTATACCTTCTCCTCCTCCTCCTCCTCCGGCTGCTATCTCGACAATGTTACCGACTCGTCGATCGCAATCATTACATTCGTAAAGTATACGAGCGAGTTTTAAATTGTATTTGTAATGGAGCATTCTTCTCGGCTACGAGCGCCGAGTATATTTCTTTCTCAAGATGAACCGCGGAGATTCTCCCTCCCTCTTTACCCGCCCGCTAGTACAGAGAGAGAGCATAAACTTGTGTGTTTCTTCTTCGTTTCTTTTCTTTCTAGGGCGGGCCGCTCCCTCGTTCTTATTACAATCCCGCGAGGTGAATTCGTAACAGGTGCATGAACAATTACTCCTCTGATTAGCAATTTCGTTCTCAAATTAATAACGCGCAGCTGTGTTATTACACTGTCATACTTTTTATACGATTTTTGTTTATGTGCCAATAAAAACAAACATTCATGCAAATATATTCTTTTTAATAATTTACAAAATTAAACGGTACACAGTATAATGACAGACCTCATTATACGACTGTAAGCGAAATAATAACCTCTCTCAAAATGAAAAGTTCAACGGTGGTCGTAGAGTCCGCCGTTAAAATGACCCCGTCGAAATTACAACGTGGGACTGCGATCGGGCAAAACACCGTATTACCGAACCCGTGCACTGCACACTGACGCGATACACATCTCAACCACCATTATACCGCGTCGCCTCTCTCTCTCTATCACTGAGCGTCGTTGTCAAAGCAAAGGGACGAGCTAAATATTGGTATTCTCGCAGACAAAATTATACCCGTCTACCGTCCCTCTCTCCCCTACTCTGCTCTTGTTAACGCGAACGACAGTATCGCTTCATTCCTCGGTCCATCAGTCGCATCCTAGCATGTGTCTCCCTTACTCACTTCCCTCACCTGCAGCGAGCAGCAATCACTGACGTCGTTATAGGGGCGGGCAGGTCAAGTCTATAGCGAGCCGCGAGTTGCCGTGCTGTCGAATGCCAAAGGCTGTATACCTGTGTGCCGGTAAGAGAGGGAGAGAGGGATCATCGATTCACCGCAGTGCTGGTACAGTGTGGTGGCGATGCTCCTTCGGCGTCGATGTATCCCGTTTCGCAGGCACCGCGACGTTCGTACGCGTGCCGATCGCGTGTGTTTCTTGCGAAACTCTAGAGAGAGAGAGAGAGAGGGGGCCGAGTTTCCTGAAACCTTAGAACCTATGTAGAAGCTCCTCGCGGGCTTTTTCATCACCGCCGCACGCGAGATATGCGCACGCGGCACTCTATGGCGAAGCAACGCGCCAGATTTATGCAAAGATCTTAATTGACCGTGGTTATTTACGAGGCGGCCGCACGTGGCGTGGCTCAAAGAGGGCTACGCTGAAGAGCGAAGAAGAATAAGCAGTGTAGAAGTAAGAGAAGTCTTTCGCTTGCTCCCTCTCGCACTCGGCCGCCACGCGAGAGGAAGTATATAAGGATCGGTTAACGCTCGGCGCTAGCCCTGTTTCTCTTTCCTTGTCAGCTCTCTCGTACTAAGGAAAGAGAGGGAGGGAGAGAGCGAGGATATACCGTTCCCATAGAATATTAATGGGACCTTGCGCTCGGGCGTCCATACACATGGGCTCCTGTTACACGCGCAAGCGCTAGCACGCAGGCCCTCGCATTGTTGCGCAATATACTTTGACGCCGGTGACTTCCCCTCGCGCGTACACATACATACACGCACGCGCGCGCGCGAACTTGCTTGTTAATCGCGCGTCGGCAAGGGAGAGCGAAGCAGAGAGAGGGAGAGAGAATCAGCAGCTACCGGGCGCGAAGACTGATTACCGTTGCAGCGCCGAGCGTGGGTACGAGACACACGGGGAGGTTACTAGCAGCGTGACGCAGCTACTGGATTCCGGAAGAATTCCGCGAGAGACAGAAAGAGAGAGGGAGCGAGAGAGCTAGTGCGAGAAGCTGTAGCGCGCGCTCTTACCGGGATTCCTTCTCGTACCTTCCGCTCCCGTGCAGTGTGTGTATATGTGTTCGCGCGCGGGAGGAGGACGCGTTCTTTGCCCTCCATCGTCGCCCCCATTTACTTTTCTCCAATCCTTCCGCTCTCGTCGCTTCCTCTTTCAGACGCTGTACCTTGCCCGAGATTTTTCTCCTTTCTTCTTGCTCTCTCCCTCCCCACATGCCCTTTTTTACTTTATTTCGCGATTTTTTTGTCCAACCCATGGCCCAGCAGTCAGTCTCCTTTTCTTCCTATTTTTCTTTCTTTCTTCCATCTGTAGCGGCCGATCCTCGAGAGTGCTCGCATGAGAGGTGCCGCTTCTATCTGCCCTCTCTTCCTCTTCCTCTTTCCCGACCCGAGGAATTCCTCCCGAGCAGCTATCCCGCGCCTTGGCTCTTGAGAGGGAGCCCCAAGTGCCTGCACTCGCCAGTTCTATTACGTTTTTTGACGGTTCACGACCGCCTGACCTTATCAAATTATTACGGAGAGCCAAATTCACAGGGCTGTTTTCGCTCTCGCCCTTCCTACCGAGCGAAGATCGCTCCGTTCGCTGCTGCACTTGGCTTACCCTCGACTTATCGCGCCTTATATATATTATTATATTTGCTCTGCGGTAGGAAAACATTAATACACGCGGGGTAGTATAGTATATGAGAGTTTCATTATCTTCAATTTTCATAAACAAATAGTAGAGCTTGTATGCAACCGGAAACGTTATTGCTATTCTTATGATACACTGGGTGCAGAACGAATGAACGCGCGCGTCCAACTCGAACCGTATACATATACATACAGCAATAATAGCAACGAGCGCTCGCGAGTTATTTTCATTCTCATGGAAATGCTGCCGAGGCGCCTTCGCTCATATCAAAGAGAAATACTCGTTATGATTTATACGGCTTCTTCTTCTCATTCTTCCCCTTTGTGTATCATTGCTAATGACTTGTAATGATGGCGAGGAAAAATTCACTCGTACATGTACTTTTCGGGCTCTCGCGCGCGCCAGCGCAGAGTATTATGCAGATCTCCTATCTCGCATTGAATCTGAGTAAAAGAGAGAGAATACAAGAAGCCTCGCCCCGTAAGCTTAATCACTGTACATAATTGTAATGGCAAGACAAAAACGGCGGCGGCGCGGCTGCATAATTTATGCGAGTTACCGGGAACAGTTTCGTTCATCATTAAACGTAATTGTAAAATTCCTCGGCAGCCCCTCTTTCTCTCTCTCTCCTGCTTACACTAGTCTCTACACTAGCTCTCTATACCTATACACACACATACGCGTGCACGCGTGTATACCTTTTTTTTGTTACTATCGATCGCTATCGCGGCTTGCTCGCTCTATCATTACGCGTACTGGTGCGGAGCGAGATAGAGAGCGGCCGAGGCAGCGCGAAAGAGCGTCAGGAATGCCGTGAAATGGCCCGATTAACGCTCGGCGACAAAAACGCGCCGCGCGCGTGCGCGAAGAATGGGCCCGACGAGAGGCCCGCGCTCTATACTCGGCCGACCCTTTTTTGCCAATTCCTTCGCACCGCTCGAGTCTTCTTTCTTCGAGCCTTTTCGCTTTATCGCTTTTGCCCTCCCTCTCTTTACATCTTTCCACTCGTCCCGTGTCTGTCGCAGCTGAATTAACACCCCGCGAAGAAGCGAAAAGCTGGGGTATACAAGAAATTCATTCCGACGCTGCGTGCGCTCGAATTTCCCTCGTGATTTTTCCATGAATGAAGCGGGAGAACGATCGGAGCAAAGAAGAAGATCGAGTTGAGAAGTGTCGTCTTCAACGAATCATACTTCATTTTCTGCTTCTTTGCCTTTCACAACGAAGGAAGTAACTTGATTGGATGGAAGGAGGGACGATGTTTTTTGCGATTATTCGAATGCGCATAGTGGTCAATTATTTACCCAACGTTTTTGCCCTTCGCGTCCGCGAGGACTATTGGCAAAAAGCATCTTGGAAATGTGTACGGGGGGTATAGGAAGAGAGCAAGAGAGACGAGTTACTGAAAATGCGCAATTCCCAATGTTATTCCGCCAAGCGGTTTCATCTTTCACGAGTGAGTGAGCCCCGCTCCCTAGCAAGCTCTCTCTCTCTCTTCTTCTTCTTCCTATCCTCCCGGCGAAAATTGTACTTTAGGTGATTGAAAGTGAAGCGAAATAATGATCAGCTCGAGCGCGCTGCGGGAAAAGTAAGAGTCGAGTCGACGTCGGAAGAGCGAGAGAGGCAATAAGTTCAAAGAGTCATTGGGAGGCATGCGTGGAGGCGAGAGGTACACCGAGCGTCCAGGTGGTATATAAGCGATAGACGCGCGCTGCAGAAAGGCAGCCGCGAGAGAAGTTGCAGGCGAGCATCATTACTGCTCCCCCACCTCCGGCCAATGTAAACGCATAAACAACATATGACACGGAACCGCATTATTTATGTCCGGCCGTAAAGAAGCGCCTTGATACGCATAATTGCGTCTGGTTACGCACGGTTACGCAGCCTCGAGAATAAGATCAGTTTATAGAGGAGGAGGAGGAAGAGGAATACTGCACCGAGGGGGAGAGTGAATCGCGAGTGTAACACATCCGGGTCTGTTGAGCTGCGTGATTCCCCCTCCCCCACTATATATATTATGCTCTACTCGATGGGCTTTTCAATATTTCATATAACACATATAATTCAACCAGGCTGCGAGGTATTTGCGCGCGCACTCCTGCGTATATAGCAGCCCGGTAAAAGCATCAGCGGCAATCCGCGCGCCTCCCCATCCATAGATAAATATTTACCAGCTGGTAATGGTTTTAAGTACATTACGCAGGTGCGAAATGCTGCACTTTCTTCCTTCGGGGCGGGAAATTATTTAAGGGCGCGCGTCGAGAAAGAGAGTTTTTTAAACGCTGCGGGAGCTTAATAAATTACGGCCGCGGCCGCGCGCGCGTCTATGTGCGGCGGGAGGTGGAAACAATTTCAATTTTTCCCCCTGCAGGCGTATAACTTTCGCGCGGCTGATGTCGTAAATCAGTCGGCGGCGGGTGAAAATTACGACTCGCCAAAAGTGCGCGCGCCCGTGATGGAGATAAAAGCTCGGATCTTAATTCGCGCTAGCTCAACTCTATATACATCTATTATTATATATATGTATACCGATGTCATGCAAATGGGGGCTATATTACGTAGGTATATATAAGTATAAATGAATATAATTGTATGGTTGTATGTAATGCATGCGTATGTACTCACCGGCACAGGAAGTCCCTCTCGCCGAGACAGAGCTCGAGGCAGTGCTGACGTGACGAGGCGTTGGTCGCGCGTCGCGTGTGACCCTGGAGCCGGTGGCCCTGCACTCTGTCGATGCACCAGGCGCGCTCGCATGGCTTCACCGACAGGCAGCTCTTCTGCGCGTAGATCGTGAACACCGGGAATTGCGACTGCGACAGCGCACCTGCAACAAGAGAGAGAAAGGCGCGCCCGTTAACAAAAGATACTTTAGCGACACGACGCCGAAGCCCATTATCTGCGGATAACTGTACTTGGCGCTCGCTCGCGCCGATATCGCCGAGGGAGAGAGAAAGAAACGACGTCTTCCTCTTTGTCGAGTGCGCGCGGCATGCCAGGGTTATTAATGCTGGCTCGTTCAGAGACTCGCTCTGACCCAGTACACTGTTTTTGTTTATTGTGCAATTTTATATTTTATCGTGATAAATATTGTCGTCAAGTTGACAGAAACGTAAGGGAAGCAAGTCTTTTGCAAGAAAGAAAATTAAAGTGCGAAAGTCGAAGAAGCGTCCTCTCGACCGGTGCTGTTTTGTAATTAATCTTGACAGTTTGATGGAAGATTCACTTCACAATAAGAAGTGCGCTCAACTTTTCCTCCCAAGTATCTACCGAGAGAGAGAGAGACGAAAATCCATCCATCTTTCGCTATATAAGTCCTCGATAAAGTCATACGACAGCAGAACTTTAGCGATTCGAGCTATATATATAGCAAACTAGTATTTGGATACTACTACTACTACTACTAACCAGCACGATAACATCGCTTCAACTATATCGCGGAGCATAGTTTGCTCATAGTGCTGGATTATTGCTTTATTCAAAATTCAATTTGCTCGACTAAACTGACAAAAATGTTCCTCTTGCATGAGAAAACAAAAATTTCCACAATCACCTTTAATCATTCCCGAACGCAAACAACTAATTGTTCAACACGGCAGCGAGAGATTGCCTGCGCTCGCTCTATACCCGACCATTACAGCTCGTTCGCTTGCAATTCACAATTTTCAAAATCAGAGACAAGCGCGCTGAGCGGTGAAATAATTGCGAGCCCTCGGTGCACTTCCGTTCCCCCTCTAATTTCCTAATGGGCTTTGGGTCCGACGGAAAAAACGTCGACGGCTACGGCGGCGAAGGTCGTGCGACTCTCGTAAACTCAGAATGAGCTATCTTACCAGCGCGCGCTCAGGCCGATCATTCATCGGACTGTCGATAGTATATATATACGCGGCGAAATTGCGGCTAAGAAGACGTTACTCGTTACGCGGCGCGAGCCTATCTACTCTCCCGCGGGCCTGCGCACCAACGCACATACACACACACACGTACACTCTTGGCCTGACTTCGGCCTCACTTCCGGGGACCCAAGAGCTACGCGGCTAGACAGGAGCAGCAGCGCTTACAGTTATAATGCTACCGCATTACAAGATAATGGAGTATTATACACCGCGGAGAGCGAGTCGCGTCTCCTCTCTATGGAACTTGTGTCTGTGTACCCGAAGAGAAAGATAGAGAGAGAGAAGATCGCAAACCGCGCGATGAACGAATATTGAAAGTCATATTTGCACTGGCCTTCCCATCCGCTGAGCCGAGCACACACAGATCGCAACCTCACCCGACTGTGATATATAACTTCTCCGAGCTATGCCCTATCCCTCTTCCATTTGTTCTTATACGCGCGTGGCGAGAGATGCGCGAGTGTGTACGTGTATAACAGTCGAAGTGTGCGCTCGCGAGTATATATATATAGTCTCTCTCCCTCTAGTTGCAGATTCTAATCAGACCTTGGGCACGCCTTGGAATTCCCAAATCTGTTGGCGAATTGTTTAAGCGTGTAACTTGCTTAGTGGAAATTACATTTTGCCACTATACCGCGAGCAACTGCCGGATTGTCGCTACGCCTTGTAAAACGTGTGTACATAGAGCGTGAACAAAGTGGCTGTAGTGCGGCATGTAGTTCGTTATACCGAAGTGACGGATGTAATATGTAATAGAGTTCGTGACTGCATTCGTGCTCGCGATATTATTTCGAATGTGCGTTGGCTCTGATATGGAGATAGCGTATATATATATATAAGGCAAGTTTGCCCGGCGAGATGAAGAAGGAGTGTTTCTTCATTAAAAAGTTGCCCGCGAAAGTTGAAATGAATTAACGCGGCGAAATTAATGGAAGAGGGAGAGAGAGAGCGGCGCGCACTGACACATTTGAGAAAAATGAGCAGCAGCGTCCGAGCAGTCGAGTTTGCTTTATGAATTAAACTTGCTACTTCTGACCCAATTTTTAGATTGAAATCTAACTAAAGAATAAAGTTGTTGCTTCTGCTGTCGGACGAATAAAAAAAATGAAACACATTTCGAGCCGCTCCGGCAAAAGCTGCGTGTGTCGGAAAAATTCATTCCACCTCGTTACAGGGCGCGCCACCTGCTCAAATTCTTTTTCATCAACGTACAAATTGAAAGACCTCCCCATACTATAATACCAACTTCTCTCCCTTGTCCCCAAACGTCAACCTTCTTCCCCTCGACTTTCCTCAATATGAGGCATAACTCACAACGCAAGGGCGCGCGATCCAGTGTATACGTCCTCTCTCGCACGTACCTCCTACGCTTTCGGGATATATTGAACAAAAATCTCTCCTTCGACCTGCGTATAAAGTACACACACACACTAGCACCGCGCCCGGCGTAACTGTACGTTCAATTTGCGGCGGTGATTTACATCTAGCCATCTGCCGCCACGAGCTTTGTGTTTCGACGCGCTGTGTGAAATCTCCAGCGTAGCGAATAATTGGCTACCGTTAATTTTGCAAATTAACGTGCTACGCGGGCTTAATTAAGCCGCGGGCCGGCTGGGATGGGGGAGGAAGCGGAGGATGCTGCAAGCGGCGCGATATAACTCTCCTTTTCCTCGCTGTGTGTGTATATAACATACAGCGGGAGAACGCACGCGCAACTTCGCTCTCATCGTCAATAAACCTCATATATATATACCTACCACCGCGTTCAGCGCGCGTATTTTTCGTACCGACAGAATAAGGTTTACGAACTCGCGCGACTGCGAGCAGCAGCAGTTAGGCATTCGTTCCGTGGCTATAACGGGCTCCGGGAATAATTATAACGATATGTGTATTTATTAAAGTGTAGGTACATCAAACGCGCGTTAACCCATTAAGACGCGCGTCTATATGTCCATCTACTTCGGACGTCAAACGTCGCACGCGCGCGCTTTAGTGCTTCTTTTACCCCGCGCAATCGAATGAAGTAGGTCGGCTTTTTATTACAGTAAATGAGACATCATGCGAGCCGGAAAACCACCGTTTTTCTAAATTGGAGGCGACAGATTAAACACGGCATTTATGCGCATATTAAAACTGTTATCGTTTTTATTTCGATTCTTTTTATATTATGCGTAAAATGAGAAAACGGATTTTACAGTGTAAAGACATATTCAAGAATTTGAGCGATCGAATTAACAGAAATACGGTCATTATGAGTATATATATAGGTATATGTATATGCTTTCAAGAGAGGAATGTTGTTTTTTCATTGGTATATATATAGTTATGTGCATTCGCACAACCCTATGCGCGCCGGGGGCCACTCGCGATGATGTTTCTACTCGACCACGGAGGTAATAGAAAATAATTGATTATCAACAGCCGGGAGATTGCGGAAAAGGAAAACGAAGAGTGTGGAAGAGAGGAAGAGGTAGCAGCGGACGGGGCGGAAGAGCTGTAGCGGCCGTAGCGTTGCCGAGGATCGTTTTATAATTCATTTAACAGCTCTGCGGCGCGCGAGTGCGATCATCGAGAAGTGTAAGCATCATCGTCGTATAGGCGAGAGCTCGAGCAAACATCATGGCCGAGCGTATAGGTCACGGTTAGCAGGTGCCCGGGAAAAACGTGACCGGAAAAGTCAGCGCTCCGTAAGGCCACGGCCGCGTGCCATAGCGAGAGACAGAGCGAATGTATATATGTATATATATTGCGCATAATATCGCGCACGGCTACGAGTCGGAAGACTATTATATGCGCGCTCGTGTGTGTGTGTATATATGTTAGCCGACAATAAAAGCTCAGGGAATGCCTCGATCGCCGATACATACATGACGGAGAAAGACAGAGAGAGGGAGAGTTTTGAAGAGTGCACACGTATATATATATAGACGAGAGCGCGTGGGATCCTATAGCGGGACATCGTGCGCGCTCGGCAGAGAGGCAATGGAGATAGAGGGACAAGAAAGCGATGCATTTCCGGCTGCGCACTCGTCCTATAATACATACACACACACACACACGCACAACGACAATGTCTTGCGGTAACACCGGTGCGCACACGCACTCACGCAGGCGCAAGCATTCAATTGTTCATTATCGTTTGCAAGTGTAGGATCAGCTTTGTGTGTGTGTGTGCGTGATGTGTAAGGGAGGACACGAATTTCACGCGCCGCGGGACAAGAGCAAACGAAAAGCGAGCACGAGCTATTGATTTGAATTGAAGGAGATTAACGGGACGTTAAATTATGCCCTGACGAGCGAGATCACGCGCCTTTCCTCTTTATTTTCTTTTCCTTAGTGACCCGCCTCCGTGGTAATTACACGAGCGATTTGCGATCGCTATCGTGGGCGAATGATCGGGACGACAGTGTTTGAGCGTGGCCCGGGGCTCGATTGTTTCTCTGTTCTTGATTGCTCTTCTATCGATCATCGTCTTATATTATGCGAGAGTGGAGTTTGCGTGCAATCGTCCATTTTTAACTGCAATCGTATATGTATGCGCTCCAACAACTCGGCCGCATTGAAGAATGCGCGAGTGTCTGCGTGCCCTAATTATGAGTTTTGCACTCTGAGAATGCAAACGCAAAGCGTTTTATACTCGAATTATACACGTATAAACCTCAATTATCGTATACATAAATTTGCAACTATACATTCCCTCCCGTAACCGCGATAATTCTGCTGTCGTGATACTTTTCTCCATTTTGCTCATTTTCCACGTCCGCGCGCGCGTAGTAACGTACACACACACCGCGAATTCTCTTCTCTCAATAATCAAAGCCACCATTCTCTCTGTCGTAAGGCATACGCAATTAAACTTTACGACGTACATCCAACGCGCACTCGTGTAATCATCGAGATCTTAGATTACGACTCGGCTGTTCCGGTATTAATTTTACGTTTTAAACGATCAATAAGCTGTACGTCTATATACGTGCGTGTTTGTGTGTGCGTAACGCACTTGGGCGTATATACACTCGCGCACATACCAATGCCGAATCGATTCCCCATTACTAATGTGCAATGTAATTTCTCCGAGTTCTGTTTCCGCGTAACACGTCGCACGATCATCACATCTTCCATATAGAGCCGCCTTTCGTCGCTGTATACACGCAAAAACGTTCTATAGCAATTACTCGTGTAAAACGCTCGCCTTAAAAGGGAAAAATTTGGTTTTGCGCCTGTATACAAACTCGTTTAGACGTGTGTGTGTATATATGTGTAGAGATGCGCGTGCGGCAATTCGTCGTGATTACCTATAAGAAAGTATTCCTGTCTCTCTCTGCGGCGAAAGGGAAGTGAGCGAGTGCGTGATATGTGTAGGTGTGCGCAGACTTTTGCGCGCGCACGCTTCTATCCCTGTCCGTAAAAGGCTGGGGCTGTGTAGGGAGACGGAAAAAGTGCTGAGCGATTTTCCAGTCTTGATAAATTGTAGGCGGAATGAAATGCAATTATGTGTTTTCGTGTCTGGGCAAGAGGGAGAGAGAGTATACCAATGGATATTACGACGAGACGTCGAACCTGTCCGGGGTAATAACATTTTAGAGAGTAGCAAGAGGATGGCGGGGAGGGGTGAAGCTCGAGTTTAGCATGTATGAGACGCTTGAATAAAGCGAATCTTGAACTACTGCCAACATTTTCAATCGGCCTTTGCCGGGCGATAGCAACGGGACGGGGCTGCTCTTCTGTATTTCTCTCTTTCTCTCCCTCCTTTGCCCTAGGCTCCCTGCCTCTCTCTTCCCACTACAGCAGCAGCAGCAGCTCCTGCACGGCTGTTTTTCTCTCTCCCTCTCTACATTTTCAATAGCCGTAGTCGCCAATCTCCTTTCTTTACCCGCAGACAGCGATGTAATTCTGCGAGTCGAATGCATTCGCATGTCTACGCGTTGCCGGTATTCCGTTTTCCGTCTTTCAGCGACTCTCTCTCTCCCACGCCTTTGATCCTTCGAAAATTCATTTTTGCCTTTTCCCTCGTCACGCGCTTTCTATGTTCTTCTTGCGAGTACTACAAAGACCCTCCGCCTCCGCGTTTCGCAAGCGAGAGCAGCACATGCCGGCCCCTGCGCTTGCATTTTACTTTCAAAATTTCGGGAGACGCGCGCATATGACCCGAGAAGAACGAATTCACCACCTCCTTCTGGTTTTATACAGTTCTTTTTTTATCTATCATCCTCCACATGTCGATGTCGCGTCGCGATGGCTACGCCTTTAGGCAAATTTGCGTATTTTTACGGCAGCTCGATTCTACACGTCCCATTTCGAGTAGCGGCAGCGATAGGCGGCCCCGCATGCACCGCTGCTAAGGGAATATTCAATATGAATCTCTTCTCCCCTTCTCGTTCTCTCTCTCTGCCTTTCTCTCTTATATATACGTATATAGCTTCGAGCGGAAACATTATGATGATCTAATGCCTGCTCGATTGAAGCTCAGCGGCTGCGCAGCTACACACCGCCGCGCTGCCGTTTTGTATTATCGGGCTTTTACTACTTCGGAGAATACATTTACCCCTGGCTGATAGGATTTTAAGCGCGCGCGCGTGCGCGACAACGCGTGTATATATATATACGACTTAAGGAAATAATATATTTCGCGTAATGCGCGAGCGCGCGCGGCGAAATGTATATACAGAAAATGTTGCTCGCGAAAAGTAAAGTGTGCGCGCGTTGGTTCGTAGTAAGTCGCACTAAAGATTTATGCTCGCAAAAAGTGAATGTACTTTATTCTTTTTCTCCCTCTTCTTTTCTTTGTTGGGCCAATGAAAATGTTTTAAATAACGATGTTGCTATTGTACGGATTATACTTTGAGCTTTTTTTTAATTATCTGTTTATGAATTACATCTCATTGATTTGTATACGCGCAAATAACAACGCGTATACAAATATATATCCATTCATTAATTGAAGCACAACGTTTATTTTTCATGCGTTTCAGGAAATGCATATCCATGTTGATATTGATTATTATTATTAATACTGATATTCATATTTATACATTTATAAAAGAGCGAGGCCAAAACTGGAAATTGCAAATAAATATACTTTAGAAATTCTTGAACGCGGATAATATAGATCGCTGATTGATAAACATATCTTTATTTTTATTCCATAGCTTATACGTTTGACACGTAAGAAACGCTAGTCTTACTAATCCAAGATATTGCAAAGATTAGTTTCATTACCGTGAAATGCTATTTATCATCCACGTATATATACCCTGGAAATACCGTAGTTTACGATTCGAGCGAAATACGACTTTGCCGCGCGCGGCACTCTAAATCAAAAAAGTAGTCCGGCTAAAACCGGATCGGAATGAAAATCTTGGGAGTGCACATAATCATTTCCACACTCAATAAAATATAGGTTAGTTGGATTGTACGTATATAATTCGTTTCACTGAAAACATGTTAATTCGAAGCAGCCGCGCTATAGTAGCCCTCTGTGCCGTAAATTATGGCACTTCTGGAATTAGGGGACGTGATAAATGACTTTTTGTTTAGCGGCGAAACTAATCTTCAAGGGATTTCCAATTAGCCAAGGCTTAACGCTCGCCCAACGACACTTGGCCTTAATATATCAAACAAATATCACAACAATTGGACGTGTTCTATTTCGTTTTTTCGGCTTATTTTAAAATCCTCGCCTACATATACGCAAATTATTGCGGCTCGCAAGCATCGTAAAAGGCTGCCCCTGTGCAGCGTCGATTGTCGGGATGAAATATGTAAAATTAATTTCGCGGGGCGGAAAAACGACGGGGAGAAAAGTGAGCTGCCGGAGGGAAGCGTCCGGGACGCAGTCGTAGCTTATACTTCACACACATACACACACACACACATACCCATTTATATACACGTGAAGCTGCTCTCGTTCTGTCCGCCACCCTACATGGCGCGCTTCTAATTTGCACGCGGAAGGGCACGCGAAATTTTAATACTTGAAACCGCGGCTTGGAATACAACGGGAGTACGACCGTGTGTGCGTCTCTCTCTTTCTCTTTCTCTCTCGCTCAGGAGCTCGGGACTGTCCGACTGCGTTTACTTAAGGGTGGCGGATATTAAGCGCTTCACTCGCGTATATATATGGCGAAGGGAGAGACGGAGAGAGAGAGAGATTTTTGTGGGCTTGGGGTTATGCCTTTTAATTAGATTGTAACACACGAGGGTGTTTTTTTACGCAGTTATTGGTGTATGTAACGATAAAAGTGAAAAGAGAAAAAATACATGAATTATTTCTGCTCAGGGATAAATAGGATTTGTACGCTTATTAAACTTCGGTAGTTCTCCAAATTCTTTTTAATCCAGTTTTAATTTCTATGCTCGTTTGATGAACCAAAAGCGTATAAATGTATGTTTAAACGTGAAAAATAATTTTATTTTTGTATGAAAAAAACGTTTGAATGGAATTGATATTGAAACTAGAATACAAGAATTTATTTGAGCTGAAAGCTTGGGAACAATGTACAAATTGAAAATACGTTTCGAAATAATTTTTCAATCAAAACATAAAAATATTGTTGTACTTCCCAGAACCCTTGTTTTCCCCAGTTTCAGAAATTTTACTGAAAATCCGTTTTAATCATAATTTTTAAAATAATTTTTCAATCGGAAAATAAGAATATTTTTGGAATTCCCAGAACTCTTTCACCCCAGTTTTCGATAATGTAAACCCTGCACACACCAACCCACACACACACACCAACCCACACATACACACCAACTCACACACACACATACACCAGCGTAACGCACTTTTTACAGGGAAATTCAATTAGTCGATATAGAAAGCAAAAAAAGAATCACGCAAGTGTTCGTGCGTAAATTTAAAACACAGCACCGTCGGCGACGGCGGCGGTGGCAGTAGCAGCAGCAGCTACACAGCGTTGAAAATAGAAGCAAAGCTCAAAACAGCAAAATTGAATTCCGGCATGACTCTCGGTCTCTCTCGCTCTTTCTCTCTTACACGGAAGGCACTTGTTCGCGCGAGCGCACCATACACAGGAGAGTCAGCCAGACAGATAGACAGCAGCAGCTGGGCTGCGCGTGTATGTCTAGAGGGCACTGCCAATAACGTAATTACTTTTGATGATTCTCCGGAAGCCATTCGCACCTCGTAGATTGAAGCTCACGCGCGCGCGTGCGCGAACCGCCCGTTGGGAATTGAATATTCGTTAGTAGCGAGCGAAGTGCATACACACAAGTACTTGTACGGTGACGCAAGTGTGCGTGTGCGTGTGTATGAGCGAGAAGAGGGGAACAAGCCTCACGCGCAAGCGGCGCCGGACAAATCATAAGTTCGACGCGTCGAATTACGCGATTTACATTTCGCCACCGAGGCTATACGCGGAAAGACAATTTCCCTTTGGCTAGCTCGTATATATACGCACGTGCATATTGCGGTTCAGAGGAGAGAGAGAGAGGGGTATATAGTCAGTCGCACGTAGATATACGCGAGTTCTCGTGCGAACGTGTAACGCACCTGTAGGCGCTGCCGCATCGTTTGCGCTAGCGCTCGCGTGTTGGACGCGTGCAGCGCCCGTCGCCTGCTGCTGATGTATATGCTATACTATACTCGTCCATCCGTCCGCGGGCTCGCGCAATCAGGCAACCGATTGCGAGTTGTACCTACTTCTATCCTCTCGTGTTTTCCCATTTTTTTGTTCTCTTCTAGTCCCGGTTAAAGTCGCGTCGTGTGCTGCAATTCTCATTTCTGCTCCCCTCCTTCGCGCGGCTGCCGCCCGCGTGTGAGCACGCGCAACAGCGGCGGTGGCGGCTCATTTACGGGACTTGTGTGCGCCGAGGAAGAGTTTAATTGACGTGAATTAAAACGGCATTTTTTTCTCTCTTAATATATACATATATATGGATGTGTCTGTGGATGCAGTGTGCATGCGCATAGGTATTATACGAAAGCTCAAGAAATTTGAGGGCGAAATAAAATTTTTAACGGTATAACGTGGCCGCGTTGTGTGATATATACGTGGACAGCAGCGCCGCGGTATTGTGCGCGGAAGAGAGAGAGAGAGAAAGCGTGTTTTTAAGTGTCTACGGTTATAGCGCGGAATTAGTGTTTTAAATTAATCGAGCAATAAGCATTCATCACGTTGCATTGTTGCGATATTAATACGATGCAAATTGCGGTGGCAATGAAATTTGCATTAATAAAATGCTACAAAAGCAATTCGGGGGTGCTTTATCGTTAAATATAATTGAAATACGCTGGCACACGTTCGTGTGCGCGCAGCAGCCACTGGCTTTTTCGATTATACCATCTCTCTTTCTCTCTCTCTCTCACTTTATCTCTCTATCTCTCGCTCTCTCGCTTTTCGATCGTTCTCGAAAATATACGATGTATAATATATACGTTGGAAAGTAATTCCGGCTCGGTTGAAAAAAGAAAGAGAGAGAGAGAGAGTGAGAGAGAAAAAAAGAATTCGTGCATCAGTGCATGCACGCGAGCGCGCAATTAAATGGTATTTTTGTTTATCAAAATAAAACTCGAGAGTGCAGCGTTTCATCGGGCCGAGTGACGAATCGTTTCGAATGCGCCTCTAAACGGGCGTAATCCTCACAGAAGATAGGTATTATAAAAAGCTTCGCGTCTGACAAAAGAGAGGGGGGAAGAAGTGGCGTTAATGCGTTAAAAATTAGTCGTGGCAATAGTCCTCTATAGTACAAAGCGTCGCGCTGCTGTTGCTGTTAATGTGTTGAAACTCTTCCTCCCTTAGCACGAGAGAAATACGGACGAGTAATCATTTACGCTCGGTTCATCATGAGCGCTTATTCCTGAAATATCACTCTCGGATACGCGCGGACAAAACGAAAAAAAGAAGAAAAAAAAATCAATAGCTCGGAAGCTGCAACTGTACATAAGCCATAAAAGCGCGTACGCAAGGCACCTATAGAGCCCATACGTGAGCGTAAATCGTAACGGCAATAAATTCACGCGCCAAGTTCAATGTATATATATGCCACATACTACCAATTCGATGCGGTAACGGGAAACGAGTCCTTAACTACCTCGGTGGCGAAACTCATCGCGTACTCGTCATCATACAACGCACAGCAGAGAGAGAGAGAAAGAGAGCGACTTTTGCCACTCCATCCCTCCGATATAATCCCTCTCCGCGTTGATAAATTGACGGTTGCTGCACGGCACGTAATGTATTCTCGTGGGATGAATTAATGTAAACGTCATTTTTTTGATGCCGGGACGATCGATGCGGTGCGTTTGCGGTGTGCCGCTACGATTATTGCAGCTATAACATCGGCCCGCGCGTATATATATAACTTACCGCGCGTAGATATCCGGCTAATTGAATAAATCGAGATCATTTGTCGGGGATTAGAGAACGAGTGCTATTTATACTCGTCTACTATACTCGGCGAGGAATATAAATAGTAGTCGTTTCGATCCACTTCATTCGCACTTTTATTATACAATGTGACCCCTGACCTATCCAATACCCTCGCAATAACATAAACCGAGCAGCTCGCCCACAAGGGCATACCTATATATACCAGCACAACCCACACCTCTTAGCCGGCCCATTGTTAATCGAATCGTCCGTTAGCGTTTGCTCCTCGCACGCTCCCACCTACGATATCAGTCGCGGTAATGCACTTTCGCGCACGGTGTGCGCATATGGGAACATCGCGACTTTACTCTTAAGTGGCACGAGTGCGAGAGGCAGAGAGAGAGAGAGAGAGAGAGAGAGAGAGGGCAGAACAGCATCCATCGCAGATATAGCTTTCTCTCTCCCATGGACGCACGGCGGTTATCTTCGACTATTAGCAGCGACTCTATGCAAATTCAGCGGGAGCGCGGACAACGAGTGCAGCACGCCGCGTACTGCTGCTGTCTAGAGTAGAAGTAGTAGTAGTAGAAGAAGAAGAAGAAGCGAGAGGGAGAACGAGAAAGAGGCACACGCACGCGCACGGGAACAAGACGAAGCGAATGCCGGTCGCGAGCGAACCCCATAAATTCTGGCGAACACGAATGATCTCGGTATACGGTATTCGTGCCGTTGTCGTTTGGCGACACGTACCAAGAGAGAGAGAGAGAGAGCTCTCGGATGTATACCAACACACTGAGAAAGAGAGAGAGAGAGAGAGAATGGGGATGGCATACGAGGTCTAACAGTACGTTCCAGGAACCAACTTCCATCGCTTTACTCTCGCGAGAAGGGCCTAGCTGCTACTCGCGCGCGATCGTCGACGGACGCGATCCCCTATATATTTCTCTCTTTCTACTCGTTCGCGTGTCACTCCCACTCTCTTCCTATCTCCTTCTCTCTCTTTCCTTCGTGCCACCGCTATGTATGCCCGGCATACACGTGTATTTAGTATTCCCGAGCAGTTGGGACCGCGATACTTCCCACGGCCATTTGGAATCCGGCCGCTGCCGCTCTCCTCGCGGTCCTTCGGTATTCAATGCAGCCTTGCTGCCCGCTGCTCCACCTCGGCGCACGCAACGTGTGTCTGGCCATCGCTTCTCTCTTCTCTCTCACGCGAACTCGCGCAAGCGGCCCGCTTCGGAATACGCAAAAAGAAGAAGGAACAACGCTCCCATGTCCGTCCGCGTGTACGCCGCCCTCTACTACTTACTATACTGCCACCTCGCGCGCGTTTTCTCCGTCACCGCGGGACACCAGTGGCGCCTGTTGCGTGTTTCTCTGTGTTTATTTGTGTCATTGCGGGACGTGCCTGCGTGAATGTAGAGATTGCCAATGCGAAATTCAATTAGAGTCGTGGTTTTTAGTATCGTGCAGTCTCAAAGTAGACGAATGAATATATATGGCTTAAGAATTGTTATTGAAAAAGAGGTGCCATCTATCAAATTAATGAGAAACTTGGTATATTTTAACGCATGATTTAATGGCAACGAACTATACTTAACATCCTTTGCTCAGGTTCATGCTCGTAAGTTATATATATACCGTAAATCAACAGTAGATATAATGCCAACATATAATGCACTATATATGCGCAACAATGTGCGTAACAGTAATTTGCCCGAGCTAAAGCGAAAGTCGACTTTTCCGAGATCATATAATGAACCGAAACTTCTAACCACACGCGTCCTGAGAACCGGAGCATGGGACTGAGACATTAGACCTAACCGTTTGACTCTCGTGCGCGAAATTTTCATGAAAAAGAAAAAGGCGCCTTATTATTAATCCACGAAGAATGGCGCGCGCCTCGAAAAACCGTTTACGACGATGTAGAATATATAGCGTATATATATACGGTATCTCTCCTACAATTTCGTCGCATTTAAAACACATACTACCGTACATGAATTTCGTCGAAAATGCGAAAAGACCATACAAAGCTCTGCAGGCATTAAAAATACCGGCAATTACGCTCCATATTAGTACAGGACCGTGTATAGCCTAACGCGATGCATTCCTCGCAACGTCATTTCCGCGATGTACAGTTGTCTCTCAGGCTTGGCGGAGGGAGAGAGACGGGCTGAAAAAGACTGCGCACGCCCTCGCGCATTAGGAAAATTCGCGAATAATTGCGCGCGATAATCCAATAGAGATTTCGCGGAAAAGTGTCGGCGCGTGATTGTCGGCGTTGCCTCTACCTTGCGTGTGAGAATGCGGCGGAAACAGACGCACGCAGGCAGACGACGCGGTTCTCTCTACCGCGCGCGCGCAGTGCCGATGATGCATTAGGCTAACGGTGCAGTGCGGCCGCTCTCTCTCTCTCTCTCGAGCGGGTGTGACGCGCATGTCATTCTTCAAACGATGCAATTGTCATTATTGCCTCGGTCGTATACGCATGTGCGCACGCGGCATCCATTATCGCCGCGTGACCCGTTGCACCGAGGTGCGCGCACACACATAGACACGAACTCATGCGCGCGAAAGATCAGCGCGTCTGGCGGGGGTGTCTACTTCCTCGTCCCGACAAAGCGTCGCACGTAAAGACACTTCGGAAAAGCAACGGACTTTTTAACGAGGGAGAGGCGAAAGGCAACAAGGCGCGCTTGATAATCGCGGGTATAACGTACTAAAAAGAGACTGACTCCGACGAGCCGATTTAATTACTAATGAGAATATATAGCCTTTTGCGCGACGCTCACCATTGTGGGCAAAAAACCTGGCTGAATGACTTTTTCAATGCGCCGACCGTTTGTATTCTCCGCGTGATTATAATAGCTCAATTATCATGAAAGAGAGATGCCTGCCGAATGAATTTCCGCGAGTCTCTTTTCAAGCGCTCGGGGGCGGACAGTTCTTTATATTTTAAGAGCGCTGCATTTTTTATGAAATATAATGGCTCTGGGGTAATGCATTTTCAACGATTCATTTTTAAAATGCGATTTCGATTCAGCAACGTTCGAGTAATACGTCATACGGGCATTAATATTTTGTATTTCATAATGTATTTTCATAAATAAATGTATTTACACTGTTACATATTGTTAACCAAGTTCGCAATATTTTCCTCGTCATATATAAATTAAACAATATGAATAATCTATTTCGATGATTTTAATGCTTAATCCTGTCACACTTAATCACAAACAAATTATTTATTCATAAGTATACGAAACCATTTGCAAATTCATTTGCCGCTAGGTTTTTTTACACGAACTCGCGACCGAAGTAAGCAAATGCAGAACGCAACGCGGGAAAAGAAAAGCATGATCGTCCTCCGAGCATATCTCCCGCAGCTCGCGCATCTACTGAAGTAAAGAGCGCTCTCAGCGACGGCTAATTGGTGCAGAGTATTTCGGAGTAATTGCCCCCGCGCGCGCAGAGCAAGCAGTCCTTGCCCCCAGAAGAAGTCGATGGGCAGTTTAGATCTAGCTTCTTCCAGCGCGCACATGCACATCGGGGTCAGAGAGAGAGAGGAGGCCCGAATCGTCAGTGGGCGATCGCGTGCTAATTGCGTGGGGAGGGAGGCCGGGCATAGAGCGAACAGATAAGG
This sequence comes from Torymus auratus, assembly GCA_900474315.1. NCBI lineage: Eukaryota > Metazoa > Arthropoda > Insecta > Hymenoptera > Torymidae > Torymus > Torymus auratus. Next base: position 50,072 of record UXGD01000034.1, read on the forward strand.
AGGTACACACACCGCGGGACTCTCTATATATCTCAGCTATAAGATCGTGCGACGCGAAAGTTTAAGAAGTAGTTTCTGGAACAGTAATGCGCGCGAGCGAGCGTTTGACCTCTGCGAGCACACAGTAGTGGAGCGCCTGGGAGAGTTCGGCCGCTTAATTTACATGCTCGAGCTCGCGCTTCATGCTAATGGAATTGCGAGCTGGGCGTGCGCGCCTCTGTGCTGGATGTTTATTCCCCGGTGCGTTTTTCTACACACATGCACGCGTTGCCAACACATAAAATGGGATTAATCGTAAAAACCAATATATAGACAGCTGGATAATCAAACCGATTCGTTCCATTATTATACCTCAAACCAAAGTGACCCAGCCACAATCGCCAATAATATAATTGCAAACGCCGAGCTGGGAAGAGTTGATTCATCGTTCGATTTGCTTTTTCTCTCTCCCTCAAAGCGATTTCGCGCCTAACGGTACCGCACATAGCGAGCGCGGCGCGCATCCTCTTACCCCCTCATGGGTCCCGTCAACCCACCCGCCATACCGACACGACCTAACTGCGAAAGTGTCGCTACCGCAGAAGCCTCTCCGCGCGCCTTATACCACAAGACAGCCCGCGCGTGTCTCGGCGGCTCGCGCTTCATAATTTCCTCTCGCGCTCGGTTATATACATTTCCTCACGCGCGCGCTTAAGCGCTTTCCGCTCGCTCTCTGTCGATCGCGGTTACTGCGGCGGTGCCGGTGGTATACACGCGCAGGCCCGTTATTCGCGCGACTTTCGTTGCGTATACTTATAACACCGAGCGCGCTGAATAAGCCGTTTTATAAATACGGCGCGTCGTCGTCGTCGTCGCTACCGCGTGTCCCCCTTTCTTACGTGCGAGCGTAATCTCGACCTTAGGAATGTCGATCGCGATTTTTCCGCCTGTTTTTCCCTCTCCCCGCTGGTCTCACACACACGCGCGCGGTCGAGCGAGAGATCGAAGACGGGAGATTCTATGCAAGAAAGAAGGTGCTCGCGTCACACACACATGCACTCGTGCAGTGTGCCAGCGCTAAAGCGTGCGACCGTATCGCCGGGGAGATAAATAAACCTGTAGCGAGCGTGGCTACGGCAATCGAATCGCGCGGAAAGGTTGCGACCTCCATCGCATTATGCTAATGAGGCGCGAAGGAAGACGTAGACCGTAATCTTTTCGCGCATATATATATAGTCTGTATATGTGCGTGTGTGTGTGGTGCATATATATGTATGTATGTACGTGTAGGCTGGCAGAGGCCCGATGAACATGTGTATATATAATTTAAATTCACTTAAATGGCCATATCCAGATGCTAATGCCGTATTAACCGGCCGTATAAGTGTCCGCGGGGTACGGCCGCGACGGCAGCAGCAGCAGCAGCTCGTTTGCACCATCGCGGGGAGAGCGCAGCGCAGGCTATATAGAACTGCCGACGGCATAGCACACCGCGCGGCGAGCTAACGGTGTTACAATATGCGCACGATTCCTATGTACCACTGGAATAAATTCAATGGATTCTTCTCTCTCTCCCTCGTCTCTCTCGCGTCTGCGCGCTCCGGTTCATTTCCCCCGCATCTCCATAGAAATCACGCTCACAAAGCCGCAGTATACTAGTGCTGCTGTGGTATATAAACGCTCGCTACTCGCTCGCGAGCATATAGAGGGACGCGTACGCGCACCCGCGCTCGCGCTGCCCGGCAAGAGACAGAATGAGAGTACGGTATAGAGAAAGAGAGAGAGAGAGAGGAGCTTATATGTATGCATATGAATTCATAAATAAACAGGCGGCTTTATTACATCGAGGGCCAGTGCAGTGGCGGCTCCGGCGACCGCGAATTGCCGTGGTAAACCCTTGCAGGAATGGTGAATTATTTTACTTTGCACAAAGGAACCCTTCGTCAGGACTATCGAGGACAATGAAGTCGTGAAAAATGGTATGCCTCGCACGTTCCCTCTGCCTCCCTCTCTCTCTCTTCTCTACATTTTCCACAGGAATCCTCCATTCTTTCGCGCGCGGCGGTTGGCCTTTTGTATTTGTCAACGTTGGCTCTGTACGCGCGTACCTGTATGCTCACTGGCCAGCTCGCCAAAGTCGAGCTCCCGCGGTGCTGCTGCTGCTCCCTAGAAATTTTATTACGCTTTCCGCCAATAGATTTACCTCTCCCATGACCCAGTACCATTGATAGAGCGCTCGCCTTTATATATATGAACGTACAAACGCCTCGACCAACTCATTATTTTGCGCTCGTCTCTTTCGCTGCGGCGTCCGCGGATTCTTTTCTTTCCTTCCTTCATTATCCCTCCCCTCATTTCCCGGGTATTAGTATTTACGCCGGGGTCTAATGGACGTATCGAGATATACTGCGCCACGTGCGTGGGTAAACATTCCCATGTGCGATGACCACATTAATTCGAAGCTATATAAAGAATATAATTGGCTTAATTCTCGTGCGATAAGAATATCGGAAAAGAAAAATAGTACGGCGAATTGTTTCATCTAAGAAAATCATCGACACGGGCGGCCACCCCCACTCGAACATCGAGAAACAAAGGACGTGACAGGACCATCGCCTCGTCGCCCCGAGAGTTTTCGCTCGCTTATCAAAAGCCAATGTGCACGTGCGCGTGAGCAAGAGAGGATAGATGTACCTCTTCCACTATACAGGTATACTGGTGCCGTGTATGAGCGACAAACTTTCAAATCCGGCGGATACAAACTTGCTATCGCGGCCGATCAGTTGCAAAAGTCCACGTCAAAACGTGAGCGCGTGTCCCGCCAAGTTTACCCGACCCGAGTCACTTCATTCCGCAGGCTTATAGATCTCGCGTTACGGTACAAGCGGTACTACTTCTTTTAAAAAAAAGGAAGAAAAAAAGAAGAAAAATTATGTATATGGAAATACGTTTGTAATTACAAATTTGTAAGATAGCTAACGAGACGCGTGCACATGTTTATTTATAGCGCGGCATACGCGATATTCCGAGATATGTAGGCCGCATTGATCAGGGGCTTATTCTAAATATATAACAGCACTTAATCAGGCCCCGCAACGAGTTCTAATTCGATCGCGCTCGCGCGCACACACCTCTCTCCCCGATAAATAATTCCCGATGCGCGCCGCCGCGACATTAGCTGAGAGGTGCGCCGGAGAATTTCCAGGCTGTATGCGTGTATATAATATTGTCGAAACGCGACACTGGCGACATAACTCGCCGCGGATACACAGCAGCGTTTAATTGCGACAAAGTGGCCCGCGCGCGAAATTCACCGAGCATGAAATAAGCGATCTGTCGCGCGGCTACACCACTGTCAACCAAGCTTATTATCGCGATGCCTCAGCCCCGTTTTATCCCTCCGCCCAACAACTCCGATGCATCACACGTACACGCTCGCCATTTATATACTTTTATTAAGTATTAACCGTCGGCGCGTGATCCTCTTATTGCTCTCATTCGGTTTCCCGCGTGTCGTCATGGCTGGGAGAACTCGGAAGAAGAATGCTTCCGTGGCGGCCGAGCGTAACGAAAAGAGATGACGAAGGCCGAAAGGAAAAAGACGGTTTATGATGGCGCTTGCTCGTGTCTATGGGATATAAGCGGCCGAGAGGAAACAAAAATAAATCGAAATAAAGATCGGCACGTATATACGCGAGAGGGGGACGGGGAGACCAGCTGCGCACAAGAAGTTGGCCAAGCGACGATCCTATCATCGATTAACGGGTCCGGTTTAAAGTTTCGTGATCCTGACGTCGCTGCTGCTCCTGACTATAACGCGAGCGCCTGATCGGCTTGTCCGTCAGCTCAGTGTCTCTCTCTCATCGATCACGATCCCTCGCCTGCCCCGACTCTCTTTTACAAAATTTTCACACGCGCGCGTATAGAGCTACTTTGCAATTGATTTTTCGCCCCACTTGCGCGTGTTCATAAAAAAAAGAAGAAGGAAGACGCGCTATGGTCGGAACCAGTTTTCTTTTTCATCGCGACACACGGCTTATCAATTTATTTATACGCTGGATGTTGATTCTAATTAAGAACCAAAGTGTATATTCACATAAAATATGAATGAACCGGTGCCTCGCGTCGGAATTATCATCAATTATAGCTCTATTTGTCAGATTCTGGCGAGAAAAGAAACGATAGCGCAAAAAGCATCGGCGGAATCACACCGCGGCCACGATGAAAGTTAATTCAAGCAAAATTAAACTTCCCACGCAGAATGTGCACAGAAAGAATCGGAGCAATTTTCGACTCCTCCGCGTTCCCTCGCGCGCCAGTGCATTCCGGTTCGCGTTTTTGCTACCACCAGCACCGCTTCCCGCCTTTTTTCTCGTTCCCGCACTTGATCCCGCGAGCGAGAAAGAAGCGCGAGGGTCTTACTGCCGGGTAATTAACTTTTGAAATAGCCCATCTCCGATTTTTCACGCGCGTACGTACCGCGAATCGAGAATTCCCCCGGAGCAGAGCCATATATAGGAAACACACGTATATAATAACTACGCGAAAAAGAGACATCACCAGAATTCTTCTCTCTCTGTCACACATACACATACGCTTACCTCTTGTCCTTTCCTATATATACTTTCTTATGTAATCGCGGGGAATGCGCGTGCTTTCTCACGTCGGACAATGAGATGCGCCTGCACGCCTGCATTCGATTCCCCGAATCAATCTCCTCGCTCGCGCGTCATCCCGGCCGCATCGTCCGACCCATTTCTCGCGAATCGCGTGACGCGCGCTTGGCTTTTCGCCAGGGCATATTCCATGTTTTTTCTCACTCGCTCTTTCGCTTGGGCTGGCTCCTTCTGGTTACGCAATCGCTAGCTCATTACGACGCGCGTGCGAGCGCGAGGCCCGGAGCAATAGCCGAGTTCTTCTTTTTTTCGAATGAATGGATCAAAGGCGGACGGGCGGGCTCGCCTGCGGCGCGACCGTTATGTCCCTTTTTTTTGTCGAGGCGCGCGTTACTCAGCGTAAATGTATTTTTAGTGCTTTGTTTGTTTTGATCGGCACGGGGCAGCTGTATTTATAAGTGCGCCCGCGATGAAACTGATACATATATATAGAGCCTATATCGAAATTGATTCGCCTTTGATCCGTGAATTCGTTTTTTTTCTTCATCGTTATTGTATTGAATTAGCAATACACGCGGCTTACATCGTTTCGGGGGCCTGATGCCTAACCGATCCAATTACACTCGGCAACAACGAGATAATTATCTCGCTATGGGAAAATGAATGAAAACTATATCCTAACCTCGGTCACATCACCCACAAACGTCCCGCGTATATAGATACACATCTATCTTTCGCGTTTATAATGACCCCTCAGAGTTTGGAATAATTATCAGCGCGCACCGTTAGGCACGATATCTCATTCTTCCTCTCTTTCACCTCTGATGAAGGCACTTTATCTCTGCGTGTAGTGCTCGCAGCGGCGCCTTACGTAATTAAAGAAAGCCGCCGACCTTGAAACGAATGGCCTCCATTGCGGAAGGAAGCGCACGAATAAACCTAGGCGGCTAACACTTAAACAGGCATCTCTTATACTGTGTCTGACGATTGTCTGCCGCGGACCGCGACGACTACGATGCAGCCCAGCGATGCGAGCCATTCAGCAGCAGCTGCTGCTTGCGGAATCCGCCAAACGCTCTTCATTCGTGCAGCGCGTGCATGTCATTCGTGACAAATGACTCGAACTATACGCCGATTATTCAGTCGAGTGTTTTTAGAGTACCGTACGCCGTGGCGACCGGAGATCCGCTTCGACGAGTGCAAGCCGGCCGCCGGAGAAAGAAAGAGAGAAAGAGAGAGAGACCGTCGCAATTGCGACAAGGAAGTCGATGCACCGCGCGTGAATCGAGTATATATATGCCACTCCAAAGGTTAAACGGTATTCCGCGCGTGAGATCCTTAATAGCCTCTGTCTTACCAACCCTGCCCTCGTACTACTAGCATCATCGCTGGTTCAATAATTCAGCAGCTTTGGATCCTTTTGGTGCGAAAGGAGAGACAGGATATAATATGTATGTGTGTGCTCTTTTAATTTAAATCAGTATGGTATATACTTATAACTGATAATCAGCGAATATCCACTGATAAATTAGTGAATATTCACTGATTGGCAGTTATATATAAGTATAATATACCACTGATTTACTATTAGTGCATATGCACCGATTCAACTTTAGAGAGTGCATTTTTCTGGTTTTAATATGGATTTTGGCATAAACAATATTACCATATTACCAACATTACAGAATCCCCCGCGTGGTCCCTGGCACAACACACTTGCTCTCAAGACGCGCTACCCTGTATCTACACAGACGAATATATAGGCGCCAGGACCGATATGTTTGTACATAAAAGGCGCATAGGCAACGATTGGCATCGGGAGCATTTATTTCCCATAAGCGAGAGTGCAGCGGCTTCCATGTCGCTCTCCCGTGCAGCGCACGGTAATTTGCGCTGCGGCAGTGCGTCTTCCTTATGGCCGCTCATTTTCCCTCTGTATCGTTCTTTCTGGCATCCGATCACAGGCTACACGCATAATTCGAGCCTCGCGGTCGTCGTCATCCTCGCTATAATGGACCTTATACGCGTCGGTATACATATACAGGGTTTAACTTTTCGTTTACTGGCCTTCTTCGAGTCGCACGTAATATATATAATATATACATACATATATGCAGGTGGGCGCGCTAGTACAGCTGATGTTTATTTTATATATGTACACAGCCGTTCCTTATCGACCTCCTTCTCTCGCAAATTACCCGTGGCCTCTCTCTCTCTCGCGGCTCGGCTGTTTTTGCCGGAATACTAATGACGAGCCCCGCGCGCACGTGCAAACCAATAATTTCTAATCCTATAAATATGCAGTGGGGCCGCGCCAGCACTGCTGCTGCTGCTGCAGTTATGCTGCGCGCTATTGTAGCCCGACATTGAGATATACATATTGAAATTTTTTGTGATTTTTTGTTCTCGTTGCAGGTAAGTCAGTCAGCCACGAGGAAGCAAGCGAGTGTGTCTGCGGGCACCGACGACACGCTCCCAAACAAAGGCGGTTCATTAACGTAAGTTCATGTGCATGACACTTGCGCGCCCCGGGATTTCGGGGTCAGAATTTGAATTTGAAAGTCACGAAAGGCACGATTATCTCTCTCAGCCAGCTGCGCTCGCTCCGTGCCCGCGCTATGTGGGCTATATCTCGGAGCTTTTTAGCCTCGACCTTTCGAGCTCGCGTGGCGGCGGCCCGGCGGTATAATTTAATCGACCGGCCCAATCGACTACTCGTGTACGTACACGGGAAAAAGCTCGTATCTCACTCTCTTCCACTGTTGTGCCCCCCTCCCGCCTGAGAAAGGGACATTATCCGCTAGCAGCGATTCTCGCTGGTGGTGTCGTTCTAACGGTCGGTTCTCCCATAGGCAGAATAAAAAGTTGTATCTCGTCGCGATCGTGACTTTGGGAGAGTGTCGCGCGCGGTCGTCGTCGTGAGGCCTCGTCTCACGTTCCACACTAACTCTCCCCTCGTTGTCGTTGTCGCTACCAATAGGCCTCCCCCTCCGAAAGCTAACGGGTGGACGTGTCGAAAAATCAGATATTACGAGGACGACGAAAGAGGACTGTCCTCCCCTCTCGCAGCAGATACATACCCACACTGACGCTGGTCTAGTCTTTAATTAACGTTACTCTCTCTCTCTCGCGCGCGCTAGGATCGAAGCTACAGGAGCAGCAGTACCGACGTATAGTTTATATTAATTACACCCCGGAAGATTCAATTAGTGCGTTTCTCATTACACTTACTTATAATAGTATCCATTATTCATGAGAAGTCGAGAGGGAGAGGGGGTAGGGGGCAAAGAAGAGAGAGAGAAGAGAGTAGAGAGTGGAGGAATGATAGAGTAAAAGGTAGCGAGGGTTCTGCCGGCTGACAGTACGCGCTTCACGTGATCCTTATAACTCGTCGTCGCCGCCGCCGCCGCCGCGCTCGGCAAGACAGATCTTATGTAATACCGGCGAGCTTTCGCATTCCATCCGGAAGGGATATTCAAAGCGCCCGAGCGCGGCTGCAGCTTTTATTTCAATCTGACGTAAATCACTGTCCGCGCGTCTGCCTGTGTTAGTGTATATGTATATGTGTGTCTGTGTATATAGCCTCCCGCGCTCGCTAGAGAGAACGCGATACTCTCACGCCGCTGCGTGCGCCGAGTTCCGCGTAGCTTTTTTCACGGATAGAAACTTTGATAGCGCCGAGAGAGGGCTTCTCTCTCTCTCTCTCGCTGCGGCAATTAATTTGGCCAATTAGACGCTACTTCCTCGCCGCGCGCGTGCGAATGAAGCTGCCTCCTCTTTTCTTTTCTTTGTTCTTATATTTTTACTTGGAATTTTCGAATGGGATGAAAAATGAATTGCGTTCCTTTTTTTTCGTCGTTGGCGCTGGTGCGATACATCTTTCAATGGTGCTGTTAGTATATTAATTGGTCTGAATGTGCCTGTATACTTATGCGTGAATAGAGCATTTAACTTTGCGATATCTACCGTGAAATAAATTGCTCTCGTAAAAGTTAAATAAATGTTAATACTGCTTGAAAGAGCGCACTTGAAATTCAATTTTGAGCGCTAATTGGTACTTACGGCTTCGGGAGAGCGGAAAAACTTAGACTTAATGCAGCTTACTATGAAAGGCAACGTGTTTGCGAGCTTTTTTTTTACCATTTCATGGTGTATATTTATTCTCAACTCCATAACTTTGCGATGACGTTAACGCAGGGTACGATTTGTAAGCTGCTAATATCACATTTTGTCGGCATTAATACTTTATGTATACATTTCAATAGATTGCAAAGCAATTTCCAGTACTATTGTCACACAACAATACTTCATCAATCATCATGGGAATACATCGAAACCAAAAAAACATAAAAAAAACAAACAAATAACCATTGGACAATTCCATTTTCTGTATTTCGTAAAATTGTAATTTAAAATTATCCCCCATGGCTGTTATTTCGGCTGTCACGCTACACTCGCGCATCCGCGCTGAAAATTACAACGGAATATCCACCTCCCACTGTTGCGCGCTACAAAGCCAGGCGCGCGCGCGCGAGAGAGAGACACTCGAGCTCTCTTTTGCGTAATCTAATTTCCCGGCTCGCACGCTCGCGTGCAAAAGTCCCGGTATTTTAATGAACGCTCGTCCCCCCCTGCGCGCTTTGCAGTCTTCGAGCGAGGCTCGCGCAGAATGTTATTGAAAAACGCGCCGAAATTAGCGAGGCATTGAGATTTACGCGGGCTGCTGGCTCACGGTGACATTAAATATCGCGCGAGCCGGCCCATAAAAGCCATCAAAGGCGTGAATCATACCGTGCCGGCAGTAGCGGCAAATGTGCGAGCGAGCGAGCGAGGGAGAAAGAAGAGAAGAGATGACAAATGATCGGCACTGAGCCATCGCAGCAAGCGTTTATATATATACACACACACATACTCGCGAATGGCGTTATATCGATTGCTGGGGGCTGGCCCCTGCTCAGTTTCTCGATTAATTCAATAATGGATATGAATCGCCGCCCTGGCCGAGTATAATTGATTTATCCTCGGCGGCGAAGAAGAGGCGCCGGCGCTGCGCTTTCTCTCTTTGGCTCGTGCTCGCTGCCCCTGTTTATCCGTCGCATCTCTATCTTACTCGGCTACTGGGCTTTATTAAGGAGGGAGGCCGGCCTCCAGAGGCACGCGCGAGACCGAGCCCGCGCACGTTAATTAAATCCCCTTTCAGCAATTTTATATCCTTCAATTATTTCGACGATTATGGGCCGCGCGCGCGCGCGGTGGAGCCCATTATTGCAACTGCACGACTGCTACTGTGTGCTGGCCGCCCGAGCACGCTACAGAGACAAATGTACAGCCGGGCAATAAAATCCACGCACGACAAACATCATCGACGGCGATGTTGGTTCTGCCTCTCTCTGTACAAACGTATACACGCAGTGTCGGAGGCTACAAGTTCGCTAAAGCTCGCGTTGATTGGATTTTTGACGCCGGACGATGAAGGATCTTTGCGCGCGTATAAGTACGTGAGGATTTGTTCACTTCCGTGCGGGAATCTTAAACAAATATATTTATCGTCCCGCGACGGCAAATTGGATGTCGAATCGTGCACGCTATAGCGAGCGAGCGATTGTGGACGCGCGCGTGCGCAAGAAGATTTATCGGTTGCAAACAGGTTAAGAGGATGCATGGTGCGATTTGACCCGCGAGACCACAATACTAACGACTAAAAGCTCGTTTGTACATGGCGCACCCGACATGTTTGTCTGTCGGGACGGAGCTTGTTTTATGATACCTCGGCTCCTTTTTTTTCCAATTTTAATAGTCAACGGACTTTTACCGTATCGTAATTGCAATTTATACTACGCAGGCACGCGCTGGGCGTGTGTATGTGTATATATACGTCGAATCAAATTATACTGTAAAATACAATTCCGACGTGTGATGTGTACGCGATGATGTACCCGCGTATAATGCGATCCTCGAATTATTATAAATTTTTTTTTTTTTTTTTCATTCCTTCGGATAATGAAAGTTACACAGCAAAGTGCAAATTTATTATCTGCTCTGTCTGCGATATTGACATTAAAAACTCGTTATCAGTGATTGAAGCCGACGCGCGCGTATTTTACACGATACAATCCAACGTCCTGTATCAGCGTAAACACGGTGATTCCGTAAAATTCCAATTGAAGCATAACCCAAATATTTACAAACATCCAATTGCAAAATTTCCGCCGTTTTTCGCAAAATTATCGGCCGTTAAACACAGTGGCAAATCGTTAAAAATCGTTAAAAACAAAAAATATGAGAAAGGTACAAGTTTTTATCGCGTTCACTCGTTCACTTATCGACGGAATTATTAATACGAGGTCTGGAGTCGACTCGAGGAGGAGGTATATAGAAGAATCTCTCTTTCTCAGCGAAATGCAAAAGCGATGACGGCTAAGGACGGCGACGAATCCTCACGGCCGTCTGGGAAAATAAAAGTACGGCGGCGGCGAGGCCGTTTACCGGTCTCTTAAACTCTTTTTATCGCGCAGTCACTACTCTTCTCCTAGGCCGCTCATGCTTCTCCTTTTTTCTCACTCGAAGCGGCGACGGCACCGCCGGTACTTTTCTCTCTCTCTCTCCTCCAAAGGCTTTTTTTCACTCGCGGCAGAGCCAGCGCGAGCATCGACATCCTCAAACGAGGCCAATTATAAAAAAATACGTTCGACAATGCAGCGAGAGAAAGAGCTCCTGCCGGTCGCTGCTACGTGATCGAGCGAACCCGAGAGAAAGAGTGAAGGAGGGAAAGAGAGAGAGAGAAGCTCTTTCGTTCCGGTAATGGATATCGACGACTTCCGCGATTCCTCGATATTTACACCCGGCGAAAATAAATGAACCGACCTATATCGCACCGGCCCGATCTCATATACGCTCTCCTCGCACTTTTTCCTTCAAACAGCAAGAGCTTCTTGGAGCGCCTCTGCCTTAGGGTACAGGAGAGGAAAAGAAGCCGCTGAGAGTGGGAGCAACCAAAGGAGAAATTGCGCGCTACGTCGGCGAGAGAGAGGGAGAGAGCTAAACAATGGTGCATTAACATCCCGACTGGATATTACAAGGTGGCTTACACTCACGTAGCACAGGTACCACACACACACACGCGCACGCAGTGTATAGTCCTCGCGGTAGCGTATGTATATGCATGTGCACGTGCGTATGTGTGCGCTCGCGACGAAAGCTCAAGGGGAAGAGAGAGAGAAAGAATATTGCCCCTGCAGCGAGCTCTGTTTTCTAACTATGCGCTCTTTCTCTGCCTCCTTTAACCGCGCGATGCTCATCGTCGTAATTATTCCATGATGCGTATATATGTATGGTGTATAAGCCACGGCTGCTGCCCGGTAATTGTATTTCGTTCTTAGTTAGAGAAGGAGCCCGTACTTGGGATGGTTCATATTCATAAGGGAAGAGAGGTATATAGAGAATCTCATTCAAAAATAAAGTATATTCGTCGGAGAAGCAGCAGCGAGCGGGTCTTAGAATTTTTCTCTTTTCGCCGCATCGGTATGCGTGTGGCCATTCGTGCGCGGAGAGCGCGTATCTTCTTCCTTCGTCTCGAGTACACGCGTAAAAGGTCAACGTTATCGCGCGCCCAAGAAACGCGTGTGCGTATTTTAAGGAAGTCGACGACGGCTCTCCCGACGAGAGTCAAATTAAGAGTTACGACGATTTTGATTTACTGCGCCGTCTATCTCTGCAACTCTCATTGGCGAATAGTCGTAAAATCGATTAGCTTTCGAAAATGCATTTCGTCGCCGTGAGTTGGAATGAGAGAGAAAAAGAGGCTATATATCCGCAGTGTATCACGTTTCTCTGGCAAACGATGGATTTAATTTCGAGCTCGGCGGTAGCTCACGTATGGATATAACGACACGCTAATTAGAAAAGAATACGTCATCATCGAGAGTCAACGAACTCCACTGCGGCCCGTCTAAATTTGGACACTGCGTGCGAGTGTGTAACGGCGCCTATAGGCGCTATTTGGATAAGCTACTCATTGGCGTGGAATTCGGAACCCAACGGTCGCACATCGCCGAGAGCAGGCAAATATTTTCGCGCGCGTGGATGACGCACAACCGTCGATTCCCCGTTGCGGGAAGTCATCGGAAACACACAGCCGAGAGGTGCCATTAGCGCGATTGTTCTCACAGCGGTGAATTTTCATAAAATGGTGCTTAAAGTGCGAGCTGCCGCCGGCCGGCTGAACTAAGAGCGCGAGAGGAATATATGAGAGCAATAGAGACAGAGCGGCTCATCTGGAATGAATTCGAAATTAATTCGCGCGTGCAGCACACACGCAAGTAGGAGAGTGTGTGTGAAGCCTCTCGCGTGTCTTTCCCTCTATAGAGCCTACCGCGATTTACCGTTAAAACGACGTTATAGCGTATATATGTACCTACGCGCACGCACCTAGGCCCAGCCCGAAAACCGGGAGTCCGGAAAGATTTACACTCGTAATAAGCCGGAGGGGCCGCCAACGTATGTATAATATACATACTCACATGCATGCAGATACGCTGAGATCGTTTACATATATATATACACGTGAGCCTCTAGGTTACGTCATGTTCGCTCGCACGCGGGCACCCACATGTATGTATGTATATAGGGAGCGCGAACACAGGCATGGCATTATGATTTACGATGGCGGCGCACGCGGTAACGCAATGCGCAACCGAGAGTTAACTGAAATACCGGTCCTTAATACTAGGTGACCCTCGCGCGTGTGCTCGCGTTTAAGACGCCTTCACAACCCCGCGTGCGATGCGCGCGGAGAACGGAATTTTCTCATGCCAACGCCCTCGCGAGTTACGCTAGAGCGCTTCTGGGAATAACGCGCGAGATCGCCTCTCTCTCTCTCACTTACTTCCTGTGCTGCTGCTGCTGTAGTCTTCCTCTATATATACGACTTGCCGATTTTTTACCTACGCCAGTGAGCGAGCGAAAGCTTTTCTTTCAACGGTCCGACGATACAAATGCAAGAAAAAGGCAAAGTGACGGCTGATCGGATAACAATTCGCTCGTGCGCGCGCGCTCTCTCTCTCTCCATCTCTTGGTTTAATGAGTTTTCGCCGAGGCTCCTTCCTGCCGAGGAGGGAGAAAAAAGATGTGCATCGGGATATTTCAGTTAGTTGCGAGGATAAAGAGTCAGCGCGAGGGTATTATCAAAGAATTTTATTGATGGGGCGTGTGAAGCGTTTCTGCGTAAAAACAGGATGGGTATTCGCTTTCGTTGCTCTATTCTTCTTTTGAGCTTATATCCACTTTTTCATAGAAGTGCGTTTCGTTACGCGCAGTCGCGTTTAATGATGTGGGATTTTTTTGTGAATTTCTCGGAATTCTATGTTTTCCGTACACGCGGATGCGTAAAAATCTATTAGGGATTCGAAAAATGAATAAGTGAAACATGGAAAGGATTCGAGCTGGACAAACGTTGGCTAAGCTAACTGTATGGAAACGTTGATTGGCCTTTAAAAAATAATCGTTCTTTTTGAGGTAACATCGATTTTTCAAAGCGTGTCAAAAGGTCTTTTTAAAAGCTTCCTATTAATGAAGAATCATGAGTGTGTAGTAAAAAGTTTCACGGTATTTAATGGCTTTCTCGTTAAATTAATATCTATATATTTGCAGGTAATAAAAAGTTTTAATTCGACTTGATACCGATTGCCCAATTATCAAGAAAAGCAGAATTATATATACACACATAGATATGCGTAGCAATACGTATAAGAGACGAAACTCGCGCATAGAGGCCAAATTACCTAGTTGTTAAAGCAAGCTTGAATTCAATGCGCAAGCATCCTTGTTAGCGAATTCAGTTACTCGAAACCTTTACGCTGCACGTCGCTGTATGGAGCGCGGAAACAATACGTTCTTCCCGTTCTCGTTCTTTGCGACGCAGCGTGTATATACATGCCTTCGGAAGTAACAGCAGCAACAGCAGCATCGCACCGCGACGTTAATTAACGGGGCGCAAGAGCTCGAGTGAAGGAGAGAGTTCAAAGGCGGCCTCTTTCAAACGCTCAAGCATAAATATAAGGAATCACATGTCTCTCTCTCTCTCTCTCTTTCTCTCTGTATACGCGTATACGTCTCAACGTCGGAGAGGGTTATCCTTGGCTGTTGGAGCGATGCAAAGAGCGACAGACAACAAACTTCCGTAACGAAAGTCTACGAGGAAACTTCAAACTTGATAACTACAACGGCGCAGCGCACGTCTTTGCTCTGTAATTAATTCGCTCGCGAGCGCAGTAAAAACCGTTAGCCTTTTACTCCGAGAGAAGTACGCGTGCGTTTAAATATATATATACACTGTGTAGCAGTGGCGAATGGAGATCACGTAAAGTCGAGAAAAAGAAGGATCGACTGCCGATGCATAATGTAAGGTGAGAAGTTGGCGTTTTTTCGCCTGCGGGCCCGTGTATATACACGCCTATCCATTCGTCAGTGAGAGCCGCACGAAACGGAAGGGGTCAGAGAGACAGTCTCTCCTGCGCATTGCCGCGCTGCACACAGGATCTACTCGCTACTTATCTAAGCCGGCACTGCACGTAGCGCAGAGGAAGAAGACGAATAGCAATGGATATCCTCCATACATGTGTTTGTATATATATATAGAAGTAAAAGATAGAGAGAGATGGGGACTCACCAGGATTGCTGTCGGCGTTGGAGCTGAAGAGTACGCAGAGTCCGGTCTCGTAGTTGACCGCCTGGCAGGAGTCGTTAGCCTGACAGGTCTCGAGGCACTCGGTCAGCATGAGGCTGCCGGGTATCGACTCGATCAGGTTCTTCGGCGCCGAGTAAACGTAGCCGGTGACGAGCTCGAAGCCAACCATGTCCGGGTCGCACTCGTCCGTGCCACCGCCGCCGCCGTTCGGCCCGGCGTAGTCCGCGTCCGAGATGATCGGCTGCGCTGGCGGCAGCTGTACCGCCTGCTGCTGCTGCTGCTGGGGTGCTGACGAGTCAGCAACGGCCGCCGTTACTGGCCGATCGGCTAGCAGCAGGACAAGGTACAGGGCCACCGCCTGGGCGAACACTAGCCTCAGCTGGCATCGAGCCTGTTGCTGGTTGTGCCTCGGCATTATGTACGTTTGGCTACTTTTCCTTCCTTCCTGCGAAGCACAAAGATGCAGAACCGAAGGTTAGTGCGTTTCTCTCGTGCACACACACACACACACACATGCACGCGCGCGCTAAGATAGGGAGTCTCGTGGTGTTTTCGGTGCAATGTACCGAGTATACATTCAGACGGCCCGAGGATGATGCGCGTGTATATATATATATATAGCGTGAGCGCGACCAGTCGTAGTCGCGGGGACTAAACGCGGGCTTCCGCCAGTAGGTAGCACACACAGAGCTCACCTCGCCTCGCTCGCGCTTAAGTGTAGGTACACATCATTATCTTCTCTCCCTGCGTATATCCTAGTGCATGCGCGCGCGCGCGTATAAGAGTTGGCAAATTAGGGAGCGGGCGAGTCTCAAAGAACGTAACGTCGCCGCCGCCGACGGCATGAGCATTTCCCCGGTAAGCAGAGGAAGGGGATTTACTTTCCCTTTTCTAATGCCCTTCGTCGTACTTTGCCGGGTACTTCGCGCTTCCTTGAAAAATCCTCCCTTTTATGAGCGGCCGTTAGGGGGCCTCGGAAAAGACATAAGAGAATTTGATTTTGTGCCCGCGCACGGATTTAATATTTGCGCAGGATTGCGTGTCTGTGAAGCCTCTGAGAAGTAGTCGCATGAATATTTATCGGGTGTATTGTTAGAGCGCGAAATAGCGTAAGTTTATATTGGCACTTGCGCGTGTGTGTGCGTGTGTGTGTATGTGCAGACACAAATATTTGTGAAAGAAGTTTGTTAGCTGGGGGGAGAACGGTAAAACGAAACGGGAGTTTAATGCTACATATTTATTAGACTGAAACTTGAACAATTTAAAACTAATTAGCGCAGGCGCGCGAGGGTAATTTTCGAAGCGTTTTCCGATCCCGTGCGATGAGATTTTTTCATTTACGCACGGTGTTTTTCTTTTTAACGGTGTCGGGATAAAAAAAACAGTAAAAAGTGGGGGAATATGCCCACGGTGTCGTGACCTTCGAAACTGCACATTATTAGCGGACAATGAACTCCGACGTAATCGTTAGACGTTTGGTGTATAACACTTCCTTAAAGAGACTTTTAACTCGAAAATTAACTCTTTCCGGAGAGCTTATCCTCGCACCAATTAAAAATACATTACACACTCGGTGTGGCCGGCCTTTGTGTAACGCGTTCCCTTACGAAAAAAATTTCACGGAAATCGCGATATTGTTGGTTAATAAAATTTTATATTTTATATAAAATTTCATATTTTAGATTAAATTTAATAACTTTTTTAATAAACGTGTTAATAAAATTGATGCTTCGTTGAATAAAAAAAACTTCATTTAATATGTACTTTCAGTGAAACTATAGCTGCTACGAAATCCTGTTATTATCAATTAGCACAAAAAGTGTTTAATCAATCACGAAACAGTTTTTAATTACTTTTAACGGATCTGTAAAGTTACAAAAAGTGAATTTAATTAATGCTCCATCCCAATATCACAAAAGAACAGTTAGGATCGTTTCGGCCAAAGTAAATTACTGTATTATAATTCACAAGTGCACCAAAAAAAAAGCGACAACCAGTCTCAATTAACACATCGAAATTATACGTTTTCACTCGATATCGCATTTTTCGTCCCGATTCGCAGGCACTACCGGTCGCAAACTAGTATTTTAATCGAGGTCACAATCCCCGTACTGTGTGCGACGTTACACTTATAATCCGTTTACTTATCAGGTAGTCACCGGATTCTTTTTTTCACCTTATTCACACCAGTTTACAGTTACAAGCTCGCGAATATTCGCGCTTGTCACATAAAATACCTGCTGCTGCGCACGCGTAAATTGCGATTTCAGGCCCCGTACCACTACTATATACATATAGCCGTATACTTAATGTCGTGGCAACAGATTCGCGGAAAAGCACGATTTTACGTGATTCGCAACACAATTATATACCCCTCGTACATATACACACACATATGCTATATAAATATGATATATTCCACGGGTAGATCGAGGTCCGTCTAAATCGACTCTGTCATCGCGCACACATTGCAATCAGCAGAATTACGCGGCTCTCGTGAGTGCAAGGCCGCTGCGCATACTCACTCGATCCTGCGGGATTTATGTTCAGACTCGCGCGTGCGCACGCCACAGCCAATTATTCTTTTTCCCTCCTTCACTCGCGCTCGCTAGCTCGGTCGAGCTTCAGAGTCCACTTGGCGCTGAGATTACCGTGAAGAGGCTAGCGCTATTTTCCAGCCTGCAGCTCGACCGAGCGTCAACACTTTAACAACCGCGTGAGGTGAGCTACGAGCCGCGAAGGAGAAACGGAACCCGGCACTTTTCGCAGAATAAAAACATAATATATAGAGAGAGAGAGGCAGGGCCCGCGTGTGTGCCTTCGCTCGCACGAGTTTACCTCGTACAGGCTGACGCTGTAGGGAGAGAGACAGAGAGCACTCTGGAGCGTAGGCGGCCGATTACGCGCGTCCGATAGCGCACGTGAGGGCACGCGCCACACGACTGCAATGTATATATGTATGTGTGTGACGTGTGTGCGCACGTACGCGTATATGTACACTCACACCGCTGTGGCTGACTTGGCTGCGGCAAACAGGTAAGGAGCGACGGACACGCACCTGATTGAGAGGCGACGACGAGGACGACGACGACGAGGAGGAGGAGGAGGAGGAGACGAGGAGCCTGTGTATAGTCTCTCTCTCTCTCACTCTCCCTTGCTCGCTCGATCCTCGGCGTTGTATCAGGAAGCACCTGTGCCCGATCGCGCGTATACACACGAGAACGACACGAGGGGAATGCAAATACCGCGGATTCTCCCCCTTGCAGAGAAAGGAATTTCCGGCCTCTTTCTCTCTCTATCTCTCTCTCTCACACACATACACACTCTATACGCATCACACAAGTTAAAAAATTACTGCTCATGCGAATTCCTGATCTCGCTCTATCAGCCGATTTCTATATACGCGCAAACGAGCTACAAGGGCAGCTACGAGTTAAAGGACTGCCGATCTGTTCAAACTCGCTCGTACACACACTGACTGCAACTGATGCCGCCGTCCTTACGTTATTTGCAATGGTAATCCCCTGGAGGTGGCGGCGGCTGGCAACGACGACGACGACGACGACGACGAAGGCTGAAGATCGGCGAAATAGATCGGTAAGGAGCGTTGACGCGCGCGCGCGCTCGCTTACACAGATAAACACAGGCACAAATCGGGTGCAGGATTTAAGAGCCGAAGCGCGGATATACACACACACTCACACGACTGGCACTCGTGCTGTACGTGTGTGTATGTAGACTACTATTACGGACTTTCCGCGGGAGAGTGAGGAGGGCTCTTCCTCGAGCGACCGACCGACGACGTCTGAGGAGACCGCAGCGAAGAGCCGCCTAAGGAGGACAGAAACGGTACGCACGATCGCCTCCACCGCTGAAACACACCGCCGGTTTTCGATCGGCGGCTACGGCGGCGGCAGTCGCCTCTCTCTCTCCTTCCTCTCTAGCTACGATTTCTCTCTTTTCCTTACCCCCCACCTTCTTTACCTGCCGCTCGCTTGCTCTCTCTCTTGTGCGCGCAGGCTTTCCCCCCTTCTCTCTCTTTCTCCTTCTCTTTCCTCTTCCCTGCTGCCGCTGCTCCTGCTGCTGCTGCTGCTAGGACTACTACTACTACTACTGCCTGCCTATCCTTGCGCCTTCCTTCGTAGCGGACGTTCATTCGCTGCTCCTGCGGCTGCTTCTCCTGCCGAGAGTGTACCGACCTCTTTTAGCACATTCTTCGGATTCATCGCGCTCGATTCCCTCCTTTTTTCGCCTCTCTCTCTCGCGCGCGCGTGCTGCAGCCTCTCTCGCTCCCTCAATCTGGATTACGATTCTCCTTCTCCCTTTCTCACTGGCTTGCCCGCTCGTTCTTCCTATTCCTCCTTGAGTTGTTTCGCTTTCGTCCCTCGTTTTTTCGAAGGGGAAGGAGAGAGAGAGAGAGAGAGAGAGAGAGAGAGAGGCACACGAGCGCTACTCCCTGCCGATTTCGCGATGTGGGCCGCTGGCGCGCGTCCTCGCGTGGCGCGGGCAAAAAGACGATCGGCTTCCTGGTCGGCTTTTTTCTATACGCCTCCTGTCCGACGATTCGAGACGATTAGACCTTTTTTGCTACTGCGAACGTGAATTCGATTTTTATAAATTCGTAGAGGCGGATTTTTTCTTCTTTTTCTTCTTCTTTTTTTTTATTTTTTTGACGAACGATATACGAGCCAAATGAGTTTTTTGTGAGGTCGTATAAGCGAGGATTCAAGTAGGCACCGAATCGTGTGCTATAATGCGAAAAAAAACGGTTTTTATTTGTTCATATGTGGGCGATCCTGCGATTCCAGGTAGCCGATGTACACAGTTGCCAATTTTGTCTTTAATACGGGATATGGAATTTGTCAGGAAATAAATTATCTCACGCTCTTTCTCATGATGTTTGTGAAATTATATATGTTTTTTTTCTTTTTTTCGGAAGAGGTATAGGTATACGCTGTTTTGGAAACATTTTTCGCTAATGGCCCCGCGTGTGATAACTATGAGTTTTGGTTTAATGATATGCTAGAATAATGTTGCGTAACTGTAAAGTCATGTCAGCAGTTCTCAAAATAAATTTAACTTATCTTGACAATGTAAATGCTCATTCTTCTTTATCTATTTTTTTTGTTCTTTTAATAATCTCATCCTGAAAATTCATATGTACGCCGTACTTTAAGCAAACTATTTAAATACATTTTCGGAAATTCCTCCTCGTAAATTTATTATAATAATTTTATAACTCGAGCCTCATCTCATACATCCGAAGAATGCGCGAGGCTAAAATATTCCTTAAGGAGTGAATGAAATAATATATTCTCAGCGTAAGTGTTAAAGTGCGGTGCGTGCACGCGCGCTCCCTCTCTCTCTCTCTCTCTCTCTCATACATATGTAAATACTCGTGCTACGCGCGTAACTAACGCGAACTTTTATTATATAACAGCTATTTATAAACAATTTAGCCGACTTGAACATTATGTTAACGTGTATTAAGGATTCCGCGATCCTCTCTCTCTCTCTCTATCTCTCTCACGTACTTCTTCACTTGCTCTCATCGATAGGATAGCCTCGCCTCCTAAGCACGGAAACAGAATCGCCGCGTGGCTCTCTGCCGGCCGTAGATATTGCACTCTAACTGTTATTGTTATTAACTCGAGAATTTACATATGAAATCGTTATTAGCCCGGCTGGATTTACATATGAATGTACAGCCGGCCACGCCGTGTACATAGTGAGAGAGAGGGAGGACGGGCAGGAGTCTGTTTCATGGTGGCCAGTGCAGCAGACCAGCAGTGTATCTGTGTGCGTGTATGTGTGTGGCATGCGAAAAATTAGTCTGCCTCGGAACGTGCGAAAAATGCAGATACGCGCGCGGGGGAGTAAAGTCGCAGGTGTAAAAGCATTCGCTGCGGGTATATTCTGAAAAACCAATGGAATATCGACGTGTTGGCCGGTGAGTCTCTTTGCGGTCTTTTTTCTCCCTTCGCGCGCAGTTATAGGATAGTTATCGAATTTTTATCGAGCGACGTTTCGAAATGGCTCTATCATCCATGCAAAGCGACTTTCTCGTTTGTTGAATTCGAACTTTTTTTATTCTCCATTTTGATTTGATTAATGGCTCGAGGCGTTAATTGTGAAAAAAATGTCGTAATTAGTACAGTTGTGCTGTACAGTTAGAAAAAATGATGGTCAAGCGTAAATATGTACAACGTTGCGTCGTTAATATATAGACTCGCGTGTGCAAGGTTGAAAAAAGTGGAGCGATTAATAAACAGAAGATGCATTTGTTCTGATAATTAATATTACTAATAACGAAGTCTAATAGACCTCCATTGACTCGAGATATAGAGAGAGAATGCGGTAATTAATAGATCTCTGCTATTAATGCCGATCGCAAAGGGATATCATCATTTGATATTTTCCCGGCCGGGCTAAGCATATAACGGGGAAAAGTCTCGCTCCGAAAACGATAGATCCTTTCTAATGGTCACGGGGCGACATAGATCTCTTTAATCTCTATTCTCTCCAGAGATTAATCTTTACCATTAGGATCTATCGACGATCAAATTGGGAGTATTTCGAGTATCTCGTTAGAAGAAAAATAAAAAAAAACAGCTTATATACTCTCATGATCGGGCGACAACAAAAAATCTGCCGTTAAGAGAGTGATCGTAAAGCGACCCCTTTTACAGCCTCTTCCGGCATTCTTACCGAAAAACAACATTCGAAAAAGTAATCGACCTCTATAAACGTAACGAGTTCGACGCTTTGATCGCGGAGATTCCCATGCGTGCAGTTGGAATCTATTAAACAGCTACTTATATAAAATAAGCGTCGCGAGAGGTAAACTCTCTGCGGCATTTCCTTACGAAATATTCGAAAAGATCGCACAGTCGCTCACGCGTCGGCATCCCGGTCGGCTGGCGCATAAAATCCCCAACATAAATACCTAAGCGCAATAAAAAAAGGGGGAGAGAATTCTCTCTCTTTGCTCCCGGCGTCCGACGATAGAATGGTCAAAGTGAGCCGGGCGGCGGAGATTTTTTCGATCGCTATCCACTCGGAAGGCGTCTTTTACGAGCTCGCGCGTGCGCCTCTATGCGCCATCGGTACCCGGCATCTTTCTCTCCTTTTTTTCCTCTCCTTTCTCATCGGGACGAACAACGCCACGCGCGTATTACACACCTATACATATATTTATACATGTATATGTATTACGCGTATGTGTATGTGTGTGTATGGCCAGGAGGTCGACTCTCTATGCGCGGCCACTCAAATATGCGCCAGGCTTGTTCGGCATTCCGCTTAACGGTAAGAACAACGTGCGCCAGGCATTTAAGCAGCTCGCGCGTGCGCGGGTGTACGTATGTATATATATATCGACGGGGGGAGAGGAATGAGAAAAAAAGTGAGCGAGCTCTGGCGCCGCTTCCCCGCGAGGATCGCGTGCTTTCGTGCGAGAATCCGCGCACGCGCTCGCGAGATGCAGGAAGGGAATGAGAGGAGACACACAACGCGGAAAACGACACGAATCCGTCATACTCATTAACTGGCGTGTGTATTCTTCTTCCCGGGAAGAGCTGAGCGTATGTACATGTATACGCGTCTACGCGCCTTTCCGCGCTCTCGCTTAGCACACGCGCGGCGGGAGAATGGTGATAAGTGGCGCATAAATAATAATTACACAAGAACGCGCGCGCGCGCGTCTGCGGGCTCGGCTCTGCGCGCTGCACACACGCTCCTCGCCCCCTTAAATATACATGAACTCGTATATATATTGGCATCTATACGCGGCGGCGCGCATATATTTGCGAGGGTCTCACGTGCTGCTGCTGCTGCTGCTGCCATCATCGCCGCTGCTCCCGCAGCTCTCTACGTTATTTATAAATATAGAGTTTGAGGATGTGTGTGTATGTGTGTGAGCGCATCCGCGAACGGCTCTTCTCTCCTCTCTTTACACGTGTGAACGCGTTATTTTTAAGCGCGAAACACGGAATCGGGCGTGTGCAGCACTTGCTCGCGGAAGGAGAGAGAGGCAGATAGAGAGCGAGAGGGACGAGGAAAGAGCAAAAGGTGCGAAGGAGCGTGCTCCGCGAGAGAAGAACAGGAAGAGAGAAAGAGAGAGAGAAGGAGACGGAGAAACCGGGCAGGAAGACAGATAAGAGCGAAGATAGAGAGCAGAGAGGAGTGAGAGAGGGGGAAGATCGCGAGCGGAGGAGAGCAGGGAGAAAATCGGATGCACGTGTGAACAGCGCGACCCGAGCCGACGCTCCTATAGCGTCGCGACGCTGTCGTGTGTGTATATGTGTATGTATCTCTATATATATAAACATATTACACATATACATGCGCTTGTGCTCTCTCTCTCTCGTGTCTCTTTTTCGCGGGAAAAATCGCGTGCGAGACGTGCAGAGGTGTAACGGTCTCTCTCTCTCTTCTCCTTCTCTCGGTCAATCGCGATCGACAATCTCGCGCTAGTTGCGCCCTGGGACCTCGCCGCCGCGGCCGCGTGCTTTACGACCGGACAATATCCAGCGCGGACGCTGTGTGCCGCTACCGCCGGCCGGATTATCGAATCCGAGCGAACGAGCCCCGGGGTTTATTTGTCGATCGCGTTGCCCGCATATACACGCCCCGGCCGATCATTCGACGCTTGAGGGTTTGATGTATTTTGTATATGTGTACATGTGTGTGTGTGTGGCGCAACCGCGGTTTAATTAGGTGTCGCTATTATGCGATGTGGTATGTGTGTGTGCTGTTGCTTTAACCCGATTGGAATACGACGATTTTCGTTTCTATCTCGCCTTTTTGGAATATAATAGGCCGATGCTGTTGTGGCTGGGAGCGGGATTAAAATGTATTAAGAAGGAGGGGAAATAAAGAGGAAAAGAGGATTACATTGTCCGCGGCATCACCGCCGTCGCGTCGCTACCGAATCCTTAATTCGCCGGGATTGACTTGCGTGCTTATAGAGAAATGAGAGGCGCGCTCACGGTGCGCAGCAGCGCACAGCACGGCAGAGGCAAAGAACCGATAAATCAGCGCTTTGAGGAAAAAGTAAGCATCATTAATTCTGAATTCGCGGCGAAATTCCGCAGCGATGCGCTCGGAGGCAGCCGGCAGGCAGGCTTCTATATACGCTAGAGAAAGATGCTCTCTCGCTCGCGCACATCCTTAAGGGGAAAAGGAAGGAAATTATCATTAAACATACTTAGCGACGGAGAGGCTGGGAAGAAAAAATAAATTGTGTCGTTAGCGGGGCGCACCGCCTAGACTCCCTCTCATCTCTCTTCCCTTGATTATTTTATTCTTCTCATCATGGTGCACGAACGCTCGCGTCAGGTATATATACTTATATACACCTCCACCCGTGTGTATATTATATGAAAAATGGCGAGAGGGAGAGAGGGAGGGAGAGAGAGAGAGAGTCACGCGTGTGTGCATTTCTCGTGGAAATCGATTTACATCGAACAACGGTCGCGCGCCAGCTAGCTAGCTCTCGCGCGACTTTAACGGACGCTGATTTATCGCGTAACGACGTCAGGCGCGTTCTCGATATACAGGTTCTCGGTCAAGCGGACTCGCGCCCGCAAA
Source organism: Torymus auratus (assembly GCA_900474315.1). Classification (NCBI taxonomy): domain Eukaryota; kingdom Metazoa; phylum Arthropoda; class Insecta; order Hymenoptera; family Torymidae; genus Torymus; species Torymus auratus. The sequence goes on from UXGD01000034.1 coordinate 74,942, forward strand.
GTTATGCAGCGAGGGTCATAAGAGTGCACTCGCGCGCGCGCACGGAGCCTGGGATTCCGCGGAGCGGCGCGATCGGCTCGACGATCTCCTTGAATTTACGCGCTCGTCGATCTTAAACCCGCTTTCGTAACACACTGCAGCGTGCGCGTGGATAGGGATAGAGAGAGAGAGAGGGAGAAGTATGTGGGGCCTCGCGCGCCTCTCAAGAATTCTATATATCGCGCTTTCCCACGTGCGCCTTTATGTATACATACAAACGCAGCGAGAGAGAATCACACGTATAGTAGTGCACACACACACATACAGCGATGTTCCCCTATTGTGCGAAAAAAAAGCTTTTCGTTTTTCGAGGTCACGATCGGCCCAGATTTACGGCCGAACCCGCCGTGGCTGCGGCCGTGGTGCTGTGCCCGAGTGAGAGAGGAGAGACCCTTTCACGCGCGCGACTCTGGAGCCTTTTCAAACGCGCGCGCTGCATCACGGGCACATACATATATACGTGTCTATGTGCGCTGTGTATACGGGTTCAGAAAGAGGAAAGAGGGAGAGAGCGAGCCTCTCCTTCCTTTTCATCATCTTCCTCGTGATCTTTAACTCGTATGAGTATATATATAGAAATTCGCTATAGCTCTTTTATCCTAATAACGTTTTACCGTATTTACAATCTTCGATCGTTTGCGTTCTATAAATCTTTGCTGCAGCGGCGGCGGCGGCGGCCCGCGAGGTAAATTTAACTACCGAAGATTCCTTCTATCATTTCGACCCACTTTACCCGTGAACTTTGAGTTTGATTTTTGAGCGTGTAGTATAGTGATAATATGCCGGAGGTTTCAACAGACCGATGATTCTGATAAGTAAGTAAACTTAAGTGCGGCATTGCTTACATAAGCTCATTCTCTCAGCGTACAAGATCTTTTTAAATATTCAGATAATAAATTTATTATCTCCTCGTTATTACGAAATCACGCTGCTACGATCCCTCCCTTTATCTCAGGAATCTCGCGATATTCGAGGGATTCCTGCAAATCATTAAAATACTTCTGGTGTGAATTTTCCCGCCTGAATAGTGTATTAAAAGAAATTAATTATGGGACTTTTGCGGGGCAGTCTTTCTTTCTCTCTCCCTAGTGTGGCATAAAAATTACCATACTGCTGCATAATGCCAAGATGAAGGAGGAAATTCAATTTTACTTGTAAAGTTCGCATTATAATTCCGTATATAATAATGAGGAAGTGCATTCCGATTAGCCCTATGCGTAATACATAGCGCTGCTGTATCTATTGTAAAAAGTGCGCTTAATGACAGCATCAAAATACCAAGGAATCCTAATGTTTTAATTCCTTACGCGCGCGTTAAAATAAACCTCCGACAAACAAACAAATTTTCAATCATTCCTCCTGTGCTTCGAAAATTACTTTCTCTCTTTCTCCCTCTTCCTCACTCCAGTGTACAACCTCGAACATCCGGCATACCAGCGCAAGTGCAACGCTCTCTCTTTCTCTCTGTCATCGCAGCCAATCATTAGGTGCTCAGCTTGCAAATAGCTTTACGATGCAAAGTGCACTGATACGAGTTAGCTGAATACATCTAGTACACTGAACTGTCATCTTCCTGTCTATTTACAAGTAAGTGTGATCGAATGTAATTAAATCTGTGCTAACGGAACGCAGAGTGAACAAACCCATTCTGAAAGCGTTCCACCTCGCGTTCCACTTGAAAATAATACGATAGATCTGTTTGCCCCTCCCTTTCATCGCCAGTCTCTTAATTAAACGATCTGTTTTTCCGCCATCGCCGTCTAGCGCTCAGGCTACCAAAGTAATCTTTGTCGCTACGCATGTTTACCAAAAAGCGCTAAACTCAGCTGACTGGTCCGTCGCTGCTGATCATAATATGTCATCACATCGACGAATATGGAATTGAACGAAGCTCCGCTTGGTTGGCTGCTTTCGCTAATAACCTAACGCAAGCCATTGACAGAAACTGAAGTAGCAACTACAGTTGAGATTGCCAACGTCCGATTTCTGGAAAATCAAGCAGCTATAGGCACTATCCGGGAAGAGCTTCAGAGTCTTTCTTGCAGGCAATCGATTACTGTCTCGAGTGAATTTTTAATATCTGGAATACCAGTGCAATGTGATATGAGTGATTACAAATCTCCATAGTGCTCAATCTACCATTACTACCTCAATTTATTATTGGATCACGCCAGTGGGAGAACGCAAGGATGTCATATGCGGATGTGGCTGCACAACAGGGCCACTCTGCCTTGGCTAAGTAGTACTTGTGACTCTGTACCCTCCAAAAGCTCTAAGCTCTCAAACTTTAATGCTCAATCACTTTTTGGTGTTAGAGGTTCCTTCAAAATCTTCATTCTACCATTATGGCCACAACTCGTTCAAAAACTGTATATATAAGCGTTCAGCACTTACCGCTTAGAAACGGCTCAGTTATGTTAACCTCACCGTTTTTATGAGTCTCACAAGACTCTCCCCTTCAGCCATTCTACGCTGAAAATGATTTAAAAATTAACTCCTACTTCAAGAATGATAATGAACTAGACTCACGAATACTCATGGATACGCCAACAATATCTATCGTTAGCTATCGTCTATCAATACCTTGAAGCTGCTTAGACGAGTGAATTTTCCGACAATACAACGATAACAAAAGTCTCCGTCTCTAGCACGCTGCTACCCTGTGAATCTAAAATGAAAAGTCTGGGCATTTGAATCGTCCCCAATCTCAACTGGAAAAGGCATGTCAACTGTGCAGTTGGTAAAATTTATCGAGCATTAATTACCTACTCTAAAATTCTGTAGACAAAGCGTACTTCAACTTTACAAGCCTTGCTTTTTTATAATTGCGTACTATTATTATTGTTGTATTTATCTTTTATTTTCAATTGTATATTCTAATGTGCCAGATGGGATCATATCCCTTGTGCCTAATAAAGTATCTATCTACCTATCTATATCTCTCTCCCGCCACTATCATTAGATTATCTCTTTGGCGCCTCTCACTCTCGCCGACGCAAAACACCCTCGCTGTCACACAGGAGAGGCTCTCATTCGCGACAAAAAAGCCATCCAGGAAACGAGCCGTAATAAGCGAGCTGTGCTTTATCACCCCTCCCTCCCCCCTCTCTTTTTCCACTTTGAATTAAAAATTAAACTGCGACGTGAGTCTTCTTCCCTCGTCAGTTTTCTAATTCACGTGGTGTCGTTACTGGGAGAAAGAATTGATGGGAAGAGAATCGCTACAGCGCTAATGGCGCGGCGCGGTCACCGATAACCAGGAAACTGGTTTACGCGTAGCTGCCGCTGTTGCTCCCGGGTATATGTATATGCAGAGAAGCACTGCGTGCACACTTTGTGACGCTATGCGGCGGGTGTGTATGTCTATCGATACGGGACGGTGCAGAGGATATTTTTATCCGCTCTTTGAAGTGGACGCGCTAATGCTCGTGCATGAGCGAGCGCGCCTGGCTTTATTTATGCGTTATTTATGATAAAACTAATGACTTTATAATGGTACGTCGGGCGTCCGTGTGTGTGTGCGTGTGTATATATATATTCACAAAAATTTAATAAATTACCGTATAAGCTGGAGTCGCTAATAATTGCCCATAGTATGGGCATAGTATTGGCACTATAATATGGGCCATATTTATGGTCAATATGTGGCCCATATAAGCCCACGGCGCCGGATGAGCCAAATATCGGCCGTATCTGTCCCTCATCTCGTTTTCTTAAAATAGGTATTATATGGGTAATAATGTATAGAAATGGCAAATATTTGGTGCCAACGCCGTGGCCACACGTGACGCATATCTTGCCCATACACATACATCGATGAAATTTTTTTTACGCGAGACATAATCCTGTACTTAAATTATTCTCCTTCTATATATTCTATATATTAGAAGAAGCTTTATGAATATACGATACAGGAAAAGTAAAATCTAGAAGATGTGCTAGAAAATTTTTTTTTTAATCCATTGAATATCACTAAAGTTTAATCCGCTCGTGTAATATATATCACTGTTATTGCGTTAAATATTCGTATAATTATTTTTAAGCGATAAATCCCGCGATGCTTAACCGCTGCGGGGAGGAATGCAAAAAGGAGAGTCAACCGCGTGTGGCAGCGCTCAGCCTCGTTGCAAGGCGAGAAAAGGTGTTGATGTAACGGAGGGTATATGTGCAAGTGCTGGAGGCTGATCGTGTGTCCCTCGAGGGGGGAAGTAGTCAAGAGAGAGGGGGGGAGGGCAAGGGAACCACGTGTATGTTGGTGTTTGCACGTGAGCGATGTGCATGTGTGAGTACGCGAACGATGAATCTGCGAACGAGTGGGCGGGGAGGGCAAAGAGGCTCTCTCACTCTCTCAAGCCCTCGTCGGCTGCGCCCAAGTAATGCGGTAATTAAACTTTGGCCGCATTACGCCTCCCCCCGAGCTCGGTCCTACACCTCCTCCCACTCGGTCTCTCTCTCTCTCATCCTTTCCTCTCTGCCAGTGTCGCGGAGAGATTGATGATGTGCTGCCAACATCCATTCCCTCCTCCTTCTCCGCACCACCTTCTCTACTCCTCCGTAGTTGGTGCTGGTGAGGCTCGGTGCAAGCCCGTCCTCTTTAATCCCTCCGAGCACTTCCTACACTCAAAATCCGATTTCATTCAATCCGCCCAAAATATCCGCGTAAGCTCGCGAGATGTAATTATAGCCTCTCCGAAGTCACGTAGGTCTATATTCACCATCATATATACGCGTCCTCGACGTGGAAGATACGTTGGCTAGCACAAGTCATGCGCATAACGTCGATTAATATCTCATTATAATTCAGATACTTTTCTGCTTAGTTCGGACGATAAGGTAGTTGGTTTGATCCTGGGTCGAGATACAGCGAAACATGCTCCCGGGGCGTTCGCTGAATTTTCCTCTCGCTCGGAAAGTCGCTGTAACCGGCAGCAGAGGCACTAATACACATCGGAGCTCTGCATACTTCCCGCGCGTTATATTTATTAGAATTATATAGTGAACGATATTAGCGTAATGGCAGTACAAATAGCTGTCGTTTGTCAAACGGCGAGCTGCTGCTGCACGCGCCCTCCCGCTTAATAAACGACATAATATTAGCGCAATAAATATACGCGACTGAATATTACGCGGATTTAGCCGCGGTCTGCGTATATATATACATATAGTAGTGCCACGGTAATCCATATGTTTAATTGCGACGCTCAAAAATCCATCCCTTCGCGCTTGCTCGTATACGCAATTATATACACACACGCCTACGCGTGTAAATGCAAGTGACGGAGGAGAGGGGGCCTGTCTACTTGTCCGAGTGTATGGGTTGACAGGGCGGGGGTGGTTGTTGGAGAATTCACGCGCCCATTGTCGGCCGACGAGCGATTAAACTCTGAGTGTGTCTGTGTATGCGCGTGTGTGTGTGTGCGCCCGGGAATAAGAAACGCGAAATACCTGTTTAGAGCGCGTTGTAATGGGCGTATACGAGAGCGAGTATATATATCCGCGCTCCTTTTCCCCACGGAAAGTTGAGGATAATGAAATAATGACTGCGCGAACCTGACTATAAGTCCCTCCCGAGACGGCTGCTGTGTGCCCTCTTCTTCCACCTCCGCGTTATATTGATAATTAGCGCGGCGAATCTCAATATAATAAGACGTAATAATGCATTTTAAATGGCCTCATATAAGCTATCTCGCGCGGCTCCTGATTAATCAGCCTGCGAGCCATCTCGAATTAATCCTAATTATATATATAGGCGGTTCGTGCTGCCACTCGTAAAGTTGCAAATCACCTTGTCAATTCCGCATCGGCGCTTCCTGAAAGAATGCTGCGGAATCTAAATTTCGACGAGAGATAGAGAGAGAGAGAGAGTTAAAAATGTCTATCTCGTTTGCAAAATTTTGCGCGTCACGGTAAAAATTAAAGGGCAAAATATGCGCCTTGAATTTGCATTAGCCGCGCGCTCTCGCTCTTGCGTCGACCGTTGCTTCGGCAATTTTACACGGTGCACGTGCGCGTAGAGCTTCCTATCTCTGCCTCTCTCTTACTCTCTCGGAAGGAAGGAAGGCAGGCAAGCATAGCATGCCCGTAAGTCTAGAGCTGCGCAAATATTCAATTAACCATTTGCCGGCGCTCGCTCGCTAGCTCGCTTGCTTGCGCTACGCTGCGCTTAGATCTCAATTAGCCCCACCAGCTGTGGATCGAGGACCGGAGAGAGAGAGCTCACTTTTCCTACATATATCCCGAGTTGGCGGATGTAAATCCATAATAGCTCTCTCTCTCTCTCTCTGTCTCGTTCTTTCTCCCGTGTCGAGGTTATACTACGTGCCAGACTCATTCCGCGCTCCTCGTAACTATCTTTCTCCCCTCTCTCTCTCTTGCCATCTCTCGTCTCCTCCTCCGTTCTCACAGTGTTCGCGTCGTTGTCGCCGTCCTCGTCGCCGTCCCCGTCGTTGTAGTCGTCGTCGTCGTCGTCGTCGTCGTCGCGAGGTCTTATCGCACCGATAGGCTGCAAAGGTGGCTCAGCTCTCTCTCTCTCCCTCTCTTTTCGCTTGCTCCTTCTGGTCGGCCAACGAATCGCGATTAAAGATCTTGTCACGGAGTGGCATTACCGCTCCGTACACAGGGCCCCGTCCCTATCTCTCTACTCTTGCGCGCTAGTGACTATTTGCATTGGGGGGGAGCTGTGCTATACAGTGAGAGCAAGAGAGAAGGAGACGCAGAGAGAGGGTTAGCGTCCGCTAGCGCTCATAACTCGTTTATTTTTCGTGGCCCATATGGCGGGGGCGCTCCCGTCTCCCCTCGCGATATCTAGATCATGTTCCGACGCCTGAGATAAGGCTTTCGCGGTTTGCCTTTCTCTCTCGCACGCTCATTTCTCATGGCATCTCTCTCTCTCTCTTTGCTCTATCCCTAAGCCTCCTCTCGCGAAGACATCATTAGTTAACGTTTGCTATCTCACTCTGCAACGAGGCTCATTGTGCGGGAGAGAGAGAGAGAGAGAGCGCAAGCGCAACACATCGTCCGTCCGCTAATTCCTCCTATTATTTTTCATCGGCCGAGCGACGTGTATATACTTGTCGGACGAACTTTCCCTCGCCGTAGCCCATTATCGCGATGAATCCTATTTCGCGCGAGGTGGAAAGGGGAGGATGGAGAAAAGACCGCGAAGAATGCACTCTCGCAATTTCCGACTCTTCTGGGTGGAGTCTTCGCTGAGAGGGAAACGCGCGCAGAGACAGAGGGATAACGATAATCGTGTTTTATTTTCGAGGGGGGTTTTTTCAATCAGCATATTCGCGCAATCGCCGCGCGAACGTCGAACTTCTGAGTAATGATTACGAATGTAAATCCTTGGCCGCCGCCGTCGGGACCTCGCTCGCCGGCGGAAAAGTGGCTTACCACGCTCGATTTATTTGGCATCAGGTAGTCTTTCTCTCTTTCTCTCTCTTTCTTTCCCTCTTTGGATGTTTTCTCCTTTATCCGGTACTTAGTTAAGCGCCTTACGGAAGCTGCTTCTGGCCGCACGCACGCGGGTGCGCAAGACGCGAGCGCGCGGGCACGGAGGCGGAGGAAACGCGGGTACTTTTCAAAGAGTACAAAAATTAACCGCCGGAGAAAATAAGACAGAGCGAGGGCTGCTGCGGCGGTGGCGGGGCCGTTGAATGGCAAAGTCGGCGGAGCCCCCGGAGGAGGAATCCGAGAAATTCGCTAAGTGCAAAAAGTAATCAGCCGCAATAAAGCTTACGAGGAATTATGAGCTCTTGCTGCAGAGCAAGCAAGCAGGTATAAACAACAACAAAGGGAATGCGTCGAAAAGTTTTTCTATTTCGTGGAGCGCGCGGGGAGAACATTTTTTTTCTCTCTCTCTCTCTCGTTTTGTTTCACTTTTTTCATATTTTGAAAGCGGGCTTGTGAGCGGTGGACGGTTTGTCTATAACGGTTGCATTACCGGCAATGGTTGCTGTACTATATATATATCTACGTTTTGGTCTGGCTTTTAACGACAAGGAGTGAAGTTTTTTTTGTTACACAGCGCAGAGCGGAAAAAAATCCATTTCAGTTTTGGAAATCCATTGAAACAAAAAAAAAATAGAAGCTCGAGACAAAAAGAAACATCCGCTTCTCTGCTATATGCAGAGAACTAGTTTGCAAGTTATTAACGACTCGCATGCACGGTATGTAGCCCGTAAATCCTTTACCATATCCATTAACGACAACATCGTCGCAGGTGAAGGTTCAACGAGTCGAGCGTTCGCACCCGTTCACATGACGCTGTCTCTGCAACAAGTGCACGCGAGTCTCTCTCCTTTTTGTTTTTTGCGCTCCCTCGCGACGACGATTTTCCCCTGATGAAAGAGCGCTCGTGCGTGTGCGCGGCTACGGCGGCTGAGGCGATATATAGTGAAATGTTACCGTGAAAGGCAGACAGGTGGGATGGCTCCGCTGGATTTATTAGCGGGCAAGGTAATGGTAAACTGTTCGTCACATGCGCCCCGCGTCGGCGCGTTCTAATGATGACTATCTTCGGCCCGATCGAGGGGGGCCACATCACGGCAAACTTTCCAATCCTCTTACCCCGCGCATGTGGCTATATATATAATGTACGAGCCCGTGAAATCACGCCTGGGCTTGGATTGTGGTGCCCTCGGGCTTTAATTGCGGAGTACCTCCTGGGCGCAGTGACGGAGCATTCTCACCGCGAATATAATGCTTTACGCTCATCAATGCGCTATCTCTCTCTTTCTCTCTCGCTCGTCCTTGCTCTCTCCGACGTTTTCTTCCTCCCGTGCTTTTGCTCGTGCATTTTTCCCCCCTACCTGTCGCTTAGTCTTTATTCCGCCTGGATTATGTGACGCACGCTGCATCGTGTTGCACACGGTATGAGTATAAGCATGTGTGCACACACACACACTATATCTCTCACCTTCGCGTCTCTTATTTTTCTCCGCATCTTATGTCACGCGATTGAAGTGCTTTACTCTGTGTTATCGCCGTGTGCTTGCGCGTCAATAGCGTTTCACTCTTTTATATACATTGCGAGTTGCCACGTGGCTAAAGAAGTTTTTTGCCGGGTTATTGATCGAGGCTGGTCGGTCGTTTATAATAGGCAGTTATCTATAATAATAGAGATAAATTATCTTTGGATAGAAATAGGTAATTTACGATAATGCGCGATAATAGCCTCGATATTTCGATAACATTAGACATAACACTGTTTCCTAGGATAATACAATACTTTAGAACACCGGAAGCGATAAAATAGTCGCAATAAAGAAAATTTTATAGAAGACTCGAATTATCCATTTGTTCCTTTTAAAATTATAAAAGTGACACTTCCGCATAGCTTAATAAAGTAGTACTCTTAATAAATTTCTATTGCTATTTTTAATAATATTCTCACTTTATTAAAAACAAAATTCACACCGCGATGCAAAAATTTGATTGGTCCCGGGACCATTTAAAATCTAAGCAGTAATAACGTTCGCGCATATACGTCCATACCCAGGAGAGAGAAGCACGCGTGCGCGCTTCTGCATTTACGATTTCATTTTTCTTTTGTTTGGATTCCACCGGGAATATGAATAACAATGTCGATAGCACGTATCGCACGCATGCCCCACCAGCCATTGATTAGTGCGCCGGTTACGATTGGTTATCGCATATATACGAGGCGATGTTTATTGAAGGCGGAAATTCGCATTTACGATACCATTCCCATGGAAAAAAATTATACGGTGACTGCGTTTTAGCACTAGGACGAATATATACGATAGCGCAAAAGCTTTTTCTACAATATTCTATTTAATTCATCGAGTGTGCTTGCGAAGGTTTCAAATTAAAATGAGATTGTACAAAGCAAATTATTTACTATTTTAGCGCAATTTAAATATTAATGAGATTTCTACTAAATTCCGAGAATAATTCGTTTTGTTACCCGCCAATTTCAGAATTTGGAATTCTAATCATGGTGTGGTGTAATTTGGAGATTCGCTCGCTGTCGCGAGAGGCAAGCTTTCAATATAAAGCATAATTCGACAACAATTAATGGCTCTGTTTTTAATGAATAAGATTAGCGCGCACCGAGCATTGATTGTTTAGGTTATACCAACCTAGCTTATGCAATGACGCACTAAACCCTTACTGTTCAAATTGACTGAATACATCGCCGAGTTAAATCATGAATGGGTTCAGGAGGATGTACTTTTATATCTAAAACTCAAGACCGAGGAAGACGCTCTTTCCACCCCCTCGTTACTATTAGCCCTGATTAATTTTTCCCCTCTATACTCTCTATATCGTGGGATTGAAGACGTCAAAAGGGACTCTCCTCGTATAGCCATTTAAATATTTGGAGGAGCTCGACTGCTGAGTACTTATTTCGAGGGAACAGGTTGCCACTGCCGCGAGCTGCCTTCCTCGCCCGTAAATAAAAAGCGCGAGCGAGCGCGTTGGCCCTGAACTCATGCATAAAGATTGCACTTTCGCAATGTCGGAAGTGGCCGAGTGATCTCTACCAGAGAGAGAGAGAGAGAAGCTTCCCTGCTGCTGCTGCTGCTCTTCCGATTAAACTTCTTAAGTTTCCTCCGTGTATATACAGTCGTGCCGGGGGTAAATCTACTTTAGTAAAGCACGCGCGCACAGTTTTCCGCGCAGTTTTACGGAATCTCGCGGCACGGGTATATCTCGCTGCTTCCGCCTCTCGGCGTATGGCAGGACGGGCTGCTTGATCCGCTCCGCGTTTGCCGCGAGGCTCTCCCGTTAATTTAAATGAGATGGGGCATAGTCGATATTCATTGGCACGCTCGGCGTGATTTATCGCGCGGCGCTAGAGTGTCGCTCTCCGGATCTTTTTAATAATTCATAAAGGGCGCGCGATAGATAACGCCATTTGTATTATATAATTATAGCTTAAACCTCGAGATTTGCCAATCGCGTAAATCCCTTTCAATAAAGGCACATAGCGCCCACTCTGCGGGGCAATATAATCAAGCGAATATACTGTATTATATGGTCTCGAGTCGACCTCGAGAAAAAAAGAAAGCAAATAAAAGGAAAAACACGAAATGATTGCAGTTCTCGAAATGACTCTCGCATCATAAGCTAGGTAATCACGTGCCATTGCTTATCTTCTGGTTAGCGGTGGCATTAAACTATATACGCGCGGTGGGAATAGCTCAGGCGAACGACGACGACGACGACGAACTACGCTTGGAGCCTCCCTGGTCGGCTCTCTCCTCTCTCACTCTCTCGCACCTCTCATTCAAATTATCACCGGTGCAATTAGCATTAAGGATCGTAGCGCGCGCTAGCTCGGCAGGAGAGAAAGATGGAGGGAGAGAGAGAGATAGCTGCCGCGAGTGTTAGAAGGACGTACGAGAGGTGTAATCTCGCGAGCATCGTCTTATCGTAGGTATATACGTATATATATACGTACGAAAGAGAGAGAGAGCCGGAAGAGGAAACCCCGCGAGGATCTTCCAAGCAGCAATTCTCGCGGGTGTCAGTGTGCAGCTTTGCTCGCGCTCTCATGAGTCTCTCGCTCGCTCTAGCTCTCCTTCTCTATCTATCTATCTCTCTCTCTCTCATTCTCTTTCTTACGCCTCCATCACGCCCCTTTTTGCCCTTTTCCTCGCGCCTGCACCTCGCTTGCTCGTTCTTGCGCGCCTCTCGGCCGTCTCTCATTCTTCGCAGTACCTCTCTTCTCTCGAGTGCTATATACGCTGCTGCTGCCGCCGCCTCGTCGCGCCGCTCATAATAATTATTTTCCCATATGCGCACTCGCTCGCCACTAGGTAACGAACAAACCAGTAGCTAGCGGCTACTGTCCGCCTTGATTTATAACAATTTCAGACTCTCTCTCTCTCTCTCTCTTTCTCTCTCGACTCTCTCATTCACGATTCCCTTCCGTCTTGGTCAAGGTGATCCGCGGACATAGCACGAGCACTTTGCTCGCTATATAGCTCGCGCTCTCGCTCGTGTATAACTTCTTCTCCGTAAGGCACTAAACGGCATTATTCTCTCGCTCGCTCGCTATGGCTCTCCATCTTTATCGGTTTTTATTTTCTTCTCTTTCGCCGCTGCTCTGGCTTTTTCCCTCTTGTCTCAACGGTGGTTTTGGCGCGCCGCGGTGCTCTCGCGTACGCAGAACGCGTCCATCTCTTTTTTTCTAGCGCATATTTGTGACGTTCAACGGGGAATCAAAATGAATTCCGTGGAGAAGGCGAGTGATCGATTAATAACGGCTCTTCGGCCGATCGACAGACACAATGCCGTTGCGCGCGAACGTGCTCGCCGGTCGTATTTTAATTATATATGCCATTTTTATCGCCCCTCTCATCGAATATTGATTTTATTCCAGATAGCGGGACAGAAGTAGAATGATATCCGAGTATACAAGTCGGGCTTGCTCTAATGAATTTAATGGACAAATAATAATAATCTCTATATATGTTTCGATTCCGTCTATATTCTCTCTCATATCTTTTTTTATCGAACCGAGACAGTTTTTTCTTTTCATGCCTTCATAAAAATTCATTTCATATCTCTATTTTATCAAAACGGGACAGTCTTTTATTTATCAAACAGGCATGAAAGAGCAGTAAAATCGGCCATCGACAAACCGAAAGCAAATAAAATGATTATTCCGACCGGGGAGAGAGCGTAGCCGTGTCTTAAGGCGAGGCAAGCGAATACGACCCCTTACAGCGTTTCGCATCGGCCAAACGAGGACGTAACTCGCACAGCCACCACCCCAGCTTCGCACACACATATACACAGGTAGCGAGGTCTTCCCCACAGTACGTAAAAGCGGAATCTGCTCGCATTCCCGAATCTCGAGGGAGGAAGAGAAAATCTCGTCGAGCAAATGAAGCCAATACAAGATCACCGCGAGGCCGAGAGTACACCCACATATATATATCCAAGCGTATATAGCTAGAGAGAGCCAGAGAGAGAGAGAGAGCGTGCGATATACGCTGGAAGGCTGCGCGATCCCAGCCATTAGGATTTACGAGTGTCCATCAGGACAGCGCGCGTGCGGGGGGGAAAAGGTCGATCGTCGATCATCGGCCGCCGCCGCCGCCGCCACGGCGTCGTAGTCTAGGGCCCAGCCTATATCGCCCGCGATGACTCGGTATGCGGACACGATTTGTTATCAGCCCCCGGGGTTAAGCGTTTCCCAGAGGTGCGACGGGGAGAAGAGGGGGCGAGAGAGCGCACTCCACCTTCTCCTCGTCATTCTTTTCTCGCGGCCGCACGCCGCCATTATCTGCGCGCGCGTTGCGCGGTCAGCCAACCCCCCTCCCCCTCTTTCTCTCTCTTGCGCGCATACCCTTTATCGGGCGCGAGCGGGGCTTTTTTACCCGCCTCCGTATCCTGCCAGTCTTCGTTACTGATAAACCGCGCGGCCTCTACCGTTCATAACGATCGGTCAACGAGCCGCCGCTGCCGCCGCACAGTATATATATGGCGACGAAGATTAGTCATCGTAGCCGGAGAGAGAGAGAGAGTACAGCAAGTGCAGCGGGACTGAGGTGGGCGAGGGTGGGAGAGAGAGAAAGGAAAGGGTCCGCAGCGCCTTAATAGGGTATCCTTCATTAGTGCGAGAATCACGTAAGAAGCGCTAATTACGGCACGCTGCATGTCGACGCTCGCACTCGCTTGATCGCTCTGCGCGTATATTACACGTATACTAGTTACTATTCTCTCTCTGTGTCTCACCCTCTGTATACCTATTTCTCGCTCCCTTCTCCTCGTGTAAATGTTTCAATCGGAGAAAAACGATAACGAAGCTGACGACGACGACGACGACGACGTTTTCTGCGCGCGTGTGTTATCCGCCTAACGTGTCATACATGCAAATCTGATCGAGCGAGCGCGTGTGCATACTCTCTCGCGCGCTCGGGCTTTGATTCCCTCGTGCAGAATATTAAGCAACGCGTGTGAGAAAGTAAGTAATGTCTCGTGTAGAGTGTTTGTGTGCGTGTATATGCACTTGCTCTTCGAAATCGCGGTAATTCCGCGAATCGCGCGCGCGCGCGCACGCTGTGTGCACTAAAAAGCCTTGTACACGGCCGTGTTTACCGAATTATATTTGCATGATAAATAGTAGCAGCAGCAGCAACTCTCGTATACGCATGCGGATTACATTGACCTCGGCCTGGCAGATCCAGAACACTTATCGCGCGCACACGTATATATATATACTCGCGGTTACACATGAACTTGCGTTTAATTTTACTCATTACATTTTATTTATATATTATTTTCGTTTGATTCTGGTCTTTTTTTCGTGCATTATTGCGATCCGGAAATTTATTGATTTAGAATAACGCTAAAAGGATATATCTTCGATATTATACAACCTAGCCGCGAAAAAAGTGACGCGAGATTTAATACGAATATTTAAGTTTCTAATCTATCGAACAATTTATAAGCGTAATTTGACCATTGATGCCAAAATTCGACTAGACAGGACACCTCGCTCTCCTCGTTAGTTGAATAAGAAACAGAGAGCGAGAGCGAGTAGAACTCGCAATTTGAGCGGCCGTTACTTTCGTCCGGGCTTTTTTGCGCTTGCGCGAGCGCGAGCACTATGGGCGTGCATAAACAAGAAACTTTACTACTACTCTCCGTACTGGACAGACCGAGAGGGAAAGAGAGAGAGAGAGAGGGAAGTGATGGTTCGTTAACACTGATTTCTCTAGCCTCTATCGCAAGCCACAGACGAGCGAGAACGACCCGTAAAGCCATGCCAAAAAAAAACGTCCCGCGCTCTGAAATGAGACACTTTGCAATCGGTCGAGAGCACAAAAAGAAACACATCTATGTTATACTCTTCCATCTTAGAAAGCGATAACGCGCGAACTGCCGTAGAGAGAGAGAGAGAGAGAGAGTTTATGCAGCGAGTCGTTCTCTGAAATCTAATTGTAAGTACAAACACGCAAAGAAGCAGCTGCAGAAGAAAAAAAACGAAAAGGCAAATCGAGTGCTGCGCCGGGGATAGACGAGAGCTCGTTAATAGGTGCTTGTCCCGCTCCTTATAACCGCTTTAATCGCGCGCGCGCGCGAGCGCAAAAAGGGAAGGGGTAATGACGGCTCCACTCTCTCTCTCTCTCGCATGCGCGTTCATCCATTCGTATACGTTTTTGCGGATGTAGCGCGATGCATCTCCACGGACGACCTTGATAAGTCCTTAAGGAGGGAGGGAGGGTCGTCGGCTTCAATAAGGCAAGTCTTCGGAATGCTGCTGCTGCTGGCTCTCTCGGCACGGGCAACAATGGTCCCGATTTAGTCGCGTGTCGGCGCGCGATTTTTAGGATCCGCTAATTGCCTTTCTCTGCTCTCTTCCTTCTCGCCGCAGCTAGCTAGCCAGCCTCTTTTTTTCCTCATGCCGCAGCAAGAAATTTATTCGATCTCATATAATATACGTGCCGTGTGTGTGTGCGCCCTTGCTGCGCTTTCTTGCTTTTGCGCGCGGCGAAGCAAAAGAAATATCGTTCAGCGGATATTTATTGTCAGCACGCGCGTATATATATAGGTAGCTGGACCGAGAGGGGCACTTTGCTCGTGTGGCAAAAGAGGAGTGGAGCCGGTCGTAAAAACAATTGGAAAATTAAATTAAGTGTACGGGAGGGTACCGGTCGTAGCGCGATGCCCCTATAGTCAAAATTATGACGTAAATTAACTGTCTATAAAATCTATCCTGATGTTTTTTTTAAACTATATCTTAATGAACGTTGTAAATTTTGATAATGTCCCTGAAGATATTTCGTTGGTAATGTTTAATAAAATAATGTACATAATTAAATAGCCATTGGTTAACGTTGTTAACCTGTGACCTGAATGTATTGAAGCTGTCAGATTACCCAACTATTCTTATATCATTAGAAAGTTTATTATTTCTTCATATAGTGTTTACTTTTTGAATGAAATTTTCATTTTTTTTTTTTAATATCATATCGCCGATGCGTCATTCAATGGTTCCTTATAAGAGCTATGTCAAAAAGTGTATACTACAGCGTTGAGATATCCAGTGTTTTCATTCGCTGATGAGCCACCCCAAATGGATGAATGGGCAGGTTGACAATTTGGATCAGTTAAAATTGGCGAGGGAAATGGTTATAGTAGACTTTTCCAAATACCCTTGAATATACGCTGATTTGTAAGTTTTATTTAAACGAGCCAATCGCCCGTACAAGACACTGCGTGTGTATATATATATATAAATAGTCGTTTATTATTGCAGGATTAAATCGTAGGAAGTCCGCGGGCGTACGGCACACGCCGAAAAGTCCGCGCGGGTGAAATGTACCCGTAAAAATGTAAAATGCGAAGCATACTTTCCTCGGGGGGCCATAACGAGCGGAATAACAAGATTCGCGTCACTCGCTATATCACGTAACACCATTCCGGGGAAGTTGCCTGCCTGCCTGCGCTATCATAAAGAATTTCCAACGATATACAGCAAGTGCGCGAGATCATGGAATTTATATGGGTAACATTTTCATGCGCGTCCCTGGGAATGCCTCAGTAATTTAATGATTTAAGGATATATACCCTCGCTTAACACCCGACTCCAATCCCTGCCGGTCCGCGCGCGCGAGCGCAAATCTATTTAACTTTTTGTAAAAAAAAAGTCGCGATAAAGCATATCGCGCTCGCACGCGCGCGCTATGATAATTTGATTCCGCAGCCATTAGACTATATCTCTGTCTCTCAGCTTAAAAACTTGAGAGGAGAACGAGAGACGATACGAGTATTTTAATTTCGGTAATCGCATTATGTAAGCAAAATGAACTCGCTCGCGGAATCCGGGCGAAGGAGTGCCTGTGGAAAAAAGCGACTCGCGCGAATTATTGTCCTCGTGTAATATTATACAAGAATTACCCTCGCTCGGGTTCGTTTACACAGTCAGCAGCAGCGGCAGCGGGGCATTTGCGGAAGATTTTTATGAAAAAGCTAACAAGATTCAGCGCTAAAGCGGTATCTTAAGATTCAAGAGCCACCGCGCGCGCGCGAGAGGTAGAGAAACAAAGTGAAGAGGAGAGGAGAGATAAAAAGCACGGCGTCCACAATGCCGCAGTGCCGCGCGAGCTAGATTTGAGTGAGAGAGCGGCGGTGGTGACGACGGGATTACTCGTAGCCGGGGCAAATGCCCTACATTACACAACGCTTTAGAGAAAGAGAGCGCGCCTTTAGCCGCAACAACGGGCAGGCTACACATTTGTCTCCCTCGCATTGCACGACGACGACGCTTTTCTCGCGTGGCGCAAGTGCAGATTTAAGTAGCAATGAAATGACCCGGTTCTCCGCCTCTCGCTCCTGATGCCTTTATAGCGCGTGGGTGACAAGCGAGAGACGCAAACTCCTCGATGCACCTTCTTCAACGCGTGCAAGTGTGTATATCTGCATTAAGTATGCGTTGAGAGTGAGTTCAGTCCAAGCGGCTTGTATAAACTTTCTGCATTATTACGTGGTCGTTCGAACCACCGTGTATATATATACCACAGTGAAAATCTGTATTCCGAGTTTCGAGTGAAAATATAATTTCCGGTAGAGGGAGGAGGTGGAGGGCTTACTCTTCTCGGCGTCGTCGTCTCTCTATTACTCCCATGAAATCGTTCGAGCTACTCCCCCAGCCCCTGCGCACACCTATGCATATCTCTTTAAATTGCAAGTTCATTGAGGTGGAAGTTGGCCTTATCGGCTCGCTGAAATCCTCAATTCTCGCGGGCTCTCTAGGTCTCTTCGCTCGTGCCGAGCGAGGGAATAGGAGGGGGAACTCGAGAGAGATCTTTTTCATACTGCGACGGCCAACATAAATATGACTTCATTATATGCGAGCCTCTTTGGAAAATGTTCTTTCCTCTCTCTCTCGGTGGACCGACTTTATATAAGGTCGCATGCAATTAATTAACGAAGACGGGGAATATGCGTTTATTAATTTTACGAATACACTCGCTTTTTGTATTATTTGTTTCGTGGCATCTATAATTACAATGAACTTTTTTTTAAACTTTTTAACGTTAAATCTCGCGAAGCTTTTTCAATCTTATTAAAGTGTAGACCCTCAAAGTTTCTTTAATGCCTTGAAGAATTTGCGAAGCGTCGAATAAAAACTTTTTCATTATTTCAATTACGACACAAAAGCTCTAATATAGCAGTAATTACAAACAACGTGTGTTCCCTCCCTTATTATTATTATACAAGTCTAGCGAGCGTTCCGTAATCCACAAAATACTTTATATAGACGCTCGAGGGAGAGCAACAAAACATAATCATCTTCAAGCATCATTATATAAAATTGTTAGTGCAGGAGGAGTAGCAGCAAAAGCGCTGCGCGTCCCGTTATTATTATCCTTAACAAAGCTCGTCGGTAAAGAGCCTTTCAAAAAGTACACGAGTATAATGAAAAGCCTCCGCGAACTGTGCTCTTTGCTCACTCTCTCTTTCTCTCTCTCCCCGCTGTTGTATTTTTGGTAAAACAAATATAATCAAGGAAAAGGGGAAGAAGAAGAAGAAGTAGCAGCATCGCCACGCAGCTATACAATACATATATGTATAGTCTACGTGCAGGAGGGGAGCGGCGCATTCAGCTGCGATTCAACTCGGCGGAAGGAAATCAGCGAGCCGCTGCTCGCCTCAGTTCGTTGCATCCGTCCGAGCGCAGCATCGGGATAGGTCAAGCGAAGCGCGGAAATTCGCTTGGACTGCTGTAGCTCGTCGTCGTCGTCGTCGCTGTGTTGCCGTCTGTGCGCGCACGTGCGGGCGCGAAAAGTCGGCAATAAGGTCACGCGCTGGAAAATAATTTCCCTTAGCATGACAATGCGGATTTGAAAATTTCCATAAAACAATACACAACGCGCCACACCGTATTAATCAGCCCTTTCTCCAGCCCCCGCTGCTCTCGTACTTTAAGCGGCTTTTCTTCCTTCCGCTTCGACTTTTCTCTCATCGTCGTCGTCGTTGTCGTCGCCGTCGTCGTCGTCGTCCCGCTCGATGCTTGAGGATTGGGGGATGGTTGAGGGGGCAAAAACTCTCAAGGCTTTTTTCTGCTAATGCGGCTTCGTTACGCCGGCTTCTTTCAAAGAATCTAGCTCTTTTGAGTTCTCATTAAATCTGGCTCATTGACGTAACGCTCGCGTGCCCGCTCTTATTTCCTTCTCTTTCTCCCTGTTTCTCCCTTACTTCTTCATCGAGGATTTAAGGAAAAATACTTTTGCGCTAATGCCGCGCTCGCTACTCGAAAATACATCTCGTTATAATTGTCGGTGATTAATTTTTTTCCCCTCTTTCAATGAATTTTCACGATGGATCGCAGAGTCTTCTGGTAAAGTGCATAATATAGACGGACGAAAGTGATATTTTATGGGCAAATTTCTCAAAATTAATAGCCGGTATGTGTCAGCATTCGTTAATTTGTAATGTAAATTATATTATCATATCTTGAGCACGTGCTTCGCTGAGCGTATTGGATCGAAAGTGCTCGTAAAAAGTGCAAGGTAATTGCTGATAATACCTCTCTCCTGCCTTAAACTGAAAAACTTTTTCGAGTTGAACACCTGTTCGTAGAGGAACATAAATTACGAGAAAATTGGCTACTTTATAATAAGGAAAAGTTATTTCTCCTAGAAATTCCTCAATGCTTTCGTCTTACAAGGTGTATAAATTTTTATTCCACAAAATAAAAATCTAAGTATTGTTACTTTGCGGTTTTTTAATATTTTCCATCCATTGGTTCTTAATAATAATCATAGTCAATATTTATTTGGAACGCAGTATAATAAATACTACAAAATTCACCCTGGTAGAAAATTGAGCAGATTCTGGGCAGAATTTCTGGTCAAAATTTTTAAAAATAAGGCATTGTTAGAGATATATTTCAGAGTATTTCTATAATTTTAAGATAAGCGCCATTTTAACATACGTTGACCAGAAATTCTGCCCAGAATCTGTTCAATTTTCTACCAGGGCAGTTTTATCAATATAATAGCGACTATTCAACGTTGCCTTCATTTATTCTGGATATACACAGATCCATCCCAAAAATAGAATTTCGGAGATAGATATGTAACAACCGCGCGCTCGGCGTCCTCCCCAAACCCTCTTTCTTCGGTCTGACGAAAAAAGCCGACTTTGATTGACTGACCTAATTAAAAAGAGACGAGCAGGCATTATTCCACGACAAGAGAGGAGAAATAAACGCGCACATCTGACGGAAATTCGCTTACACGCGCAATAAATGGCCTCTGTTCACGCGCACGCAGCCAAATACGCACAGGCCAATAAGTCCAGTATTTTCAACCCTGTTTGTCAGGGCCAAACAGCGAGGGAGGATCGGCAAATCAAATTCTCTCTTTCGGCTGCGTTTTGTTAGCGCGTCAAAGCTCTGTATTAGCCCGCGTATATATGTATTCGTCAGTGATGTTCAGCTCGTCGAAAATGTAATTACACGCCAGTTTTTGATTAGCTGTTCTTTAACGGATGCTCAGCGTGAAAATCGCACGCCTGCGCACTGCGGAATACCGTCCGCGCTAGAGTGGGAGAGAGAGAGAGGCAAAATGCCACGCTGCTGCGCGTATTTTGCACTTACTCCTAAATACGGTTACGCGAGATTAGAGTCTGAATTAGCGCATTCAATTAACATTTACCAGATAGCAGTGTACCGTTAATGGTGGCTCTATTTCATTGGATTTCTCGGGATCCCTGCTGTCGGACAGTTACGAGCTCGCGGCCGAGCTCGAGCTCTGCGCCTCTTTCTCTCTCCCTCTCTCTCTCCCTCCCTCCCTCCCTCACTCGCCCCAGAGCGCAATGCTGCTGCCGCGCGCGCGCGCGCGATAATAAGAACATCCATTTGCTCGGGGGATTTGTTTTTCGTGCGGCTGACGCGCCACTACTGCGCCGCGCCACCGCCCGCCGGTGCATGCAACACGTATTTACCCGAAAATACGAGCTCCGCCCGATGCGGATAATGGAAAGCCCGGCCGCCGCGCCCGAGATACGCTCTTTCACTCGAAAACTTATGCAAACTCTCTTCGCTCGCGTTAACTATGCAGTATGTATACATATACCTCTTCGTTGCGTGCAGCTTTTTCCCCTCGCGAGTTTCTATCCTTCTTTTTTCTCCTTTTTTTTCATCCCCAGCGAAAAATCGAACGGGGATTTTTCCGGGCCGGGCCTTTTTCGGCTATTCAGGAGGAGGCGATTCTCATTTGCTTCCCCTCTCTTTCTCGGCTGCTGCGTTTTCGGGTGTAGCATCGACGAAATGTCAAGTAATTACGCAAATTGAGCGCTTCGCTACGCAATTGCCGCCAAAGCGATTTACAGCCGCCGGGAGGATTCGCCGTTCCTGCGACGCCACTGCTGCTACTGTATTGCGGCAGAGGTTTTTCCTTGCAGTTGAGGAAATACTGAACGCACATTTTATCCTAGGCTGCAAGCCACAATTTTAACGCGAATGTGGGAAATAATTGAAAGTAGCGGAGTGATATCAGTTGCAGTATTTTTCCTTCATCCGCATCATTTGGATTATTAGAGAAAAGTGCCAAATGTAGCATTTCTTTGAAATGCTTATTACTGCTGGCTTTCTTTACGCGGTACTCAGTGCAATCCATTAACGCAAAGTTTAATTATATTTTACACTTTGAGCGTGAAGAATATCCATCATTTCGCGATGTCAAAAAAGAGACGAGCACCTCTTTCTAAAATAGAACGATAACGAATTTACCGAAAAACCCATATAATGTTTTATTTTTTCAACTGTATATACACTGCTGGGGGATTTTCTGTCAAACATAATTTAATTTGTGATGTATCAGACGTATACATCGGTATTAAATATTAATTATACGTTGTACATTTTTGGCCAGCACCATATCGCCGCGCTACAGCTCGTGAGAGGTGCGGTAATGAAGTAATTACTTTCCTTTGAGGACCCATATGGATGCTTTCTACACACTCTCTCTCACTGCCGCGTACATTGCCGACTGTGCAATGAAAGCTTTGCGCACGCCAAACGCAATTCGAAATTCGGACAGAGAGATGAAATAAAAGGTAGAGAGAGAGAGAGAGAGAGAGAGAGAGAGAGAGAGAGAGAGAGAGGCTGGCTGGACGGTGGTCCTTTTGCGTCGGGATTTACTATTTCCACCGGGTAGAATTTTGCGACGGTAGAGATGTCTACGAGGTAGAGAGGGAGAGTCGGCGCATGTTGGCTGCTTTAATCGAATAGCGCGTAATTCTATTTGACCTCTAATGCCGCTACCGCTGCTGCAGCTCGAGCCAGAAAGAACGAGAGGAAAAGAGAGAGAGAGTCGGATGCGCGGAGTAGTCGATCCTTTTCCTGGCGAAATAAAGTTTTGCCGCGGCAGCAGCATCAGCACTCACTCGTAGGAAAAAAAGCTCGTCGAGAAGAACGCAATAGAGAGATGCACGCACGCACCCATATGGAAATGGCCACTCTTGCGTACATATATAGATACCTGTACAGAGTACTGGAGAGAGAGAGGGAGAGAGAGAGAGCGATAGAATAGGTTCGGGCGAGCACAAAAATTACCGTATCTAAGCGAGACAAAAGGGTTGCTGGGCGCGCGCGCGCGAGAGAGAAACGATCGCTTCCACATACAATGTCGCGTCACGCGCCGAGCATACAAATCGAGGGCTCCGTGTACGGCATACCAAAGCCTCTCTCTCTCTCTCTCTCTCTCTCTCTCTCTCTCTCTCTCAAGAGGGGCATTTCTCCGTCGTGGGTTAAATTTCTGCGACTTCGCAGCGTGACATTGACCGATGCCGACGCAAAGAAATCGTGCCTCGGTGCTCTGCACGCTGCGGTACACACTTACACATATACACAGGCAGATTCGCGCACGCACAGCCACACATACAGAGTCCGCAACGAGTAGCAGTAGCAGCAACCTTTGCATCGCCGGAAATCACCGACGTCGCGCCGCACCGCCGCGTCACTTAAAACGAGAGCCTGTATACGCTCACGCTGATGTGTAGCCGGCGCTCCGAGCGCTTCTGTGCCCCCTTAACTCGCGCGTAGGTGGCGCGCCGACAGCAATGCTTTACGTATTTTCCTTTTTTCCTTGGGGCCTTTCTCCCTCTCCCTCTCTCTCTCTCTCGCTTGCAGTGAGCTGGCTGTACTTTTACGCTGCCGGAACAGCGCAGGTTACAAATCAGCATGAATGCTTAGGAATTGTTAGCGAGGGAAACGTGCATTGAACTTTGAAAAGTTCTCCTTTTTTCCGTCTCTTTGTTTTCGCTCTTTCTCTCTCCTTCCCTTTCTCTCTCTATTTCTCTCTCGGCTAGGTGGCCGCTGCATCGCTGTATGTTCATACGTCCTATCTACTCTCTCTAGTTTGCGTACAAAAGGAAAACGCTTTTCTCAATGACGCGGAGAAAAAGAGGCACAAAAGCCCGTACTGGGCGAACAATGTCGTCGGTCAATTTTTTTACCACGACACGTGGTAAAAATATAATTGCTGCAAGCGGGGTTAATCTAAGCACCTCAACTTTTTCCGAATTACATCTTAATTCTAAGAATCATTCGCGTAAATGCTATTTTTATAGTTTTTCCAAATTGTAGGGTAAAAGCACTAGTGGTCGGTCATCTAATCATTCTAATTAGACCACTTCTTCTTTCACCATTCTCAATTAAAAATAAATAAAAGATTTTGAACATTAAGGCAGCGATCGCGAACTAAATAACCTCTACTTTACTTTACGATTTATGAGTTTAGCAAATTTTATTTTTGTGTAACTGTTACAACGAAAATGTCCGACAACTAGGGTATGGCCTACTACTAATGCCACAACCTTATTCGTACAGATATCTTCTGTACAAAAGCGAAATATTAACTTGAATTGAATAGCCGTGTATACGTTTTTACACAAATTGACAAGCCTTATAAAACTCGCAACATGTATGTTTTTTATTCCCACCTTTCGTATTCCACAAAAGGTTATCCATAAACTCCCTTTTTACTATCATATTCCTCCTACACACACCTTCTTCGATATTCTACGCCGTACTCTCGAGTAACTTCTACGGAAACCTGCACAAGCGCGAAATTCCAAAGTAATTCCAAAGATGATCGGTATAATGTCAACCGCAGGTCTCTCTCTTCTCTTCTCTGCTATCTCCCATCCACCGCCCGTTTTTATCATCTTCATGCTGAGACGATGGAAGAATCGGATCTATATAAAGGATTATCGCAGCTGGCGCGAAGGGCTCATAAAGGAGAGACAGCGAGTAAAAGAGGAAAGAGAAAGAGAGAGGGAGAGAGAAATCATGTGATCTCCAGTATAAACGAGCGGACGCTTCTGTGCTAAATGACGCTTCTACGTGTCCGGAGGCCGAGAGAGAGAAAGAGCCAGCGTCGGTCTCTTGAAATCAGCGCTGAATCTCGCGTCAATCCTTGTTACAGTGATCGAGGCTTCTCTCTCCTCTCTCTCTCGCCTCTCTCTCGCTCTACCACGATTCGTGCGATTCCGGCTGCGTGTGTATGTTCTCTTGCCCGCATAGATATAAACATCGTTCGGCGCAGATGCTCCTAAGCACGGGAGCGTTACTATATGTATAATTTAAAAGGTTGAACTGCGCGTATTTTATTAAATAATTGCTGATTATTCGAATGTTGCTTGGAAGATTGGCATAAAATAGTAAAGAAATATTGTTACCAGTATAATTCATCGCGACGGATCCGAGCATGACCCAATGCCGACGATTCGGGAGTCACGTCTATATATACTAACATAGACATATTCTAACTGTATTCTTTACTTCTTGTTATTCTGCGTATTCAAACAGATATGAAATAGAGTCCTTTTCTTTCGAAAATTTAAAAATTTTTCCAAACTTCAGAGAGTTTTCCAAAGAATGCGCAAGAAGATATTCTGGCCGACCTTTATCGTAATTTCAAAATACTATCCAGAAAGTTGGAAGACTTCGAAAAACAATGTCCACCGTTTCTCCATGTGTATGTACAGCGTGCAAACGTATATCCTTTATATATATATAACACTGTAAAAGCTAGCGCGTGTGCGATCTCATGCATCGATTCTTGCTCCCTCCTTTCTCTCTCTTTCCTTCTCCCTTGTTATTCTTCTTCTGCACTTCCGGCGAATCTGATTGCGATCCGCAAACGACCCGTAAATATCGCGCGCGCTCGCGCAGTAGAATCGTAGAAATCGCCCG
Organism: Torymus auratus; assembly: GCA_900474315.1. NCBI lineage: Eukaryota > Metazoa > Arthropoda > Insecta > Hymenoptera > Torymidae > Torymus > Torymus auratus. The sequence continues at coordinate 100,173 of UXGD01000034.1, forward strand.
GGCGAATCGCGAAAAAAACCCTTGCGCGGGACTGCGCGTGCGCGGGTACACGCTTGTGGGATTTCGTATAGCAGCTATAGCAGCAGCGAAAAAAGTCGGCGCGAAATGTAAAAGTAAGTGAAACGAAGAAGAGGAGATGCGAGGGGCCCTACAGCGAGGAAAAAGAAATCGAATCCGATTCTCACGGCGATGGGCGAATCGTGCGGCGGATCGAATCCGATCGTCGAAAAGTGTTTACCCTTCGAGAGCCTTAGGTTCACTCCTCTCTCTCTCTCCCTCTTTCCCTCTTTTGCACTCTAGCGGAGAAACGACGAGGAAGTGAGAGAGAGAGAGAAACGTCAAACCCGATACACACGCGAAGCGAGAGAGCGAAATTCGAAGAGCAAGCAAAAGTCAGTTTCGCGAGGTAAACGCAGTCGAGTACTAGATGGTGAATCCTCTTTCTCTCTCTTTTTCTCTCTCTCTCTGGCGGGCTGTTTGAGCGCGGATGTTTTGAATAATACATAATTGAGCCGGCGGGCGAAAGCGCTTTTCGATGCGATTCCAACTCTGCGCTCCGAGCTGTTTCTCTATACGATAATGCGAGCATTAACATAGCCTATTATGTTGTCGGCGGCTCGTCCGACCCCTATATGTATTCTTAATCGCGTGCGTGCCGAAAGCAACTTTATTTATTTTCTCTGATAATCTTTGGGCATACATTCGTTGCTTTCCAGCTATTTATATACACGTATAACACACAATAGCCCGCCGCGCGATCGATCAGCATATGTAACGATTTTTAATAGTCGCCGGTCGCCCCGTCAAAGCTGACCGGAGCCGCGTGACGCTGATCGATGGCGGCCGAAGATCGAGCGCGTCCGAGAATCCGTCATCGCCGAGTGTGGCGTTCGTTTCTCTTATCAGTATGCGGCCGCTTGTGCACGAGTCGCTAAACACGCCGATGGCCCCCGTGACGACTGTAACCCACCGCGAGATAAGGCCTCGAGTTCGTTCGCTCGCTCGCGTTCTCTCGATCGGAATTTCGCGATTGTATCCCCGCGGGAGAGAGGCAGGCATGTGAATATTCTCGCGCGGCCCCTCATGCCCAGAGAGTAAAGAAGCTTAGGCGGGCGCGGCCCTTTATATAACGTCACACGCTATCTCGCGGATATGGCCATGATACACGTGTATATACGCGCGATCTATATATTTCGCCACCCCGCGTTCGTATATCTGCGTATAGAAGCGGAGCGCGCTGCTAATTTAAAACACTCGCCGGTGCCCGAAATCACAGCCGACCGCGAGCTTGTATATAATACATGCATTCGGCAGAGGCGTGTGTATGTGTGTACATGTGAGTACACATATAATACCGAGCCAGCCGGCGGCGGCTTATATATATAAATACATCGTCACGGCCGATTTTATTAAGGCCCTCGTTAAAAGAAACACCAGCTGCTTATCGGCTCATCGGTAAAATAGCACGGTTGCACTGTTTGTGCAAGCCCGTATCTACTCTCTCTCTCTCTCTGGTGCACGCGCGCGTTAACACCTACTATCGCATACGAAACGGCCACTTGGCGCGCGAGCGAGCGCACGCGCGATACCGATCGGACCGTTATAGAGTCGTCCACTCGGTAATTTCGAGGTGACGGAGAGAGAGAGAGAGAGAGAGGGGCAGCTGTGTGTGAGTCAGTCGGCCAGAGCACACTTACTTCTTCGCCAACCAGTTTCTCGGATTTACGCGCGCGCGCGAACCGGCGGCAATTTGGGTCGTACGCGCACTTGAAACCCAGTCCCCGCGTAATCCGCTCCTGTGCGCCCTCTTTAATACATATATATGTATACACGTGACGTGGGCCGATGTCCCGTGACCGGTGTAGGTGGCCCCTGCGACTATATACTGCCGGGAGACGGACCGTTACGTTCTCTCTGCCTCTGCACTCCGAAAAACCCACTGCGTGCCCCGTCGCTCGCGCACGTCCAATATCAACCGGTTACCTCATCCTGCACAGTGCCGGGCGGTGTGCGTGTTCCGACGACAAAGCATCAGAGAGAGAAAGAGAGAGGATATAGATATACCTATACCGTTTGCCGCGCGCGCTCGCTGAATCGCTTAGTAATGCTGAAACGCGTGCCGAAATTATATATATCGGCCACCGCACGATATTTAATTGGAAAATTTGTTCGATGTTAATGTGTATATGTATATATAGAGAGAGTGAGTCTTTCATGGATCCACGGTACCATTGCGCGCTGCATGCTTTACCGTTTCGACCTGCTGACAATCAGTTCGTTCATCGTGCGGGGCGATCGACTTTTTATGCTCGCTCTTCATAAACACAGATGATGGAGAGAGCGCAGCACGTCTGATGGGAAAAATGAAAGGAAATGTCCCGTTTCCACAAGCTTTACCATATACAAGGTTGTATATATGCAGTGCAATGGCTCTTAACACTAAGTCGTGCAAAACTCTGCGCCTCCCCCGGGCGACTGCTATCCCCGCGCGTGCTCGTGTCACTCGATCGTTATAATACGAGAGAGAGAGTATATAAGGCTTGCTCCGCACCTCTTTGTTTAAGCAGTTTAAAGTGCACAACGAGCTTTGAAGATCTCTCTCGATCTTTCTCTCTCTCTAGGCGTAGCCATTGCTTCTCCCCCGTATAGCTGTCCAACACTCTTTGCGCTCGCTCGCTCGCTCCTACTTAACGGGGGAGTCTCTCTCTCTCTCTCTGCGTCTGCATGGCCCCCTTTGTCGCTGAGTATGAGATCCGCGGCGCGGATTATACGAGCGGTAGGTTGTTAAACTCGTTTCGCTGCGCATATCTATCGCTGCACAATGCCATCGCGGCGCGGCCCGTGCAGAGCGGGTCACGCGTGCTGCGTGCCCTAGGCTACGTGTAGGTATATATATATATATAGGCAAGCACTGGCTCTTGATCGCGAGCGTCAATGTCGTTTTATGCGCATACGAACCGCGGATATCTATCGCGCGATGTATGGGATGTGAGAGCAAAGGGGCAGATTGCACGCGGGACACATTATGATGACGACTTTTGTCTCTACGTATATGTATATACAAGCGGGCCTCAAAAGGTCCCCCCCTCTCTCCTTGCTTCGTTTTCATTATCGTGACTTCACAGGCGGGTCTGTCTTTTTTCTCTTATGTAACGTTGACTCAGATCTTTTATGCTGGCAGCTCAATGTCTCGGGGAGGTATATGTATACGTACAAGCGTTTCGAGGAAACCGTGCTATGCTATAGCCTGTTATTTCCATCTTTGAAGGAGTCTTTGCGTATTCCGTGCGACTTGTTGCTGCTATACACCTGCCGTTGTCGTCGATCTCCTCTTTCTCTCGTATATTCTTTGCCCGTTATACTAGTGAAGAGTTCTGAAGTTAGCTTCATCAATTGTCCGCTAATCGAGCAATTACGTTGCGCAACAAATTAGTCACCGATCGTGTCGTGAATATTATACGATTCTCTTACTTTTCCTATAATTTAAATTCAAATTATATATACCTGTATGTAACCGTTGAAATGTCCCGTTTATAATATTTTAATTGTCTCGTATAATAGCATGGAGCATATCACCACATTCGTCGCATGTTAATTCGATCATCAAGCCGTATCTTTGCATAATAATATTTACCTAATGAAATCACAGCGCAACGCACATTATCTCTCGCGCGCAGTTACACGCGTTGAGAGCGCGTAAAGTAAACATTTCTCCGAAATGATCATCAACATTAATAAGTACACATTTAATTATTAATAATTAGCGATATACTGATACTTCTTCTTCCCACGTATTTTAGTTATATATCCCGGCGTGTGTACTGTTAAGGCGCTCTCGCGCGCACTTCCTCGTTAACAAACGTATAACGTGCGCGCGCCGCCGCGTCTGAATGAGCCGTTGCTATATAGCTGCGAGGGTAATAATGAAAACGTTTGTTTTTCACGTGACGAAAACTCGCGGCATCGCGTGCAGCCACGCAAACTAGCGAAATTAAGTCCTCATTGAAATAAGGCGGAAAAGTGAAAGAACGCCGCCGCCGCCGCGTGTAGACTCGCGTGTGTGCGCTCGCGCTCTCCTCTTTCTTTCTTTCTTTCCGCCTATCCTCGCGCTTATACTTTGCGCATGCGTCAATCCTTCCGGCGAGGAGTATACAAACCCTCGCTCGTCAATTTGGCGCTTAATGACAGAGCGCGAGTATGCGCACGCGCTTATGCGAGCTGCTATCCGCTATATGTACACGCGTGATTCATCGCGCAACGGTAAGCGCAATTCGGGAACCGTATATGCGAACTCGCGCGCGCGCCATGCAGCTAGAATTACTCTTCTATATACGCATGTATGGTCGTCCGTTAATGAGCACGATTGCTCCTCGTCTCGCTTTGTCGAGCGACAGTGTCTCGATCATATAGCGTCCTTGCCACGTGCAACAGCATATCGGCAGCGCTTCTCCCACGCACAAAGAGGTCGAGGGGAGGGCTAATCAAATGGTTCTATCGCAGCTCATCTCCATCTTTATCGCATGTGTGAGGTGCAGCTTATTTTTCCGACACCGGGCCTCTAGTCTCCCCCGTGTGGAACCGTCCCGGTAGAACCGGGCTGGCTTTTTTTTGGCCGTTCTTGCACATCTTTTATCCGATGCTGCGAAACCAATTAGCCCTCGCGAAGAAAATAATTATCCCCGTTAAATAAGACAATAAAGTTTATTTTTCCTCTTCTCGAGACTAGTATAGTAGCCGTTGTTGCGCAGCTAAAAAGCCAGCTTAACGTCTCTCATCGCGCAGTTCCTTCCTGTTGCATTATTTCTTTATCCGTGCAGCACCGGCCCTTCTCCGCCCGACCTCTCTCCTTCCTTTTTTGCGCCTCTTCATCTTCCGGCACTTCTTACCGCGCTGCTCCGCTCTCGCGAATCAGCTCCTCGTTTCAATTTCTCCGCTACAAGGGTCGACGCTCCCTCACTCTCTTTCTTCCTCGCTTCTCTCTGTCTCTGCATCGCTATAATACTCTTTCTCTCTCTCTCTCCCTCTCTCTGTCACAATGGTCGCCGAGAGAGCTACCGAATACGCGCGATAGCGCGAAACGCCGTCTCTCTCCTCCGGAATCCCAAAGTCGCGTTCTCTCTCTCTCGGCGGCCACTCCCTTCCGCTGTTCCGCAGCGAGAGTCTTTTTATCTTAACGACAGCTCGATCTGCTCGATATTCCTTCTTGCGGCTACGGCCGTGGCGTAAAAAGTTTCCCTGTCACTCGGTTGACATCTAAAAGTGAAATTCCGGGCGCCCGTGCTGCTATACGCGAGATGACATGTAGAATGAAGCACTTGGGATTTGATCGCGTCGCGTCATCGTCGTCGTTGCTGAAGAGCCCGGGCGAGATTTTTCCGAAATTGAATTTAAAGATTTATTCGGCACTGAATAGCGCACTTTTCTGGTAATACATACAGATACACGTAATATTATACTTCTTAAGCTAATAAAATGTTAAGATCGATACGAACATTTTGAAAATAATTTTTGCAGATTTTACACTTTCCTTTATCACCATTTTATGTACAGTAAAAATGCCATCAAGCGCATGGATAAAAAAAAATGTACAAAATAAATGAAGAATCGTAGAGGCGAATTTTTAAAAATTCTCATCCACCGACCGTGGACACACTATCCGTTTTCTATCCACTCCCATATCCACCGTCCGCGCAGAAATTCGCTCTTCACAGGTGTCCAGTTAACAGCATTCCTTCGTTCCTCTTTTTTTCTTCCTCCAACTCAGTAATAGTTAGAATTCGCGCGAAATCTGGTTTAGGGTTGAACGCTTTTCACAATGGATATCTCCGGAGTTCTCACTCTATAGCGCACGCGCGTGTAGCGTGCAGATGGAAGGCTACGCAAATCGCATCCTCGATGGATTACCCGGGAAACGAAGTGGCGTAGCCACTGACCGAGAGCAACAGATTGGACGCGAAGAGGGATAAGCCGATTTAACTGGGCGAGTTTTTCTTTTTCTCTCTTTCCGGAATTTCCTCGCTCGCACGGCAGCCGCCTATATACCGGCTATCTCTTTTTTTTCGATGTATCCGATGCTCAAGGGATTTACTGCCCCCATGGGTCTGTGCGCTTCAAAACATTATTAAGCTCTTTATTGAAGGTCTTAAATATTCATTGCGGTTTGATTAGGTGTCTGGCGGCGTATTTTCATTATTAGCTGAAAATTGTATAAAAAAGGAATTGTTTTATTTTTTAAGCATCTCGAAGCCGAAAATCTCTCTAACCACAGATTTTCCGCTAGAATCACGCCGGTCGAAAAAAAACAGAAGATATTCTCTCCATTCGCGCAGGTGAAGCAAAGCTCTGTGCGCAAATGAAAAGAAAACAGGCAACCAACTTGCAGCAGGAGGAAATTATTGTTGGTTTACCATTGTTTGAATATGCCCCCATGCTTACACACACATTTGTTAGCTGACTGCGCTTTTATAATAACAGTGTCAGTTGTTGATGCCAAAGTTGGAATGTTGTCTTACGTTTTCTCAGGCTCTCCTGGATCTTGCAGACCGCGCGTGGCTGCGTTGCTGTATCACTGGTAAAGTTTATATTTGTCGAGAGCATCGCCGCTCCCAAAGGTTCGCGCGCGCGTTCCGGAGAATATGGAGGCGAAAGTTTGCAAGTCGTCAGTGCCGTGGCGGGGAGGTAGAACGTCTAGTTACTCACACGTGGCACTTTGAAATTCTATGAATGCTGAATACTGAAAGGCGGGAGCCCGAGAAACGAAGACGAAGACGACGACGACAAGTTGTATGGCGACTTGGACAAGTTGTACGAACAATCGAAGACGCCCCCCAAGTTTTTATCTACTTACCGGAGAGGGACAGAGAAAGAGAGAGAGAGAGAGGAGGCGGGTGCGAGAAAGACAATTCGAGCAAGTCGCTTTTATATCGTTCTGAATGCTCGCGGCGTCGGCAGTTACAGAACACGGAGAGGAAAACTCTCTGTCTCTATACTCCCGCGTTTCCGCGCCTCCTATAATATTCGCGTATACACGAGGCAAATGCAGTTGGGGCGTTAATGATGAAGACGGCTTATCGACGTCAAAATTGTACGAGCTTATCTCGGGGGTAAATATAAACTTGCGGGTAAATGTAACTGAACAGCGTGATGTTACCAACCACGAGAGCTACTCGCTCTCGCGCGAAGCCGTGAGTGCCGCGCGGCTGTCGCGGAACTTTGCCTAACTGCCGCGGCAGCGGCGTAAATTGTTTGCAAACGTTTCGCGAAGCTTATTGAATTTAAAGTGTATACCTTTGTGTGTGTGCGTGTGATTCGCGCGCACGATAAATGCCTGACGCCCGCCTGAAAGCGAGCGAGTTGTGCCTGTATATTATTATTCTCTGTGAAAGTAACGAGGACGAGCGGCGCACGCGCGCGTTAAATCCATAAAAGTTTATAATTCAGAACTTATCCTATGCCGTTGCAGCCCCACCCGAACGTTCCCTCCACTCCTTTTTTGCCGCCACCCCCCCTTTCTCTTTCTCTTTATTCCTTTTCTTGGTTGCTTTTTCGCTTTCGCGCGAGTACGGGAGAGAGAGCGAGAGCGAGTCAAGCAGTAGTCCATCAATCAAGCTTAAATTATACCGGATGCTGAAAAATCCCATCAGACCGCGCGAGCGCGCGCGCACGGATCCCGCAACACGATGCTGCTTCTTGAAAAACGACCAGAGCGAGCTGCGGGCTCGTCGAAACGGGAGCGAAGGAGAAAAGGGTAGAGGAGGGGGAAAGGGGGAATTCAATTAAGAGCCCAATTTTGAAGTGAAAAGGACGTCGGACGCTGCATGTGAATGACGCAAGAAAATCAATTCCCTCGCGAGTGTAAGTTGCTGCTGCAAGCTTGGCAAAGTCGCTCTCTCTCTCTCATAGCCTCCGCCTAGTTCCATCATGCTCGTGCACGCGCATGTATATATACCAACGCACACATAAACGCTCGACATATAATACACCGACGTTCGCTCGCGTGTACACATGTTTCGTGGATTCCCGCACTACCTCTCTCTCTCTATATATATATATATACAATGCGCGACAGCTTTATTATGTCGTCGCAGGATTGGCAAAAGCGGTCCTTGCGATGCCTACCACTGTCGCCGTCGTCGTCGTCAACGATGACGAGGAGAGAGCGACGACGTCGTCGCTTGCATTTTCAAACTAATCACGTCCTGCAGTAGCAACAGCAGCAGCAGCCTCTACCGTCATCTTTCCTTTATCCGTCGCCGGAAGGGGCGCACAGCTTCTCTCTATCGTCCCTGAAAAGAGACTTCCGCTCTTCGCGCACGCTTTATTTCAGCAAAGAGGGAGGGGGAGGGGCTATGGAAGAGGTGGACGGAGATCAAACGAGCGCGTCCTTTGATATTGTTGCAGAGAAGCTAAAGCGAAGCCTAAAGGAATTAAAAAGGGAATGGAAAAGCTCTCGTCTGTTGCGCGGGCTTTATGGGTCACGAGATATACGCAGGCGCATATGTGTGTGTGTCTGTATATATCCAGGCACAGAGATGGAAAATGTGGAAACTTCTGATTGATTATGCCGCATTGCGAGTTTTCGAGTTCCTCTTTTACTAGCCCGTAAGAAAACGAGTCTTGCGAGGTTGTAGCCCGTGTATACGCGTGCATTAAAACTTCCGTAACGAATCCCGCGCGCTCACTTATCTGTAGCGATTTATCGGCTGAACTGTTTTAACAGCCGATGCAGAAATTTTAAATCAACTCGCTCTTGACCCAATATCAGCAGGAAATGGCTAACGCTATGTCAATATATACCGAATAGTTCGCTTTCAGTTTGCAGATACTTTATATCCTCTATCTTCGTGTTTAACGAGCAAATTAGCCTACTACAAGTTGCCTATTAATGTAATTGTTTGATTAATTCAACGCTATTATAGTGCAGTAATTTTAATGTGGGGGTCTAACTGTATCGATATAGGCAACACAGCATTATTTCGAACGCACCTGTAAAAAAAAGAAAAACTATTTTTTTTCGATAGTAAGATTGTATTCGATAAAGTAATCAATTTGAAGACGACCCGGTTTGGCATTTGGACCAACCTTCGTTTGGGTATGGGAAATCCAGAATGTTTTGATTTCAGAGTTCTTATTTGAACTTTTACGATGAAAAACTATTAGCCTTTAGAGGACCCGCATTTGGAGTACTTGATAGTTCTAAGAAAATGCAAAAAAAAGGTATCTTATATAATGGATTGACCATGTGTGATTTTGGGCCCACACGCCAAACCGGGTCGTCTTCAAATTGATTATTCTATCGAATGAAACCTTGATATCGTAAAAATGGTTACTTTTTTTACAGGTGAGCAAACAAAAAACAGCTCTTATAGGCACTTCTTCCTTTGGCCTGTATACAAATTGAAAACTTCGAATCGATCATATAAATCACTATATTTATCTTTTCAGCTAAAAGTTATTTTGTCGATTTTCTTAGCGATCGAAAATACCCTCGCGGGCGAAAGCAGATGTGAAAGGGGTGATCGACAAACTGCCGGATTAGCGCAGCGCAGTGCGTCATCGAAAAATTTAATTTAGCAGGGCTTTGGCGCCGACAAACTTTGACAGTGTTATACGCCGTAGTTTCGCGACGGGTGAAACAACGAGCGCAATATTCCCTCGTAATTCGAGCAGTGAATAAACATTTCGGACACGTGTAGGATACGGGGATAAATGAATTTAACTTGTTTTTAACTTTTTTATAGTCGCTATAAATAAATATAAAAAAAAATACTTCAATTCATACTATTTTGTAAATCAGCGAGCTCTGTAAACGAAAATGACAGTAAAAATAATAGTAACTCTGTTTTAAAATTATTGTGTACAATTAATTTGCTCCTGTATGTATGCGTACAACTGAAAATTTAATCCATAATCAACGTTATTTGTAACACTTTGAACGTTTGATTAAAGAAGACAATCAAACGCATGAGCGCTCGGATTCTCGCTAGCGAAATTAGAGCTGTCAGAGCACGCGTATACGCACATACGCTCTCTGTATACCACTGACGCGTTACAAAATTAATTTCTCATTCGCAATAGCCGATCATAACGCATGCGATATACGCCCGCGCGAACCCATATATGTGCATATTCCTCTTTGCAGCAAGTATGGCTTTCTCGGGTATCCCTCTATACACTCACGCACTCCACGTTAATTATAGTTTTGGGACAAACAGAGTCGTGTACAAGTCCGCGACACGCGGCTAAACTTGTTAATCGCTCTGCTGCCTTTATACGGTTTTACGGCGGGCGCTATACCGTTTTTACGTCCTCCCTCGCGCGCGGGCTGATGGTAATAATAATGCGCGCGCGAATGATGTACACCACGCATCAATGAGAATTCTTTCTCGCACACACGCGCGCGTGCGATTGTTTCGCGCACTGCGCGCATACCGACTAGCCGTCGTGAATTCCACAACCGGATGTAGCGGTTTACTCGGTGCTCGCGAGTCGCTTCGATTATTTACTTGTGCGGCAACTGCGTTTAATATGCGCAAGAGCGAAAGAGTCGGCGAACCGTGGAGAAACTGGACCGTGAACTAGTTAGATGCGAAAGGGAAGATATACGCGCGAGATTTTTTTTCTTATTTCGTATATGTGTGGATATATGTATATATATATATATGTGTGTACGTGTGTGTGTGGCAAAGAAAACAAAATTTTATTAATAAGCACGCGTATACTTACTCGCGCGGATCTGTTTTTGTAGATGCCAGCGGGCAGATAAACTCACCTGATTTTCTCTGAAACAAAAAGGACAATAATATTAGGCTCGTTGCGTATTCAATTGAGCGTGAAATAATCTACTACATTATTAATGCGCGCGGCGCGAATTTGCGCTTTAAACGTTCGCCAGTCGATTATTGCTGAATTATGTCTATAATAATTTCCTCGTGCCCCGGCGTACCTTGTTTCATAGATTCAATTATAAATATTCATTTCGACCAAGCCGCAAGAGAATAATTATACTTTTCCACGTGGCGATATCTGACACAATTTCGCATACACTTATATATCTCACGAAATGAAAAAAAGAGAAGAAAAAAGAAGAAGATGGCAAAAGAATAGAAAGGTCGATAATCCGAGTTTTGTTTGGCCTGGAAGTCCTTTCAGCCCTTAACGAGTATCTCAAGAAACTGAATCAAGCCTTGCAGAATCACTCGTGCAAATCACAATGGCTCGAAAGCAATTAAGTTTAGCGGGCGCGAGGTATCACATTGTACGAAAGTGGATGCGGGAACGACGGGGATAGGCGAGAGCGAGAGAGAGAGAGAAAAAAAGTGTGCCAAGCTCATTTTATAAGAAAAAGCACTCCTCCCCCTCCACTTCTGGTTCTTTTCATCGCGCGCGGGCGCACGCTCACGAGGGAGAATTGCACAACGGCGGAGCTGCAGCGTATATATAGCGGGTACTCGAAATTGCAGTCACAATTCTCCCTCCTCGAGACAGATATTATTACGAGCCGCCGCTAGCGGCTGCAGCCCGCCGCGCCACCTTCAATTACGCGGGATGCATTTTAACTCGATGCACTAGCGCTGCGAGCGCATTGTAAGCCCCGACGACGACGACGACGTCTCGACTGTCTTTCCCGCGGGCGCCGTTTCAATACTTTCGACTTTCAGCCGATGTACGCATACCTGTGGATGGGTATGTTATAGGTGCTTGGCAAGCGTTTTACTGAGACGAAAACGATGATCTCTGCGCAGGCAAGCTGCGAAGCGATAAACTATATAGACAGTTTCGCAGCATTTTTGCACTTATATTGCGCGATGCGCGTACCCGAATACATCGTAGAACGCCGGTGCGAGAATTTTTGCGTAGCGCGATTGTCGACTAGAACGTGTTCCTCGACTCTGTAATGATAATGCCGATGAGTCTGTATTTCGCTCGGCTATAATTCAGATTCATTAATTCTATATAGTAACATTACATCATCGCGCCGGGGAATTTTCTGGTATTTGGGAACGCTATTTGCAATGCCGCAAACACGCGCGAAATCTCTACAACTTGGGAAAATAGTTTAGTATAATACGTATATGCATACACACACACAGAGTGAGAGAGACTCGCACGAGCAGACGCGTATATATCCATATACGGTTACTAAATCGCTTTTCTACCAATTACAGGTTTGTGTGTACATGCCCTACGCTGCATTTATTACAATTACGTAGTAAAACATACACACTCGCGCTTGTATACTACCGCGCGTAATAACGGCGGCTTCAAGTAGGCGTTATTCATCAAACACACAAATCTCTAAAGCAGATGTGTAATTTATATTACCGCATAAATTGTATGTAAATTTTAAGTGCGCGCACGTCTGTGTGTGTTTGTGTGTGCAGCGTCACACCTCGAGCGCGCGCCGTCATAGCTAATAAAATATTATAAAGTTTTATGAAGTATATTAAAATAGTACACGCCCTAGTAGAAATTCATGTATGTATGTGAAATTAGAAAATTATAGCCAGTTTTTACCGGTCATGATTTGCTTATTTCATAGATTGACGTGAAAACAAAATATTCACATTTAATTTACTCACTAATTTTATGGTATAGAAAAGAGTATGAATCTGCATTTGATAGTGTACGAAAATTTAAATAAATAAGATTAATCAACAAATCATTTGTTATACACACATTGTATACGAATAATTCAGAAAAACTATAGTTTTTCTCTATTTGATTATGTCTCTCTCACTTCTCACCATAACAACAAGCCTTCTACTATAGCTATTTCTTAACTAAAAAAACTGACTGTCTCTTATGTTTCTCTAATTTTAATATCTTTGAAATACTCAAGAACAAACCTGTGCCAGTTGGTTGCTATTTTTTAATCCATTAAATTCTCGAATAATATGGGAACAGCCTTTCATTGTAGAATATGAATAGCCAAGAAAAGTATCTATAGTTTTAGATCATTCCCTGTAAAACTAGTTATTTATTCGGAAAATATAAGGATATCGATTTCCACCATAACGACGGGGCTTAACTTTTGACCACCGCCCATCTTCGCAACATGCGAGTACGCACGTATTGTATACGTACGTATTTTTCTGACCTCCCCAGTAATTCGAAATAATAATATATTGAATAATGAAATTTTCATATTATTGGCTTCCACTCTTGCGTTCTCAATTTTATTTAAATGTAGAAAACAGAGAGTGCGAGAGAGAGATTTCCGTACAATTTTAATGTATCTGAAATTATTAATAACGTGCCCAGCTCGCTTCTGTACCGTGCTTCAGCGAAATTATTAATTTCTCGTTCATTAAAATCAATCGACGAGCCCGTGCGCTTGTATAATGAAATTTTCGTATTTTCACCCCACCCCGCGAAATAATAATTTTCAAATTGGTCACGCACCGTCGCGGACGTCGCGTTGCCGCACATATATAGCACACGCGACTCTCGCTCCCCATACGAAAGTCGTTTATTTAACGAAAAAAGGCGGTTCATTATTGTCTATCTGGGGGACAGTTAAAAAGAAAATCATCCTGCACGCCCCTCATAAAACGTTTTCTGCCTTTCTCGTGTGTACAATCTCACGAATATACATCGGGGCGAATTTCTCCACCCGTCGCCTGCAGCCCGATGGCAGGGTTTAATACTGTACACCTTAAGAACGCGAGCGGGGGTAATGTAATAGTGGTGCTACAGCAAGCTACTTTTTCTCAGGGTCGCCGCCGCTACCCCCAGCGATTGGCCGTGGGGGGGATAACGACGGAAGTTTCGTACTTAATGAGATGCTCACAAAAGACCTAATCTGAGGAGGAGAGGTGCAGTAGCAGCAGCAGCTGAACACCGGCGACCCGCGCCGCGCGTCATTAAGACGTTGTCTCCGGCGCGCAGTATCGCGGAAACATCTATACCAACGGCGGCGTGCCTCTCCGTACCCTATCCTCCTCCCGGCAGGAGGGGACAAACTTAATAATGCACCGAGCCAATGTGACGCTGATGAGAAACGCAATTACAAGTGTTGCGCATAAGAGCCGACGCAAATTTCGACAGTTCCTTTAATTCTGCGTTCTCTCGTCGGTATGCCTACAATGTATATATAAATAGGCTCGTGTAAAAAGGGTCCTTATAGATATAGCAATCGCTGCTCCCTGTCTCTCTGTACCCCTCACCGGCGGTGGAACGGTTCAGTCGAATAGAGAATCCCGTAAAAAAAGTTTAATGTCACTCACGCGCGCGAGATGTATATAATATAAATGCCGTATAACAAAGGACTAAGGTGGGAGGGGCCGGGAGGGGGATTCTCGGGAGCACATACGTCAAGGCGCCGGCTATTCAGCGGCGCGTGCGCGGAAAATTGCTTCTAAACCTCTCGGCTGTCGTAAACCGCGTATTAACTTATAATTGCCACCTCGTCGGCGGTTTATTCGCGTCCAAGTGGATTATAACGTGTACTCAAAATAAGTCGAATGCTAGTGTTATATTATCATGGATCGGTATGATAAATGAGGAAATTTTTACAAAAAATGTACACTTTTGGCGGCCTCAAAACTGGTAAAAATTTTTTAAGTAAATGGCAAAAAAGTCCTCTTCTTTAAACCTCAGTTATTTAGAGCAGAATTGTTACACTATGTGTGTTTACTACGCACAAGTTTCAAATAGAGATTGAAACTAGAAAGAAAGAGATTTACTTTTTTGAAAATTAAAATATTTTGATTTATTTAAAAGTTATAAGAGTAAAATTATAAAATAATAGTATATTATTCAACAAGTGTGTAAAATCGTTAGCACGTATTGCATACAATATCTTTCTTTCTATTTTCACTGTTTTTAAAACTTTATGTTGGGCGTTTCTAGGCTAAACGGTTGACGTTTAAATAAGTGGGCTTCTTACGAAATTTCTACTTGAAAAAAAAAATGTGTCACTTTGCGTTATAAGAAAGAAGCAAAAACGCGTTCGGGAGGTATGTCTTAACAAAATTTTGACCAGTTTATTTTGGATATCTTTATACGGAAAGGATAACAAAAGCCGCCGCTTACTAAAAATCGCGGACCGCGGCGCGAAGAAGGTTGAAGAAGAAAAAAGAGAGCAACCCCGAACCGATTTGTGCGACGATATATCAGCTCTGTATATCGCCGCAGATGTGAAATAGCGAGCCGGGTGTATCATCGCTATAAGGCGCCTGCTCTCTTTTACCCTCCATCAATCGAGCAACTCGCACTTCTTTCCCTTGCCTCCGAGCGCGCACGTGTGCATATAGCTTTATGTATCCGTGTATACGCAGGCGCGCGTGCATTTTTACGCTTATACACGCCGCTGTGTTCCGTTCATGATCGCGCATGCTGTTTTCCAGACACTCGTGTTATCTCGTATACACTCGCTCGTCTCTCTGTCTCTCTCTCTCTCTTTTCTCTCGCTCACGCGTTTTCGTATCGTTGCGTGCGTGCCGATATAGTTATACATTATTCGAAATCGCGACTTAGTATGACACGCGTAGCGACGAGGGTGGAAAAGATAAGTGCGTACTGAGGAAGGGAGGAGGCGATATGCTTACGTTCATGTAGCCATGATACAATGTACCGCGACTTCAAGCATTTCTCGAATGCCTAATGAAGTCGCGTCGTACATCGAACAATGCGTTTACTTCTATCGCTCTAAAATCTTGTTACCAACACTCTCGTTTTAAATGCGCCTGAGGGCCTAATTAATTTAACTTGTTTTTGTTGTATCCTTGACGATCTGTGCATTTACTTGTTGCAATTCGACTGCCACTTTATTGCTCTCTTATATATAATAATTATTTTACTCTCTCTCTCTCTCTGTGTCCCTCTAGGTCTCTCTTTTTTACTTTTAGTTTTACTTTCTTCACATGACCAACTTACTTATCTAATAAACAAACCCTCGAAATTAACCTCATCCCTCAATCGAATAACCCTGCGCCCTGTATATTCCCCTCGCGGATCCCTCTTTTCCTTTACCCTCCTTTGCTCGTCAACCGCGCCCTACATACTGCACAGTGGTCCAGTGGTACCACCGAACTCCTTTACAATGCTCTAAAGCACAGCAAAGCATTCTTTCTCCCCTCAATTGTACGTGCACAGTGTGGCTTTCCTTTCCTCCCCATTGTCGACTCGCGAAAGATTGAACTCGTGGGGTAAACGTTTCGAAGACTCAACTCTCCTTTCCCTGTCTCTTTCTCTCCACCTTTCACCGCAGTATGTGTATATGTGTATGTGTGTCTGGGTGGGTGTAAGTCAGCTTCATCGCCGCAACAAAATCAATTACGGAGGCACGCGGATACGCAATCGATTGTCTGCGTCTACTCGGAAGTTACCCGCTAGCTCACGTATCGCCATGCCTCCCATTACGTAAGTGGCCGAAAAATCAGGAGATAAAGAGAGGGAGGGGGAGAGGAAGAAACATAGGGAGGTAGAGAGAGAGAGAGAGATGGAGATAGCGAGGAAGAGGAGCCGCACGTACGGGAATCTCGTTTGCATTACATACGCGAGCGTCGACGTCGGCGGCGTTGGCGGCTCGTGAGAGCGTACACACACACGCATCCGTAACCGCGATGGTTATGCGGCTTACTGCTTCTGCGTTTCCGATGGTTGGCTGTATAAGCCCCGGTCTAGCTCATCTCACTCTCTCTCGCTCGCGCGCGCGCGATTTGCCGGAGATCCATCCACGTTTGCGCGCCAGCCCCGCGTGTAATGGCTAAATTTGCCGAGCGCCGTAGGCGCGTTTCAACGATTCAATGTGCGAGCGCGAATCCGCGGAAGTACACAAACACGCACGCGCTATAAGTGTATAGGGAAAGGGTCGTGTGTGCTAGGGAACCGCATCAAACGAACCATCCGAGCGCGAGAGAACGCCTTGGAAAAATAAAAGTACGTAGCGCGCCGCGAGATTATCTCGCGGAAAGGTACGAGAGAGGGAGCCCCGCGGACTTATTATCGAAGACAGGGAGATTACCTGATGTTAACGGCGCGCCGAGCGCGCATCTTATTATAGTATTCTAATGGGCTGCTGCTGCTGCTGTTCCTGCACTCGACTCGGCCGGTGTGTTTTATCTCGCGATTCGTTGCGTCGGCTAATGATCATTTGGCGCGCAAGCGTCTCGAACAAATCGGCTGTACGGATGTAGCTATATAGGCAACGAGGGAAAGAAAGGGAGCTTAATCGGCCTTGGGTATTCTTAAAACGAGTTTGTAAGAAGCTGTAAGGGATGGGCGTCGATTGGAGCATCGAGTCCGATTACGCAGCTGCAGAATTCAGCGGCGAAAGTAATGCAATGTTACCTCGACGGGATTCCTCGTTGAAAAAAATAAGCGCTGCAGAATTTCAGACATGCGTCGCTGTGTGTGTATAATCGTGGGTATGAAAAGTTTTCGCCCGGCTAAATTAAAAATAAGGAAACTATACGCCCGATCATCAGCCGCCATCGTGCGCAAATCGAGATAGAAATCAAAGACGATGCAGTCGGACGCGCGAATCTCTCTCTCTCTCCTTCGTCGACGTTTCCATGGTTTGACAGGCATCTCCGCCCGGTTCCTATTACATTTCGAGCTACGAGGTGGGGGAGGGAAATCCGAACGGGGGTCGAATGTCCGAAAGTGGATCGTGATTAATTGGATTGATCTGTCACTTTTTCCCGCCTCGGAATGAGAAATACGATATAATCGGAAAATACGATTCTTATAAGTCGCACGAGATTGCTTGGAGCAACGGGACGCGCGGATCGCCTCGTTTTAACGAATCTGTCGTTCCGTTGATGAATAGTTTAACGGCCATATGATCTTTTGCTTGGCGGACATTGAAATGATTATATATATGTTTCACAAAACTGCAATAAATAATGGCGTCATTTTATCAACAAAATAACATTGAATAATGATCTATTTATAATTTTAAAAATGTTATTAATACCAAATATTTCTCTAAATTTGACAATTTTATCATAAACTCTAACGGTTATAATAGGAATTATGATTAATAATATAATAAAAACTTAACAGATATGGAAAATGCGATTAAATTTGCGCATGAGTTATAATTCAGCTCGTTAATTATCATAATTCAAGGAAATTCATAATTGTTTCTACGAAATAATTTGCGTTACTCCAATTATATGAAATTCGATTATGAAAATAAAACATACGCGGAATTCAAGAATTACTTGCTTGTTACACCAAAAAGAGCTACTTTCAAATCACCTAACCAGGTACGGAGTTGTCGAACCAGGTAGAGAATTGTCGAACTATGCCGCAAAAAAGCACAAGTTTACATTAAAAATATTAAAATGAGTTAAATTAAAATTTTTTTGCATCGAAATTCAGTTTGCTTTGAAGCGCGTTTTTATATAATGCTTTGTGTGGAATTCATTTAGTAGTACTGGTCTGTAAAGTTGAAAAAGTGAAAAAACCACTAATTAAATTTTGGAAAGTTATACTGATTGCTCGAATTCCGAAGCTACATAATTATATTGTTGACCAATTGGAAGTAATTATATAATGTAAATAAAACTTGTTAAACAATTTAAAAACATTCTGCAATATATATTGTCAATCGAAACATTTTTTTATTCATGTCTACTATAATGTGTGTAATTTATAATTTGATTAATTACTCAATAGTTAAACGGTACCTCCAGGGTAAGATGGAAAACTGTTTATTATATTACAATATTGTTGCAATTTATATTGCAACATAAAGCAATATTGTATAAATATAAAGATTCCCTAAAAATACTCTCGTAATTGACTCCTGAATATACGTACAAAGATGATTCCCATTGAATTTTTTTACGTACTTTATGTAATACCGAAAACCCGAAATTAAATTTTATACTTATTCAATTATATTAAATTTGCAATAAAAAGTATTTCGGTACGGGAATATCATTTTTATCCGGCGTTAATGAATGTTTCCACAGAAAGCATCGACACAACGGTAACCCGAATTCAACCGCAATTCGCCTGAAAATCAGGATAAATTAACTGTCAAAAGCACATTACGCGACATCGGCCTGGACATATTCCTCATTTCGAATTCGCTAAACCGCACTGCGAGTTCCACTTCCACATCGAGTCTTACGGGACAAGCTCCTTCGCCCCACCCGTAGCCTACACACGAAAAGAGACCGAGCAGCTCAGTGTACCCGCATATCTTATACTCATTTCTCACCAGGCGCGAACCCACCGCATTGGAAAAAAACAGAAATACAATAGTCACAGACAGGCCGCGGCGTGTGCGCACTTTCGTATCTATCGCTATGGCTCGTCCCGATATATCGAATACAGCTTCCCTCCTCTCCCTTTCTCTCATTCTCTCGCGCTTGGCGGACATTAGCATTCTGTCCACCGCCAGTAGCCCGAGAGACAGGGTAATGCGGTTATCTTGTACTCGGCTGCATTATTTCCCCTTTTAATATTGAAAGTGCGACTGTGTCGTTGCACACCGAGAGTGGGAGCGCCATCGTGTGTCGCCCAACAACGTATCCCCCGCGAGTACCGCTATCGTCTCGCGGCTCAACAGCGCCCGGCACGAGCTCTCGATATCCATCCGCGATATATATTCGCGCGTGTATGTTTCTCGCGGCGCGGTCTTAAATCGAGGTGCCGTTGTCGCCTTGCGACCGTGTGCATGTGTGTGTGTGGACACGGCCAAGAGAGGGAGAGAGCCAATATCGTTCGTCTCGGCGGCCCCGCGTCATCTCGTGCACTCTGTCCCACATGGGCAGAGATCGCGCGGCGAGCCTGTGCTCCCTCACCTGTTATATACCTCGGCGGCGGCACCGTGTGCTGTTGGAGAGAAGGCGCGCTCGTAACAGTGAACGAGATCCGATCGCGCGGCCAACGAGAGACAGAGAGAAAGAGAGCCAAGGGCACGGGCTCACCTCGTGCTCTCTCTCTCTCTCTCCCACACACGGGTTAGCCTTCCGGCTGTTACGTGCGCGCATATCGCCGGCTATCGAGATAGGTACATATATATTATGTAGTCCGGCGCATAATCTGCTGCCCGTACGTGGGTATACATATATATATGTACGTGCATGTCTATAGCGGCGCGCGCGGGGCCGTTAGCTCATAGAAACGGTACGCGCTCCTTCGATCTCTCGCTCGCGGACGAACTCTCTTTCTCGCGCTATACACAACGGCCTTTTACGATTTTTCTTTCCTCCTCCTACTATTCGCGTTCGCCCCCGTAGCTCC
Organism: Torymus auratus; assembly: GCA_900474315.1. Classification (NCBI taxonomy): domain Eukaryota; kingdom Metazoa; phylum Arthropoda; class Insecta; order Hymenoptera; family Torymidae; genus Torymus; species Torymus auratus. The sequence goes on from UXGD01000034.1 coordinate 120,381, forward strand.
GATTCCCCCTTTCTTCCTTTCGGATTCTCGGGCAAAGCTCCGGGAATTTACGCGTGCACGGGCGTTTCGCGAGGCCGATGCCATTGGCTTTGGCTCTCTTCGGTCTCCCCCTATATATACACATTCGCGAGCATGTATATAGAGAGGCCCGGGCGCGAGCGAGCACACGTGTACGGGCAGCTGCGAGCACCTACTCTCCTGGAAGGAGAGCATTGTGCCGTTCGCCTCCTCCACCTCTCTCTCTCTCTCTCTCTTTCTCTCCTCCGTTCGCGAAGGTGTAAAGTCCCCATTTTTATCCTCCTCCTTTTTGCGCCCGCTTGCTCGCGCGCCTTGGCTTTTTTATCACCTTCGACCGGCTGATTTATGGCTCCGGGAAAAACTTGAATATTCAGTTGTGTGCCGAGAGATGTGGAGAGTGTGCCGCCGTGGTATTGAGAGTGTGGGTTTATGCAGCCGAGGAATTGGCACCAAATCCCAATATATACACACACAGAGTTCCAGTTACTTTGCCCGAGAAATCCCAGGCATATATACATACGGGCCGGTAAAAGAAAAGAGAGCTCACCACATGCGCTATTGCCTTGGTGCGGAATATGTCGCGAGCGCGTGAGGAGAGAGGGCATACATATGTGTGTATACAAGTACTCGCCGTGGCTTTTCCATTCATATTAACGTTTGAAGCTGCGGGCCGATGCTCTCGGGCAAGTCTCTGTCGAATCGAACGTAGACGTGCTTTTGCGACGCTGAAAACGTTAACGGCCTTCGCGAATTTGTACGTTTATTTTTCTGGCCGTGCTATTTTTTTTATGCCTGGGTACGCGTTCACCTCCCTCTCTGTATTGGGCTTATATATGTGTTTTAGCCACCGAGCTTTTCCGCCTTCTATTTGTCCCCGCCGTCAACGCCGCGCGTTCGTTCGTTCGTTCGTTCTTTCACGTTCTCGTTTGTGCTCGCGCGCGTAGATCATCCCAGCTCGTATATAGATCGTCGTGACCCGTGGCACAGTGCTTACACACACATACCGCGGTGCAACCGTTTCTATACCTCTCTCTCTCTCACTCACTGCCGTGATATCCACTCCGTTGTAGATCAGGCGAAATCGCTTCTAGCAATTGTACGCAATCGCGTTTGAATATTGTTCGTCATGAATCGCGAGAGCTCTAGATCGAAAAAGGGCAGTAATCGAAAAAAACTTGACGGAAGTATAGTACTGCGTGTGAGCGAGAGAGGGAGATGGAACAAACGAGGGCGCTCGCTGAATAGAGAAAACGTGACCTTTTACAACTTGGAAAAAAGTTTATTTTATTGCCACCGGCAGCGTGCGCGCGATAAAAGTAAAGCGTTCGTACAGTTTCTTTTTTTTCGCGCGCGCGAACAACTGGACTTCACCGCGTGTGTAAAGGAAATTATACCAGCTGCGTGATTCGTGAAATTGAAATTCCGTTGTGGCGCCTGACAACGCTCGCTTAATCATGCGACCAAATAGAAACGTTATAGGGCACGATAATACCGAGGTTATATCAACGGGGATCAGCTGCGCAGAATGAATTACTGCGCGAGAGCAATCGGAGATAATAATCTTAATTATTTTCAATGATCTGATACATGGCGGCCGTCAACGCGTCCCCCAGGATAGATTGGCTTTGATATATTTTTCGGAACTTCATCTCGTTCATTCGCTCTCTCTACGTCGCGTTCGCACAGACCTCCTTCCCCTCCCCATCTGTGACGCGAGGACACGCATTATCACGATGCAGCATAAGTTCAGCTATAGGCCTGTATATTCGCAGCCCCGGTCTTGTCGTGTCTCCTCATGCGAGTAAATTGCCTCTTTCGCTCCAATTCATCGCTCTCTAATCGATGAGCCACGCCCGATAACCGGATCCACCATAATAAACTGCCTGCGCTCTAATCTCGTCAGAGGAGACGCGCGCGCAGTGCATCAACAAGTCTTTCCTTTCCTTTCTTTCGCTCGTCTTGGAATATCGCGATTTAACGAACTTTTATAATTAAGTGGTTAAAGAGAGTTACGAATTATACACCCCCCGTGAAATAAGATCGCTGTTTGTGTTTTCATCGCTGAGCCTGCGCGTTTTCCCTCGAATACTTCGCTGTGTAAGATGTAACAGAACGTAAGCGACTTGTGCAACTCTCTTCATCCCTCTTTCTCTCTCTCTCTCCATATAAGCGGCTCGTAGCTCAGCGGGCCCTTGTGTTTGCACCAAGTTTTGTTCTAGTACTAGCTCGCGAGCTAGACAAGCGAAAGAGAGAGAGAGAGAGAGAGATTCTCATCTCGAAATTTTTGATGCACTCCCCGTCGTTATACTTACACTAAGTACACGTCTCTCGCGCGAGAGATCTTCATCACAAGCGCGGAACAAATCATTTGAGCGAGTTGATCGCGAGACCGTATCAGCACTTTAGGAACTGGCGCAGTGGAAACGAGAAGCATGCGATTTCGTTATATACATATACATACGTTTACGACTGCGTGTTTGAAATGCGCCAAAAATGGAATAACGCGTTTATCGCTGCGATGACTGTCAATTATTCACACGCGCATGACATGCGCGAGAGAGACAGACAAAGTGCGACGCGTTAAATTCGCTTTAACGTCCGAGTATTGGAACGACCCGAAATTATATCGAATCGCTGTTAAGGTACTTTGAAACAGAACGACGGTGACGGTATATATCGGTCGCGCGAGAGGTGGATGAATTTTTCCGGCGTGTTTTTTGCCCGTCAATAAAACGCCGATGCCCATCAGCTTGTCTCCGGCGGTTGTGAAGAAAAACGACGAGATCGATGGAAAGTAAAATGAAGGAAACGAAGGAGAGAGAGAAGACAGAGGCAAGAAAAGAAAATGGAAAGTAGCCCGAAGTGACGCAATATACCGTTACACGTCCAGAAATAAAGTAGCCACGAAAATACACACACACACACACATACATAGTCAGTGAACACTTGCTCGCCGCTAGGGTCACGCGCGCGCGTGTGCTGCAGTCGCCGAAGTGTGGCAAAAACCGAACTAGAGAAGCGTGGAGAGAAGAAACGCCGGGCCCAGTGGAGAAAGAGCAAGAAAGACGGAACGGTGTACGCGGAAACAAGTGACAGCTCGTGCGCGCGATACCATTTCGCGTCTGTCCTCGGGCTAACTTTTTTCGTCCTCTCTCTCTCCCCTCGCTTTGTGCGCTATAGCGCGCGAGCCACTGCCGCAAGCATTCGCACGCGCGCGCGCAAGCACATGGCCTGCACTGATCGCGGCCCCAGATACGCACCCGCGCTCGCCGCCCCGCCATCGGCGCAAAAAGAGAGAGATAGAGTGAGAGAGAGAAAGAAGTCTGCGGACGGGCGATGCAGCGTCGTGATGTATTGGTCGCATATCGGTATATACGTCTCGTGTATATATACACACACACACACTTGCACGTATAAAGCGAGAGCTTGCACTCGTGGGGGAGGTGGTCAGCGTGGGGTACCTGTCGCGACGACATTCAGGAAGAACAGGCCGGCCGGTTTCCGGGCCGCTGCCGCGGCCGCCGGCAGCAAGCATACAACAATCTTATACCTCTCTCTCTTTCTCCGATGAGCCCGTGTCTTATAAGCGCATGTACCGCTCGCGCACGCTCCGAGATCATCTCGCGATACGCCGCAGCTATATAGCCGTGCGGACGGCCGACGCGAGCATCAGATATATATATATGTGCGGGAGAGCCTCTTTTCGCGAGGTCTTGCTGCTGCTGCTGTTGCTCCTTCCTTGCATGGGAAACTGTCCCCTAGACGAAGGAGAGAGAGAGAGAGAGAGAAAGAGCTATTCTGACCGCGCGCTTTCTTACTTTTCTTTTCCAGGCACATAGGCTGCGCTCCTTCACCGTGCCTCCTCCGTCTTCTGGTGTGTACACGATAGCTCGACATTTATCTACTTCGGCCGCTTGCCAATACACTTTTCTCAGGCAAATTGTCCGCTTTGACGACGACGATGAGACTGAATTGCAAATGCTCGATGAGGACTATATCGCGTGCGCTGGAAATTCAAACGGCGCGGACACGCGGGCGCATTTTTGGGTCGATTTTAACATTTCGAAAGTAGGATCTGGGAAAATTCTGCGAGCAAGTAGACACGCTGATGAGAATATCATTTTGCTCTACCGGTTGTGCCGCGGTGTTTATGGCTGGCGTAACTGGTTCGCGAGACGAGCTTCATATTAAAATATAGTTAATTACCCAGAAGTATTTAACCGTTTAATGCTAAACACTTCGTAAAATTGCTCCAATCAAATCCTGAGTTTTTCTTTTGCTTCTCATATGTGAGCAAAATCGAGACTTATCTTATTTCGCAAATATATATGTACTTGCATATCTATCTGATCTCGGGTAAGAAATATTTATTGAAAATTTCGCTACAACTGGTTCCTCAATAACCTATACGTCGATTCCATAACAGATAGGATGAAACGGCAAATTGTTTAGCCCCCGTTTCCTATACACGGTGCAAATTCCTAAATGACATTCGCCGAAACGTATTATGATACAGCATATATAGACCCTGACAGAAACGAAGAGGGATAGCAAGAGAGAAGGTTATATAGCCGGGGTGCAGTGGCCATAGAATCCGCAAGAAAAGGGCCGCTCGCTCGTCTATATTACATATACGAAATGTGAAAGCAAGAGCCTCGCCGCGGCGTCGCACTTCAGCATCACCGCTGTAACGGGCGCGCGAGCCTATTTGGCGAGGAAAATTGCTCAGATTAGGGGCGCAGCGTACGTTCTGAATTTCGATTAACTGTAACAGGAAATGTAGAGAGAGAGGGAGAGAGAGTCGTCTGTGTGTCCTAATGCCACGATCCTATCTTCAAACTGTGAGCGAAACTCGCCGCGTTACTCCCCCGCTCGCTCGCTCGCGTTAGCTCTCTCAGGATAGGGGCGAACTATAATATCTTGTCCCGCACTCAAAACCGGAATGCGCGCTCGCCGGATTGCAACTTGTATTAATTACGGGCGACATTGCGCCAAGCGAGCGCGAGAGCGCGTATAGATTAGAAATCGAAGGCCGAGTGCGCCGGGGGATTTACCAGCTCGCCTCGCCGAGACCGCAGACTACACACACACGGGCACGCGCACACACTGATGGTAGCACACGCCAGGGAAAAATATGGAGAGGAGCTGGAGGAAGAAGTCGTGAGCGCGCTGGGAAATCGCGTGCCGATCGCGCGAGGGAAGCTCCACGGCGCATACACAAGAAGAGGAGAAGAAGGAGGAGGAGGAGAGAAAATCCTGAAAAAGCTGGAAGAGAGAGAGAAAGAGAGTCTATCTCGGCGGCGATGATTCTATAAGGAGCGCACCGAGGCACGACTTTGCTGTCCCGCGCGCGCGCGACGCGGGAGGAGAGAGAGAGGAGGAGGAAAAACGTTGACCACGTAGCCACCGCCGCCACCGCCGCCCAGTCTCTCTCCCGATAGCCGAGAAAGAGAGAGGCTCGAATAATAATTACCTTAATTGCGGCATAATTAACAGATCTGTATCGGGGGCCGCGATCTCTCGCGGCGAGAAGCTCGTTCGCCGTCATCCCCGAGGATTTATTGCGCGAGAACCGTGAGTATATAGCCAAGCCGTGGAATATTCGATTTACGCTTGATTGGCTTGATTAAAAAGCGATTAAGACTGATTATGAGGAGAGATATACGCCGCTGCCGTGAGGCGGATAGGAGACGGAGGAGGTAAGCTCAGCTCTCTCTCTCCTTCTCGACAATCGCATTAAGTTAAAAGTGAGAGAGGAGGTGCAGGAAGAAGAGGCTGTTTCCTATACCTGTTCTGCCCCCGCGGAGTTTTCCCCTCTCAGCTTCGCTTTGGCCGGTGATAAGCCGCTATTTGCGTGCGCGCCTGTCGCCTCGACTATATGTGGGCCCGAAAAAATGCGAGCGCAATTAATTTTACATATATATATACGCGAGCGGTGTCCCGGCTCTGTATACACGCGATGCCTTTGATATTAAATTTTCTCGCCCGCGGCTCGTGAAATTCCATTGGATTATTTGACCCGGTCAACCGATAAATCGACAATTTTCATATTCCAAAAAAAAAAAATCAGAAAAAAGAACTAAAATTTTTAATAAAACGCGCGCGCACAACTTTTCTTTTTTAAGCGAGTTAATCCCTCTCCTCTGCCACAGGACTTTCGAATTTTCGTCATCGTGCACGCGCGTACGCGGTGGCATCCGGGGTTGTCGCAAGCGACATCCGTCTTTCTCATTTTGCCGAGGGGGAAGTGAGAGAGAGGAAGCTTTGGTGGGTAGGGCAAAGTGAACGTGAGATTTTGACTGAAAGAACAATGTCCCCACGGACTCGGCAGCTCCTAATTGACTCTGCTCAGCAGAGAGGAAAGTCGCTTTACCCCGAGCCGCGCACAGACCTAAGGATTTTGGGAATTGCCTTGGGATGACGCCGAAGATTCTCTCCCTCTCTCTTTTCCTCTCACTCCTTCTGCAAGCCCTGAATCAATAACGCCGCTTTCTCTCCGACCCCCCCGACTCGTATTTCCGCTTCGCTATCTCCGTCTTTTTTTGTTCGAGCGGGCCAATTGCGTCGATGATCAATTAGAAAGCAGCGCGTCTTTCGATCAGTGGCAGCTCCGAGTGTCATCGGGGGTGAAAGTTTAATCTAATAAATCGCCGACGGTAGTGACGGTTCATTTTTAATGAGATTTCTCGGGGCGGGGTGGAAAGAATGTTTTACTGCTGCGAGTCAGTTCGCGCGGAATCCGGGCAGTGTCGTGTTATTACCTCGCGTTCGGAAATATGCCCTTATTACCTATTAAATATCGACGTCGAGCCAGCTCTCGATTGCGACTATACTTGGAAGTAATCAAGCGAGTATGTAATTAATGAAATTCCGTGCTGTTACTGCAAATAATTTGCGTAAGAGCGCCTTCCACGAGTGCATACTCGATGAAGCGAATCGTGAACTATATCGTTGTCGCTGTTCCCCGCGAAATTCCAAAATTATTGCATTAAATTTGATACACAGTTGACAGAAACGCGGCCAAGTTCAGTTAAGCAAACAAACTACACTGCCGCTGCTCCCATCCCCGTAAAAGATAAACAATCGGTATTGAAAAACTTCGCGCGCACACGGTCCTAAAATAAATAAAAATTCTTCTTTCTTATATATATACCCCGGCGAGCTTCGCGCCAGTTAAATTGGAATTTTCCTGAGAATCAGCAACCGGAAAAGCTCGACGTGCGCGCGCGCGCGTGTGTATCTGCCGAGTCAGGCGCCTTGTTAGATAGAAGGAAAATCTTAAATACGGTGCGGCGTTTCGAAATTGCGCTCGATTTTTTGCCGCCGCCGAAAGCAAACCTCCTCCCCTCCGGACCGAGAAAGAAGGCGAGTGCGCGCGTGAGAAAAGTAAGCCAGCAGTTCGCGCTCGAGCGAGTTCGACATGACTGCCAAGTCAACAATATTCGCGCTCCCCGCTACTGTCGCTACTAACGCGGTGATTTCAATTTGTGTTGATTTGACATCGGCAAGTAAACTCGGTCTTTGCCATCGACGTTGGTCTCTCCCTCTCTATCTCTCTCGCGCACTGCCGGGTATATTTGTTTTTCTTTCGCGCCCCTTTACTCGCGCGCCCACCCCGGTTCGTTTAACTCCGACGCTAACGCTCCTCGTGTTTGCCGTATTACTTGCAAGTGTGTTTCGTTTGCACACACTGGCCGCGTTCATGTATTTCCGACGAATTCGCCAGCCTCTGTTTTCTTGCTGCAGCAGCAGCAGCAGCAGTAGAGCGGGAAAACGCGATAGAAGAGGGGTTAAAGAGCCGAAAACATTTTTGCTGGATCGCATTGGACGCTACAGCGAATGCCTATTTGGGTATGTGTGCGTGTGTGTCTCTGTAGTTAAATTCCCGGGTCATTCGCAGGCCAACTGCTAATTTCGTTGCGCTACTCGTCTCATTTTACGCTCCGGCGAACGACAAAAAGCCGTCGCTGCCGCTGCACATAGCCCCCACGCCAATGGGAATTAGTTTTACCCCGGGACATGCGAGTGCGTCTATGTGCAATCCTCGCCGTCACCCCCTCGGGTTGTAAACAGCTCATTAATATATTCCCCGGCTGCCGTGGCTTTCTGCTTTGCCTACATGTGTAATATGTAGTCGCTCAGAGAAGGCATTTAATTATTTTCCACTAAATGAAACAATGATTCTTTTTTTTTTTTTTTTTACTTCTTCCACGTGTCCGTTCATAACAATAATTAAATATTATAGAAAATGCCTTATTGAAGAACGGTATTTCACAGTGGTTATATGAAATCACTGCAGCTGTGTTTATACTGTTGTTTACGGACTTTTATATAGGTTCGAAAGAAGTAAGTTACTGCCGATAAGTCAGGTTGTTACTTTGCACGTGAAGAGATGACAACTTGCAATAAGACTGTTTAAAATACAAATTTGGTTAATTTTTATTTTTGTCAAAAATCCCGTCCATATAAATTATATTATTTATTTTTTATCTTATATGGCAAAAATATTATTTTCAGATTTTTCACATTTTTATTCTAATTTGTTCCAGGTGAGTACCACGTCGCTTGTCCGTCAGGACTTTCATTCCTCCTGATCTTCGCAGGGTATAATATCATTATGTTTACCCAAAAGTAGTGAGAACGTCAAAAAGCGTAAGTAGAGACATACCTTTAGGCCCTGCCCATATAGCAGCACGTAATCGAGCGAAATCTTCCTTTTTCCCAAAACCAGAGCGCAGCGCGGAGAACAAAAATACGAGGCGAAGCCCCAGGAGCTTTGTGTTATAGCGCTTGAAAGACGGCTATGAAAAATTCACACTACATAAAAGGCGCGCGCGCGTATGTGTGTACTGGCCTTCTATATTGAAATCGCGTTTGCTGCGTGCCGAAGCAAAACAAATGCAGCGAGAGAGCGCCAAATCGCTTTTCTCAGGGCCCCTTCCACTATAGGCGACATATCATTTTGCTTGCGCTCATTGTTCTCCCAACGCCACCTCCGTCTACCTCCGATTTTTTTTCCCTTTTCTCGTATTATTTGTCGTTCGGCACGCGACAAAGGCGCAACTCGCACAATGCGCGATCGAAGATTGACGAATTTTGCGCCGCGAAAATGGTGCACATATATAGCACACTGCTGCTGCTGCTGCGTTTTCAAAGTATAAGCCAGCAACACGCACGTGTGCATTGCTATATATATATATACACCGCACAAAAATGTGCCCGCGCGACAAAGGTGCACGCGGCGCCAAAATTTTTCAGCCCCGGCACCGGCGCTCACGGACAGTCAAGACGACCTATTTTTTTTTTTTTTGCGATGGTGACTATAGAATTTCGCCGCCACCTGCGCATAGGATTCACTTTGATACACTATCCGAGGCCGAGTTCTATTTTGCCTCTCTTTTTCTACGCGCCGTTTCCTCTATCTTTTGCCTGTTGGTAAAAACGTACGTCCGCGGAAACAAAAAAAAATCTTGATCAGCTTTCCTTTGCGTTTGTGAGTTTTGCCTCTTTTTTGCTTGATGCCGTATAAATGTGTTATGACTTTATTTTCCAGCCGCAGAGGCGGACCCGAGATCACGGCAAATCGATAATCGAATCGCGAGTGCAAAAACTGAATTTTTCTTCGCTTCTGCGGAGGAGTAAATAAAAAAGAGATTGCAGCAATATATACGTACAAGGTATACGCAGTAATATTAAAATCAGCTATGTTTTTTAGTTTAAAGTTTCAATATCAGTTTGGTTTAAATTTCACTGTCGCTCGCAGAATCGGACAGCAGAGAATGGCTTGATGACACACTCACGTGTAGAGAAATGTATATATATTTCTATAAGTGTATATAGAAGGTAGCTATGAGATTTTTCAAGTTAGCATAAAGGTATATCTATTATGCTGTTTTGGAAACATTTGCTTAATATCTCTGTTGAAAATAAAGAAGAAACGATGCGCTAAAATAACGTGCGTATTATCTATCAACCGGCACAGCACATTATTCGCGATTAACCCGAGGCGATTTTATCGGATACGAGAGATCGCCTCGAAATCTAAAATCATTAGCGCTCGGCCGCCAAATGAGAGTGAATAGCCGGCCGTTATTTGCGCCGCGAGGCTTTTTCCGGACGCGCGCGCGCAGCCACAAACAAATCAATCTCCCCCCATGCTCCGCTCTCGCTTTCCCCGTGTTTATTCGTCCTTAATGCGTTTCCCTCTTTATTTTTTCTCACGCGCGCGCGCTCGCCGTATCTTTTTTCATTATTGCTTAATGCTGCTTATTTACTTATTTACTCCTCTTCTCGCTTTTTCTTCGTTATTCCGTCCTCCTCGTCGTCACCGCCGCCGACGCTCTCCGTCTCTTCGATCCGTTGTTTTCTTTCGCCGGACGCACACACCCGTATACGTATACGGGTTCTCTCCAGTCCCTTGAGGCATCATTCTGTATCTAACCGCAGAAGCACTGCCCTCCTCGTTGTCGTTGTCGTACCCAGACCAAGATACATTCATGATACCGCTCGATCTTCGAATTAATAAATTTCAAGTTAGGGAAAATCGAAAATAATGGGAGTTTAATACTACTGATACAATGAGACATAACTTCCAATCATTTTTAATTTGAATCTTTTATCCCTTTTGCTATTTCTAAAGTGTTTTTCTCTTATGTAGCGGGATGTGTCAACGATGTTTCGTACTTTAATAAGATTTTCCAAGAATATTCCGTAACATGGAGTAGAGCGCAGACTACTAAAAAATATAGTGGTTTAAAAAATTTACAGTAAAAATTACTATTGTTGATAGTAAAAGTAGAATAGACTCTTATTTTCATGAATTATGAGTAGCTATTTTTACTGTATATTGTACACGGTGGTTAGGAATATCGGAAAAATTACTATGTCTGATTGTAAATGTGGGAAAACTCTGAGAAATAATTTTTTTTTTTTAATAATTTATGGTAAAAATGCGGTTAATTTATGACAATTTTACCTTACAAATTTACGGCAATTTTTCCCACAAATAATGGCAATGCTGATGAGAATTTGAGTCTGTCTCACTTTTACAATCAGACTAGTAATTTTCATGCGAAAATGAGTCTGTCGAAAATAGTAATTTTCACTAGAAATTTTTTTCTCTGCGTATAATAATAATTTCTCGCTCAATAACTGGCTTCCAAAAGACGTTCTGTTTTTCCTTAATTTCGAATCTGCAAAAGAATTCAGTGACGTTTTCATAGTAAATATGTAATACGCTTGACTATTTTTAACTACATTAATATCATGTTTTAGATGTCTGAATACCTTGGTAGAAAATTAACGATGATAATTTTTAGCCATAAAGTTAACTAAACAATAGCTAACTTATGGTTAACGTTTCTACCAGAGTATGTGCGTTCGTCTTTTACTACTTGACCTACACGAACGTGAGCTATGACTACATCAACCCAAGTTTTCTCGAAAAAGCGAAACTCAAATCCTCCATAAAACCTTCATACGTGTGCCGTTCCAAAAGTATACACGCGCTCGAACCACTTGAATCCTCTTTTTGAAAATATATAACCACTCAGAGTTCGGCCCATCAGCTTACAGCCACCGCAGCATCAGCCCCCGCGCAGCAGATCGGCCGTGTGCGATCGTGCGCGCAGGGGTTTTCTAGCGCCCCCCTCTCTCTCTCTCTCTTTCGTAGATGGAGAAAAAGCGCGAGATAGAGATAGGAAGCCGGACGTCGGCTAGCTGCACCGGCAGTGGAAGCATCCTCAGGGCAGGTCACGACCCTCATAGGAGAGCGGCGGCGGCAATGCGCGGATGCAGCGACGAGTCTCTCTCTCTCTCACACACATACATTACGAAGTTTCTCCTAACTTTTCGCCATGAGGGCTATACACTTCGTGTCGTGGAATCGGATAGTCAAGCCGAATCCAAGATAGAACGAGCGAGAGCGCCCAGTATACTCTCCGCTCCCTCTGCTCTCCTTCTTTCCGTGACCTTCTGCTGTCCTTCGCTGGCCTTAGCCGACAGCCACCCTCGTACTACCGGAGCTCTGACGGATAAGGTCCGTCGTAAAAAAAGGAACGGTCGGGACGTGTACGGGACGACACGAGGAGGGTGTGTGTGTGTGTATAGGGTTCGGGCGCTGCTGCTCAGTTTATTTTGTCGTTTCGCGACTTATTGTTGAAAATCTGTCCCTTCGGGAATGAGACGGACCAGCGGTCGCCCCGGGACAACGAGGGGGATGATATCGACGACAACGACGGCTGTCGTTCCTGCGTGTATCTCCGCGTGTGTGTCTACACGGGACGCGATGCTCGAGAAAAGAAGTGAAAAAAGAAATCGCAGCGAGAGCGGTACAATTGAAAATTACGATCTGTAGATTATCTGAAATGCGATTTCTCGAGGGACAAGGATATAGAAGACGAGAAGATGACACGCAACAACCCTTAGGGCGAGCCGAGAATATGGACTGCATCTTTAGCTTAATTGAAAGACGCCGGTTTTACTGGGTCTTTTGGGATGTTATATATAAGTAATACAAGTCTATGAGTAGGTGACATTTATTTTATTACGACACATAACTTACTTTTTACCATTGCTTGTAACACCGTGGGCAAGCAGCATAAAATAGTACCTTCGAGAATAATAATGTACGTAAATGCGGGCATTTCTCTTTCGCGCTGATACGCAACGTAATTGAAAAGTCCATTTTCCAGCATTAGCTTTGGGTACAAACGGACGCCACCTCCCCATTGCGCATTAAACTTTCATGACGCTCTTGCGAACTTGGTTGTTTTTTCTCTCCGACCCGGCGATTGTATAATATCGCAATTGCGCTCGCGCGTATAAGTTTATCCGGAAAATATAGCCGCAGAGAAGAAGAAGAAGAATAAGAATAAGAAAGAAGCAGAAAAAGAAGAATAATAAGGAGAAAGCTTAGAAGAAGTAGAAAGGAAGAGAGAGAGAGAGGGGGGAGGGGAAGGAAGCAGCGAGCGAGTAATCTCTCGGGTATTACTCGAGGCGCGCACAGACGGAAAATCAAGAAGCGCGCGAACGGCTCGGTTCTCCCTCTACATGTATCTCTCGCGGCTTCTTTGCACGCTCGCGTATATTGTATACAGGCGCAGTGCTAGCGGCGCGGGACACTATTGCCTCAATATTTTGCTTGATTACCATCGCAATATAGGGAAAAGCCGCCGCTCTTACCCGACGCCATTGTAGTCGTCGGCGCTGACGGCCTCGCAGGCGCATTTTGAGCCTGACGCCGACGTCGAGGGGACCCCTATAGTATAAGAGGGCGCAAAAAATAGAGTGAGAGAAATAGGAGCAAATACACACGGGATTCGCCCCGGTCGCTTGCCCGCCAGCTCGTTCGCATTCTCTCTCTCTCTCTGCCGCGTGCCACAGCTATTCTCGTTAACATGCTAATTTATTGTACCGCTAAATTTCGTGCCAGACCCTCTCGTACGCTTGTTATCTCTCTCTTTCACCCCTCTTTCTCTCTCTCTCTCGATATGCTTCGCCGAATTTATGTGTCCCGCGCGCGCTAAAAGAGAGCGGGGCGTACGATAACACGCGTGTTCGTACCTGTACATGTGTACAAAGGGACGCGCACCGAGGCAAAATATTTTAATTAGATGCAATAGTGCGTTGTGCTGCATTATATATATACAGACGCACGCATGCCGCCACCACCGTACGTTTGCCATTTGAATTTTTACGTCCAAAATGCGCGGAATCTCGCGCGCGCGCGCGCTGGGGAATTTAGTTGTCCTGGATTTGCATTTCATTATATAAATAAAATGACTTTACACGGGCGGTACTCGAAACACCACAGCTTTTCGCATTGTGTGTATATATATACTATCTGCGTATGTGCAGCGTATAGTCGTGTACAAGTATCACGACGGGGGCGTTATAGGGTTATATATAGGGGTCGCGCTCAATATTAGACGATGCCTCGCGCTATTTAACAGGGAATTATTAAGCGCCGGGCGCAAAAAGGGAATGGCTAAGAGGTGAGGATCGTCGTCGTAGCGCGCGAGCGAGCGAGCATCAAATCAAGGCTAATGAAATAATCCCGAGGCTCCCTCTCTCTCTCTCTCTCTCTTACTTTCTCGTCTCTAGGCGTCAAAAATGTTAAGGAGGGATGCGGAGGGGCCTGGTATACTCGGCGAAGCTCCCCCGGGAATGTCTGCTCACGTGCCCAGCTCTCTTCCTTCCTCCCGGAGAAAATCCACGCGGATTCCCAACAGCAACGTCGGCGACTAGCCGGGTGTGTATAACGCCCGATGACGCTTATTCCCCGCTCGCTGCTGCAGCTCGAATTCTCTCCCTCCCTCTCATTGGCACTATAACTTTCAGTAAGATTATCCTTATTAAATTATTATCGCCCTGGTGCTATCTCCACTAGTGGGTAGCGCGCTAGCGCCGTAGCTATATATACAGTACTACTAGCAGCACCAGCGGAGAGGATCTGATTTCCACGAGAGCAAGCTCGTTATCGAGACCAGAACGTACGTTCCTTCCTATATATATATACGTGTCTGGGTATATATGTGTCTGTGTATCTGCATACCGCGTCTGCCAAAGCCAAAAGTCGTCGCCGTCGTCGTAGTCGTCGCGCAGCTCCCTGATAATCCCGTATACGACCCGGCCCCCTTTGAGCGGGAGTTATATACACATACACACCCAAGTCGCCTCTGGTCGTCGTCGCGCGTGGTGCGATTATCGCGATGCTTGTAGTCGTTGTTGGCGCGGGGCGGCGACGGCATTATGCGCTATACGGGCCGAATGTAAATACGCCTAAGTATCAATTTACAGTTCGCCCGTTAGAGGCAGCTCTCTGAGTGTATGTGCATGCGCTAGCGAGAGAAAGGGCAGCCGCCGCCGTCGGCCAATAGTCGACCTCGTGTTGTCGCTATCGGGAATTATTGTCCCCGCGCATAGGTACGTATATATACACAGAGGGGCGAGCGCGCGAGTAATTTAAGCGCTCTCCGTGCAAATTAAATCCGTGATTTGCGCTTTAGCGCGCGACCGAGCGCCTGCTTTCCACGACCTTCTTACTCCTGGGAGCGTGAGTGCACGTGTCTCTGCATCGTCCCGTATCTGTGTGTCTGTACGAGAGTATGTGCCATTCGGCCGGAATAGCCCATTACGCGGTTCCACTCTCTTCGCGCAGTGGGTTTATGGGATGGAATGGCCGCATGCAGCCAGTCGGCCTATGAAAAACGCCGCTTCGGCGCAGCTGATTGATTGCCTATCGAATTTTACAGCCCCGCGGCGGCGGCGGCGACGACGGCGAGCATTAGGGACGAATTTCTGTTATTTAGCGACGCGGGGGCGACTCGAGGTATGGCCCAAATGGCGCATTTCAATTGCAAAGTTGATTAGCCGCATGCATGTGCGAGTGCCGCTATATGAAGGTCAGCTCGCTGCAGTCTCGGGAGGAACTTTACGATTCTTCTCTCCCAGGGACGCGGACGCTGGCAGAGAGCGTGTGTATATACGTTATACTATACACACCGAAAAACAATTTTGCCCGCCGTAACTGTAAAGCCGCTATATATATACAGACACTTAGAGTCATGCGGACAACGCTTTGGCGCGCGAAAGGCCCATTACTGAAAAGTGCCCTCTCCCTCTCTGCTCTCGCCGTTAATACACGCCGCGCGCGGAAAATACAAAATTTAACGGCTCAATTAATAATTGCGCTATTCCGTAATTGGCGAAAATTAAATTTTAGAGCGCGCATTCCCAGGAGTTATATACAAGCTCGCTCATTGGCGCAGCAGCCAGGCAAGCGCATTCCGTGCCCGTAATTGGCCCCGCGGCGATTTTTCAGCACGCGATATGGCTCTCTATGCTTCCTGCCGCTTCACCTCCTCCCCCGCAATGAAAAATCTCAGCTAAAGTCAAAGTCTCCCAAAAGAACTCCGCTAAAGTCTTCTTCTTCATCGAGCACACGCGAGCTGAGGTAACGAGTCTATGTGCCGTACTATATATATGTATACTCGCCTTTAGATTTACCACTGAGGGCTCATGCTGGAAGTGCAAAAAGCAGCCGCCGTCGAGTGCAAACAAGCGGACACGCATATCCCTCGTCCTGTCTGTCCGTCGGTCGAGCACGGGTACGCTTTTTGCCGGGGCGCACGTAATATAAACCTCAAGGTGGACATTTGACTCTGCGTCGGTGCGGAGGCATATAGAGAGCGAGGAGAGGAGATTACGCGACGAATCAGGAATGCCCGGGAGCAAAGTGAAATTTATGTACGCGCCGTCGTCGTCGCCCCCCGCGGGTAAAAGGCGAGAGTAGGGGGTTTTAACGGGCCTCGCGTGAGCGGATCCGCAAAAGCGAGCGCGCACCGTAATGAGCAATAAAAATGTGGCTGGGTTATATGCCCCTCCATTCAGAGCTTCACGCGAGTGAAGAGGCGAGGGCGATTTTTATACGCTTGAAACTCGCTCTGACACCTTAATATCCTGCGCGTCCCGCGGTTTTTATACGCGCGCGTAATTGCACCCCCCTTCGTTCCTCGCGCGTGCGTCGAGGTTGAAGCCAGCTCTCTCTAACTAATCGATTTTCAAATATGCGCATCAGCCCTCATGCGTGCGCTCTAATGAGCGCTTTTTAGGCGACGTCTTAATGCGCAATCGAGTTTTGCCCCGCGCGCTGCGACTGCTTCTCTCCACCCGGCAAAAATTCCATTTCGCTGTTTCGTCGGGGAACGAGGGAGTGCCGAGCTTGGAGAGCGTCTGCAGAATTAAGTTGCGGTAACGGGACGAAACTTCTTTCAATTGAGTTTTCATCTTTAAACGTCGCCGCCTCGCTAGTTGAGTAAGGGGGGACGACTTATCCTTTTGTGCTTCCCGTGACAATGATATAACCGTTTGTCAAAGTTAACTTATTGCTATATAAGGCGTGGCCGATGGGGGTGGTAACCTGATAATCCGGAACTATAGCTGGCCGTTTGTTTATGAAAGCAAAGCGCTCGAGCGGTCCGGATAGGCGCGTATTTATAATACTAGTTTGTTTTAAACGGGCTTTGCGACTTCCAGTTCTTCGTTTTTTTTTGTCTGCTGTTGATCGCGCTTGTAACCGCTAGGGATATTGTAATTGCAAATACGGTGTGCTAACAAGTTTATGACTAATCAGCGAAACTTATATTAAGCTACTTAAATGTGTGATGTACGCTAGAGCGATTCATAAATTAGACTTACGATGATAGCTTGTATATTGGATGACTGAGCTTTTCTGACTCACCTGCAACAGAGAAACGACAAAAATCATTAAATAAACTCAAAACTTAATATTATACTTAGAAATAAATATATAGTTTAAACATTTTATTTTTAATTTATTTCTACATGTCAGAAAATCTTTTGAATATCTGTGGTTTCGCACGCAGCACAACCAAACTCCAGATAAATAATACCGTGACATTAAATTTATACGAGTATTAGGATGTGAAGGCATTACTTTCCATCGTGACTCGCGAGCTACCCAGAAAATCTAATAATCCCGCGAGCCGAAGGAGGAAGGCCACATATAATTAAGCGATACATCAGTCGTAAAAGTTCTAAGCTCGGATACTTAGCCGTTATATGCAAGCCATATAGCCACCCTTCCACGGTCATAAAGCATAAAGGCCAAAGGTACAGACACGCTCTCGAGTATAGTGCGCGAGAGGACGAAAGAGCGCGGCGAGGCGCGAGGAGGCAAAAGGATGTTCGCGAAAATTAATCGATTTATCAAATCGGCCCTGCTCATTTGTACGCGTTAGGTTGCCCAGCCGAGGCTGGCGCGTACATCTTTTCCGGCGTGCAGCGCGATTAGTTTGGCAAGTTACTATACGTCGCTGCACGTGTGTGTGTGTTGCCGGGGCGGCAAATTATTTTACGCGCAGGGCGAGGAGACCTTTTGACGGGCCACTGCTGCGCCCTGCGCATCTGAATACCGAGCGCTTGCAGCACGCCGGCTTAGCATGCAGACCACGCGCAAGAGGAGTTGAGGGTATAGAGTGCAGAGGTGTACCTCCGCCGGAGGTATATATAGACTAATTCTCTTAGCGTTGCTGCTGCTCTCGGGCTCACGGCAACGTTCACGATGACGACGACGGGGTGAAGTATAGCGCGCGTCTCGCGGGAGAAAAGCGCACGACGAGCAACGCGTTAACAGGGAATTCATTAGGCACTGTAGACGCGCGCGTGTGTTCTACACGAATTTGGCAGTCGTTATTGAGCGGTGGGCTGTAAACTGTTGAACGGCCGTCTTGCGTTTCTTGTGGGTTTTACTTGGCCGCGAGCATTGCGCGAAGCTTTTTCACCTGACGCTAATACGGAAGAAAGGGAGGAGTAAATGACACGCTATTACGCTCTCGGGTCGCTTTATATAAATGGTTTAGTTCGAACTGTGTGGCGACCTTCGCTTGTTGGCTTATTCCCAATGATTGCTCGGGGACAATTTCGGTCAGTGGTTTCGTGAAAAATGACCGACCAACCGCGCCTTTTTAATTGGAAATTTTCGTTTTATGCATGAAAACACTCCGATAAATCCGGATAAATCTCGATAAAATTAAATAAAATAATTACTCGACGATACAAAAAAAAAGCCCACGCGTGCGCGCGGCGGGAGATCGAACTGTTGCATTGCCTGAGCGTTTATTTTTACATCCATGCGTTCATTCTCGGAAAATAAATTGAAAGAATTGTGGGAGCAGCAATAAAAGCGAGCGAGCGATATCGTTTGATTGGACATTAAAAATGTGGAAACGACAGTGCGCGCCGCAATAATTATTCGTATGTATACCGTCCGCATTTACCTTGAATATAATCAATCGCCCGCATATGAATAACAAAAACACCACTGCCCTTTATTAATAAACGCGATAACTTTCGCGTCGCTTGACAATCATACACCACGTGTGGCCATTGGCTAACTGTACATCTCGCGCGCGAGACCGCAAACAAAGCCGGGAGTGAGAGCATAAATCACGGCGCAAAATGTTAAAACAAGTGCACACACACATATATATATATATACACGCAGGTATCGCACGCGGAAATCACACGTGTGCACATGAGCGGCGCGGGAGTGTCGGGCTCTCTTGGGCGTCCGTCGACAAAGTATACGCATAATAGTGGCCAAGATAGCGGAATTGACTCCTTGGAGCCTTACCTCTTCTCTCGCGCGTGCGCATGCTGGCTCACTCGACTCCCTGAAAAGGATATAGGTGCATAGGCTCGGGATATATACATATATATATACACTCGGTAGTCGGAGCCTCCGAGCCATCTCTCCGCGCGAGAAGAAACTCTCTCACTTGGCTTCCTCCTCGATATATCTTGGATTCCGCGCCCTGGGCCCTCTCGACGCCCCCTCCCGCATAACACTCGATACGCCCTGTGCGCGCGCCAGCGAGAGAGAGAGTCGGGTAATTTGTCAGATCGAGGGGCTCGAGCTTTATCCGACGATTCGATCTAATATTTGCAAATGCCGCACGCACGCACTAGCAGAGAAGAGAGAGAGAGAGAGAGAAACGAGAGGCCATCAGTTAGTGGTTGTTAGAAATCTAGTAACCGGTAATCCAAGCGGCCGCGCCGACGCCAGCCGTGAGGGATTAGCCGCGTGCGCGCGCCTATACTTCCGCGACTCTCCGCGAGCCTCCACTACAGAGGGGCCCCGGGATTACCGCATTCGACAGCGACAAACGATATACCTGGAGATACACAGGAGAGACAGAGAGAGAGAGGCCCATCGCGTACTTGAAATTCGATGAAAATCTCCGCGGCGGACAAAACAATTATACCCATAGCAGTTTCCGTAATCCAGCGGCGTGTACGTCTTAATAATTCACGGACTTTGCAGCGCTGCTTTTCTGCCGGGTCTTCTCGCTGCTACACAGCGCGCTTTTGAGGTTTTCGAGAGAACGGCTCGCTCGAATTGAAATGTATAGTTTTATGGTAGTATGAAAAAAATGTCACCCGATTTAATACAGATTTCACGTGCTCTAGCTAGGTCGGAATTTTGTTTTGCCACGGTTAATTTTGTGTTTTTAAAATTAAATTTACTTCTCCGGAAGTTTCATGCAGTTTGAATTAAAATTAAAGTACTTTTTAATTACTTTGAGTTTGGAATGGACTTTGCGAAAATAGAGCTTGAATTTTTTCTCTCGTAAATTGTCTCTGCTAGATAGTAAGTAAAGAAACAACGCAACTAACGTAATTTGAGCGCAGTAAATTTTTCGGATTATATAAAAGTTACTCTCCGTTATTGAAATTTCGCGCTTTACTTTATTTTTCACATATCATGAATAAAGTGACGAAAGTTACTTTGAGTAAGGACATTTTAGCTATATGCAGAACCTGCAAAAGGTTAATAATTATCTTTTAAGTTGCCATATATAAAAAATAGAATCATCAATTTTATATTATAAACTAGCTATACATTCAACGCGCTTCGCGCGTATTATTTACTTATTGATTTTTCGTTTTTGAGGTTATGAACAGGATCAAGTTAGTTTCAATTTACAAGTTTGGTTTGAGTTTAAATTCTACGATAATAACGTAAGTTTGATATATAAAATAATGAAATTTTTCTTATACTATTTTAATTATTCAGCAGTTTTGAATACTTAAACTCAAGAATTCAATTTTGAAAATTCAGACACAGTATGTTGTGGTGCCTATACTATATAGACCAATCAAATGAGTCTACAGCAACCAATAAAAACAGTCTTATTGTGATGACAGATTTCATCGATCACTTTTTGCTTTTTCAAAGAGCTTGGTAACAGTGAAATCTTTCGACCCAACAGATTTCGATGATTTTCGACATTTCTGAGCTCCCTGAGTCGAAATATGTGTTTTCTAAAAAATGTCTGTGTTATGTGTGTGTGTGTGTGTGTGGGTGTGTGTGTGTGGGTGTGTGGGTGTGTGTGTGTGTGTTATGAATTTGTCCGCAGCATATCTCGAAACTGGACAGAGGTATCGAGTTTATCTTTGGCAGATATCTAAAGTTCGTTTTGAAGTTGTACAAGTTCAATTATATAGTTGATTGGATAATATTA
>UXGD01000035.1:0-140281 GCA_900474315.1 Torymus auratus
GGCAATCTGACTGCCATTAATATTAAGTAATTTAATTTATAAGACTGTAAGACCAATGGAAAAATTCTTATCAGTGAAAATATATTTTAACAATAATACAGTAAAAATGTATGAAGACCCATAAAGGGTTATAGTTGCTATAAAGCACTTAACCATCTGAACTATAACATTGTAATAAAATCTTTAGTACCCTCCTATATACTTATAACGATATAAACAAAAATTCTGCCAGAATTCAGCTACTAACTATAGCTGGCTTTAGGGTAAACGCCGGACGTCCCAACCTATACAGATTACAGACTCACCCACAAGAAGTATGCCGTCAGAACGTACCTGAACGATTTTGCGAAGAGTGTCCTCCTTCTCCTTAGGAAAGCCGACGAAGCCGAAGTTCTTGCGCGCGAAAAGGGTGAGATTAAGGGGCTCATCGTCGTCGCTTTCCGAGCCGGATTGACACCAACCCGCCATTTTTCCAAATGTGTGTTACACTGTTGTCCGTTTATCTGCACATTTCATGTGTGTAAATATTAACTTCATCAGTTGTGGTGGCCCTGTAGCGGCGTGAATGTAGGTATACTACGGTTAGGTTAGGGCACGCACGTCGTTGTTGGGCTACCGATGATGCTGCTGTCTTCTCTCTCCGGCCCACGTCGGAGTTCCAAATTTCAAATCAGTGCAGAAGGCAGAACGCTTGTTTTTACCGCAGGTGCCAGCGCCATCGGTTATGATCAATTTGCGCAGTGGATAATGTAGAGGCCTACCACTGAATATATATTTCGAAATGTTCAAATAATAAACAAAATTTTTGTAAGTATAAATGTAAAAAACAAAAAAAAAGTTTTTGACAAACGTCTTATTTACACCTGAAAATTTTAAACTTTACTTAATACCCATACACCTATAAAAATAACGAAAACGAAAGATTAACAAATAAAATCATTTGATTATTCAAACATTATTTATTAACGTAATAAAATGAAATCACATACCAAACACTATATTCAGCTACCCGCTGTGTTTCTTCACGTTTTGACTAAAATTTCAAACTTGACTCGCGCTTTCGCAGCACCCCTTATTGGCGCATTTCTGCGCGCGCGCAGCTGAGATGGCGAGTGGGACAAGGACAGCTTCACCCTCCCTCCGGTTCCTCCACTTGCCATCTCTCTCGCGCTCGAGCTCGACGCACACAAACAAAGGATCGAGGCTAATGACGCGCGTTGACCGTCAATTACAGCGTAAAAAACAATATGAAAATAACCTATAATATACCTATGCTTAACAACTATATACGCGTTCTCGTTGCTCGCGCTGTTGGCGTACTGAATATGGCGCTTTTCGTTATTATTATGCAAATTGAGAGCAGCGCGCCGGAGCAGCGTTAAAACGAGTGCAGGTGATGCACACACAACACCATTGCGCATCGCTGAGGGAGATTCCGTTGTGGGAGATCTCGGTAAGGGTATTAGGCTTTGTCGATGGTTTGCAGATTATGCAAAGCGATTGGCTTGTTATTAATTAGAAGGTCTATTGATAAAAAATTTAAAGTATTATCAAGAAATTATGAAAAATTAATTAAAAGTCCATTTTTATCTTTCCGTTTCTTAAGAGGCTGTAAAAAATTAATTTTTATTAGCTTAATTAACTTTTTTGTTGTTTCATTATTTAAGATAATGACAAACATTGTTTAAGTTCACGATCTTCAAGCGAAACGTTCACCTACAGATAAACGGGTCGAGAGTCGTCTCACTTAGCTCCCCAACCACGGCTACCCCCAGTATTCCCGGTACCTAAGTATAACAGCTGAATCACAAAACACAACATACACAAAGTATCAAAAACCATTTCGCAGTCGGTAACTACATCCCGATCACCTTCCTCCCACCCCTCTGGCCACCTGATCACCATCCCGGATCCCCTCCTCGACCAAACGTAACACGCACGCGCTTGCGTAGTAGGTATATATACACACACGCGCTCGACACCGAATCTCTGTGTATCTCCGCTGTCATCTACCATATATCCCTATGCGCGAAAGCTAATTTCCAGATAAGTCAACGTACTCTCCCTCTGACCGTCTTAAAACCCGTCAGGCGACGTCACATCATCATATATCCACCACCTCCCTACCCCGCGCGCGCACGCGTGTTCTCCTCCCCCTCTCCTCTCGTTTCGCGCAACAAAGACAGACGACGTCGAGTCGCTCGCTCTCGCGCGCGCTTGTGTGTGTATACGATCCGCCGAATAAAGGTGAAATCCGGCAAAACGCGCACTAGTGGAGCAGCATCGTCTCTCTCGAGAGGGGCGACTATACGAGCACGACGACGAGGTAGTATAGTCTCTCTCTTCCCTCCGCGGCCATATTTTCCTCGCGCTCGCGCGAAAGTGCGACAGAGACAGACAGACAGCTGTGCGCGCTACCTCTGTGGCTGTATAACGTGTGTGTATATAAGTGTTAGTGTCGAGAGGAGAAGAGAAGAGGAGGGAGACTCGAGAGTGAACGAAAGAGAGGGACAGAGAAAGAGAGAGAGAGAGTAGCGGTGGTGGCACGGCGCGCGATTCTCCGCTGGCGCGCGGGCGATCGGTGTGTGTGTCGTGTCGCGCGGCGGCGAGAGACGACGAGACGAGTCGGCGGCGGCGCAGTTTTGAAGAAAACGAGCCGAGTGCGCCCTGCGCGTGTGCGTGTATATATGTGTGTAATACGAAAGTGCGAGCGAGACAGAGCGAGGGAGCGAGTTCGCGCTCTCCTCTGCTAGACCTAGCGCGCCCCCCACCGAAACGAATATATACACACATCTCGATACAACGGAGTGATACACAGTGTCTATGTGTAGGTGGATCGTGTGTAGCGGAGATATTCTCTCGATTTCGGAGCAGCAGCGGCAGCGGCAGCAGTTTTTAACGTCGGCCGGCAGTCGACGGAGCAGCGCCGCCTGAGCGTACACACGCGTAACTAGTGTCCGTGTGTGTGCTTACTATACTATATACGTGCATCGATACACGTTAACGCGTGTGTATAATATCGTGCACGTAATAAATAAACGGAGAGACAGACGGAAGATAGACAGAGAGAGAAGCGTCGCGATAGACAGCGGAGAATCCTACGCGAGTGTAAAAAACTACCTACCTACGTCGGTCTGCGCGAAAAATACACGACACGAAGGAGGGAGAGAGAAAGAGAGAGAGAGAGAGGAGCGAACGTTGGCGCGAGCGCCAGGTGTGTGTGTTTCCTCTCTCGGCACTTTTTTGCCGCTCCGAGTGCGTGTCGTCTTCGTCGTCGTCGAAGCGAGAGCGCGCGCATAACCTCGCGCTCGCTTGCTCGCGCGCGCGCGCCCTAAAAAAGCAGCAGCAGCAGCCGCTCCTCAGTCGGTGTGTGCCGTACGTAGCGAAGAGTACGTACGTATGTGAGCAGCAGTGATAAGGAGCAGCAGCAGCAGCAGCAGCAACGTTTTCTTGTAAATGGAGGCATAATGCGAATGTAGTGCGTGGTTTGGTGTTGTATTTTTTCCGGTGTGATGCTGATGATAATAATGATGATAATGATGATCGGAAGGAGCTATGGCGTTGGTAGCCTCGAGAGATAGAGAGGGAGAGAAAGAGAGCCAGCCGAGAGAAGAGGAGGAGAATATACACGGAGGCGCGAGCAGAGGATAAGTGTGTTGTATATGTATGAAATAATGAGAAAGTGTGTGTGTCGGTTGGTTGTTCTCATGCAGCAGCAACAGCCGGATAGTCAGTAAGGAGGCAGCCTCGTATATTATATATAGTGGAAAATATAGTGCGCGGTTTGTGTTTTTTTTTCACCGTATATCAATTAATAATAATCATCGTCCGGGGGTTATCCGTTCGTATATCGGTCGTCGTAGTCGCGCGCGGTGCGGTGCGGTGCGCGCTTTTGTACGTCAATGGGATTCGCGACCCGCGGTAGATCCTGCACTTATGCATCCGAAGAGCTATCGAGGCCGCTACGTATCAGGTGAGTCTATATCGCCCGATGAATAAACGTTTTTCGCTCGTTTCCTTGTGGATTGGATATGTATGAGCTGGAGAGTCGAGAATTCCTTGAGGTTAGTTTCTTACTGACAGCGGTAGAGAAAGAGACTGCGGGAAAAAGTGAGCGGTCGTTTTTTACAAGAGAAGGGAGCTCGGTTGTTGTCACGAGGCGATTGTTTGTAAACAATGTTTCAGCTGTTTGTGTTAGTATGTTACTTTTTTTGACGATTTGTTGACAAACAGAGAAGAGGTGGCCGGTTATAATTAGACGCTGTAAACAAAAGGCAGCGGTGTCATTGCCACGCGTAGAGGTTAGGTTATCAATTTTCACAAAAATGCAACGGTCGATGATGATTTTATCGCTGAGTCATAATTAAAAATAGGAATTCACTTGTTACATCTCTGTTGGTTTTATTGCTTTTTTAATTTCGCACAATTTTCGAAAACGTTTGCATTTTTTTTTTCCTTTTGTAAATTGTTTAAGTGGCTTAATAGAGTTATGTAAACACTGGAGTAAATTAAAAAACCATTTCGTTTTTATTACTTTATTTGTCTACATTTCACGGCCTTTACTTTTGTTACGAATAAAAGGCTTATTACAATCTGTTGCGTTACATAACGTATCGAGTATATGTACCTATGGCTCCAATTTTCATGTACACATCTTATCGAGAAATTCATATCGAATATTACCAAAAATTGTTTTAAATACAACGGCGTTCGTTAACCTTTCTCATCTTACAGTAAACAAACAAGATTTACGAGGTTTGGTTTCTGAAAATTATCAAAAAATGTCGTAATACCGTCGAAACGTTCATCGCAATCAACCTAATTTGTGATACGATAAGCTGAGTCAACGAATCTTTTACATATTTAGTAAGATTATTGTGATCTTTCCATTTTCTCAAGCCAAATACTTCTTTTGATATAAATAAAATGGTAAAAATAAAACCTTCGTTATTTATAAACTAGTCTTACACGGCATTCCCAAACTTTATTATATTTCTGAAACATCAAACAACACTCGCTGAAAGTAAGTATATAATACGCCGACATCGAGGGAATTTTCGAATCTCGAAAACTTGGCACAAAGTCGCGCCGCCCGCCAAAGTCACTTTCAAACGACCACGCAACGTATTAACCGGCTTTATATTCGCATTTTTATAGCGCGCGAGCGGGTGATTTCGCCCGTAAAAACCTTCGCTCGCGTTCTCTGCTC
Organism: Torymus auratus; assembly: GCA_900474315.1. Taxonomy (NCBI): domain Eukaryota; kingdom Metazoa; phylum Arthropoda; class Insecta; order Hymenoptera; family Torymidae; genus Torymus; species Torymus auratus. Next base: position 5,210 of record UXGD01000035.1, read on the forward strand.
CAAACAAACCGAAGGAAACGAGGAAAAAAAAAACCGAGAACAATCGTTTTCAATTTTCTTAACGAACCGCATTGTTGCCGGTGCATTTTTCACTCCTTCCTGATTCCACCTTCCTCTCGTTTTCGTTTTCTTTTTTTTTTTTATTGCCCCCACGAGGTCGCGCGCGTATATCCAGTTATAAAACGCGCTGGAAACGCCAGGATGTTATTGCGCGTTAATAACGATGATAATTCGCGCGCTGATTGGAGGACAATCGGGCCGCTGATTAAATTCTAGGATAATAGTATTGCATAAGGCGCGTCAGTGGACACACGCCGTCGTGCGCGGACGAGAGACGCGCGCGTTCGCGCATCGCTGTCATTGTGCGCCACCGTAATTGCCAACTTTTCTCATTATCATTATTATTATTCTTGCCGGTGCGCGCGCGCGCTCGCTATCATTGTTATTATCACTATTATTGTTGCGCTCGCGCGCGCGAGCTTTATTATTTGCATCATGATTGTTATTCGGCTCTCATGGCCGTTATGCTCTAAATTTTCCATTGTCTTTTGCAATTAATTAATCCTTTTGACGGAATGCAGACCATTATTTTCAATCTCCTTTATGCGCCCGCTGAAATTAATAATTTCGTATTGAATACCCTTCATCATCAATTATATAATCTCGTTATTATTTTGCGTTAATATATTCAATACTTCATTTATGCGCGCCATCGTATGCTCGTGACGTGATGTAATAATTATTTTGACTGAAGGATTACAATTCTACGCGATAATGAGTCGATAGAAATTATATATACCTCGATTTTAAAAGCATTTCAAATAATTGCAAAAATTCTGCTGATATTATAAAACATCCATTCGACGCATTGCAAATTCAAGGTCGCACTGACTTTCCCATTAACCAATAACTTCACTTTAAATTATAATGAGGGCGTAAAAGCGTTTTTATTATATCGATCTCGAATATTTGTTATTCATCGTAATATTTAAAACTGGCCAAGCTTTGCGACGCACCTCGCACATCATAAACTGAACATGTTCCAGCTTTACGCAATATATTTAATAAAATAAAGTCTCGATATCCAATCCACAAAAACGAGGAAGCGAATAATCCCGATGAGCTTTATAACAACAATACGACTAACCAATGACTATGACCGTTCTGTTTTGTGTGATCAGAGGATGCCGCAGGTGCTGTTAGCCTACGAGCTCCAGAGGCGGCAGTGTGTACCAGTGATGTCGGTGGCGAGGCAACCTGCAGCCCTGCTGGACCTGGACCATGGCCGGCAAGCCTGAGCAGCCGGCCTCTCATTCAGGCCCCACAACGCTACAACAGCAGCAGCCTCAGCAGCAGTTGTCGTCGCTCTCTCGACAACAGCAGCAGCAGCAGCAACAATCTCAGCAGCAAAGTCTGCAGGAGCAACAGGCCGCTCTGCAGAACAGCGTACTAGTCTACGTCTCGGGCGACAACTTGGCCTACGCCAGCGCCATTGACCAGCAAAATGCTCTTGCCAGCTTCCAACAGCAGCAGCAGCAAAATAACCAGAACAATCAGAACAATCATCATCAGCAGCAGCAGCAGCAGCATCAGGACGCGTTCCTGCACCTGCCGCAGGTGTTTGGCGACAAGCAGGCCGTGGCGGCGGCGGCGGCGAGCTTCCTGCACAAGGAGGAGTTCGTCACGTTGGCTAGCGGCGCCGCGGAGCTAGAGGTGCAGGACCAGCCGCTGCGGACCTCGAGCCGGGGCAGCGACGAGGACTCGGGCCGCTCGCTCGGCCCCGAGGACGAGGACGACTGCCTCGTGGCCGATGGCAGCTTCGTCGTGTCGCAGCTGGAGGCGGTGGTCGACGGCGCGGACATCATCTACCAGGATGACGTCGTCGTCGAGTCGGACGACGCGTCCGCGAGCCACGAGCCCGGGGAGAAGGAAAGCTCCCACCTCAAGCTCCTCAAGCTGCCCAAGGACATGCTGGACGGCTGCAACGGCTTCGCCACGGCGGTCAACGGCGTGTACGCGGCCTCGCTCGGCTTCCCCCTGGACGAGAAGAGCCTGCAGGGCGCGTTCGCCGCGGCGGAGCTCGCCGAGGCCTGCGACGCCAACGGCAACCACCAGGTCGCCTTCGTAAGGTCGCAGAACGGCCTCGCGCTCTACCAGAACAACGTCATGAGCGACGACCAGCAGCAGCAGCATCAGTTGGACGATCAGAACGGCGGCCACGTGCTGAGCGACAGCGGCGCCTCGATCATCAGCGCTGGCCAGGTGATCAAGATCGCCGAGAGCGGGCCGTTCGCCAACCTTGGGAGCTGCGACTCGGTGAGGTCGGACACGGCCGAGTCGACCTGCAGCAGCTTGAGCAGCCACGAGAGCCAGGAGGTTGCCCTGCAGCAGGCCGCGAGCTTCGTTGCGCAGCAGGCTGCGCGCGAGGCCGCCGCCGCTGCTCAGCAGCAACAGCAGCAACAGGTTCTGGGTGTGCATCAGGTGCTCGATGACGCTATGAACAGTGCCGGTGCGTGTGGCAGTGCGGTGCAACAGCAGCAGCAGCAGCAGACGCAGCTGAGGCAGCAGCACGAACTGCAGCAGCAGCACCAGTTGCAGGGGATCTCGGTGCCGCCCGGATGGAAGAGGATCTGCACCAATGGCGTCATCATATATATCAGGTGAGGATTGCTTTTTTTCTTGTCGTTTCAATTGTTTACTCTTGGATTCATAGTGTGAGTCAGAGTAGGTGGATATATGACTGCGTAAAAACTGATCTACAGGGAAAGATCCCATATATTATAGAAGAACAAATGGTACACTCTAGTACTGGTTTTTATTCTACCATCAGTCGTCTGAAACGGTATTGGAGCACTCTTCCTTACACATCACAGTGATCAACAGCATTTCGCTGGTCAAGAACGCAATTAGGTTCCTCTCAATAAAATATTAAATTGTTCTATTCGCAGGAACCTTTGTAAATGTCCACCATATATTGTCAATCTGTATAATGTAAGGGTTTTCAGCCGGTTTAATAAATAAAAAAAGCAATATACTCAAGTGCAACTTAGTAGAAGAGACAATATTATACATTGAAAACTATCGATGATAAGACTACAAGGAAGATATTGGTCACTAATCATTGTAGAAATTGTTATGCTGGACTTTCAGTGTAATTTATATAACATATGTTTAATTTTCATGTTTAAATCTGTGACATAAACACATGAATGTCGTGTTTGAATAACAAATTTTCACGACTGAACAAATACTATTCGTCATGTTTTACAATAATAACTAAATTGAGTCGCGACGCAGAGAAAGCAAAAATAATAAATTAAATGTAAAAATGAAACCGAAAAATATACAAACCGAAACACGCGGAATTCCTGGAAATTCGATTACCCATATTTATTTAGAGGAACACACGATTGATGTTAATTAATTACAATGTATATACACGGCCAAATTCATTCGCCTGCGCGCTTCGTATTCATTACTCCAACCTTGTTTATGCATTATTATTGATTTTTCCTTGTTTCCGCACTCTTCGAAAATATTAACTCATAAGTCGCGCAAATATTTATCCACGAAAAACGATTCGATGAAAAATATTACGAACGAATCGTAAACAATTATTACGCTTTATCGCGCATTTCTTTTTCCTCTGCGGCGTGCAAACGCTGAAAAAGCTCCACCTTTATTTGTAAGCACGGCGCGCGGCGAGTCTAACGTTGACCAAAGAGAACGCGCCCCCCTACACTGTTGTATTTGTTGAAACGTAACGCGACACGCGCGTATTTACCAAAGCTACTTAATCGAAGTATAAACCAACTCGGCCTCGCGAGGAGTTTTATTTCGGAGTTTCATCTCACACTGCTACCGCCGCTGTTGTTTCGCCGCGCGTCTCGAAATACACGGGCGCGCGCGCGAAAAGAAGGAAGCAAAAGGAGCACTTGGAACGTACGCCCGTAAATTAGTTCAAACGCTCTCGGGTTTGCCGGAGCGATTGAAATATCACGCGGTTGCGTCACCGAGATTACCGAGCTCGCTCGCTCGCTCGCCTTTTTTCATGAAAGAAAAAACCGTGAGGCGAGATAAAGAGAGTTTGACGAAACGAGCGAAAGGTTTTTGTATGCTCGCGCGCGGCTGCCAAGAGAGACTTGTTATTTCGATTGCGCAATGCTATACTGGAGATTCGGTTGAGTGGAACGCAAGAGAGCCAGAGAGATATACATTAATTTTATCGGCTAGTTTGTTTGGACTGTCTAAATAAATAGTGTAGCTAAGCGAGGGGGGGCACTCGAGAAACACGACGACTGTACGCGGTTAAAAATTAGGTACTTGAGAGGTTTAGGAGAATAATGGGTTTCTCTCGCTGTCACAATAGGCTGATTGTACGTAATTAACTGTAATTTAGGCAATTCGAAACTTTATGAGATTGGACGATAAAGATATAAGTGGTTTATTTCGATATGATATAGAGTTTGCTTTGAAGGATCATTTAAATCTTCTATTCCTGTCGCAACAAATAACATACCTCGAATGCAGAAAATCCACTGAAATCAAAAAAATTACTCGTCATCCAGAAGAACACCCAACCAATTTCCACCATCTACACTCGAACGAGCCGTAAAGCAAACCTACATAATACGCTCTTCGTCGACCAACCCGTGCACGTGTGTGTGTGTATACTAATCCCCCGGGTAAACGGGAAAGTCAACCGTGTGGTATCAGTTTTCTCGGCACGCCGCCGACCCATCCCACCTCTCATCCTTCCTGTGTTGTACGAATCGCGCCGGAAAAGCTCTCCCCCACGGATCGAGGACCGCAACGATTCATCGTCTCGCGAGGACGCGCCGCAAAGAAAAAAAGAAGAAGGAAAGCCAGAGCCGCGTGGCGAAACAAAATCGAGGGCCGGCGACGACGGGGCTCTAATTGAAGGTGAAGTGGGTATAAATGAGGGCGAACAAGCGCGGCAAACGAGAGAAAGAGAGAGGACCAAAAGTTCGGCAGAGCCGCGTTTGCGTAACCGTAATACCATTACGCAAGCGAGCGAGCGCGCGATAATTAATTATCGCTCTTTCTCACACTGTGTGAGTGTGTGTGGCGGTTAAAAGGGGGGGGGGGCACGTTTTATCGATCGCTCATTTCGGCGATTTCGCGGTTTTTCGTTTGCTCAAGGCCGGGACCCATTGTTTCCTCTCTCACACTCTCTCCGGACGCGCGGTGTAATGAGGTTTGCCGGTAGGGTTAAGTAGGGAATTCGTTTCGGAGCGGATCGAACGCCACCACCGCCGCTGCGGTAGAGAGAGAGCTATTTGATCGAGTTACAGCAGCCGGTGGGTCCGCGTGTATTATACGACGCTGCGCGCACAGGCGGACCCACCACCACTACCTACACCCGCCTGCGTAACCAGCCTGATTGCCGATGGTGAGATGATGAGTGTTTGATGTATGGTTTCGGCGCGGCGCGAATGCGTGAGCAAATAGGCTGAGGCCGCGAAGGTTGAAAAGTTGATGAGGGGGACTAGTGGTGGCACGGATCGTGGGTGTTTGCCAACTTGAGAGTTTAAAATATTAAGTTATTTGTTAATAATGTTATGAATATGTGTTTGTTATTAAAAGTTATGGTTATGGAATGATTATCACAAATTATTGTATGAGTATCAAAATAAATTTTAATATAATTTGTATATAAAAGAATTGAAATGCTTAAAATTTTTATCTTTATTTGGCAGTTAGTGATTCGCGATGATTAAAAAAAAAACACGACAGAGAACTTTAAAATAAAATTCATCAAAAGTGATAGTGTAATATATTTATTTAAGTCAGTTATTAATTTGAAAAAGATAGGTAATCGAAAACAATGTGTAAGTATTCGAATGTCTCAGATTTACAGTATATCGACCTGCACAGTGATTTTTCGCTAAAAACCTTATCCATCGTCAAACCTCGAGATATAATCGGCTAGATAATATTCCGTACAAATTAATCACCTCGAAAAGCCATAAATCCCAAATTCCCACTTCTCATTATAATACATTTCGTCCCCCTACAGAATTCTCGACATGACGCTGAAACCCCTCGGAGGCCACAAAACACACCGTCCAAACAACCGCGCGCTCGATCCACCTAATCCATTCGATCGCTCTTTCGCTCGCGCCTGCGCAAACCTCGCTAATTGCACGTAGTATAGTCGCTCAGTCTCTGTGGCCCCGATCACCTCTCGAAAAGGATACCTATTTTCGTCCGTCGACTTTCTCGCTCTCCTCCGCCACAACTAGAAAGAGAGAGAGCACTTTCACTTTCACCGTGCGCGCGCACACACTAGCCACGGCGTCGTGTGCCAGAGGTCATCGAACCCCCGGCTGCTTTTCGGGAGGGGGCGTAGATTTTCCTGGCTATAAGAAGAGAGCGCCGAGCCAAGGCATTTCCGGGGACGACGTCGACGACGATGCCACATCTGGATTCGAGATTCTCTCCCTCTCTCTCTTTCTCTCTCTCTCGGCGCGTCCTTGAGGCGCGTCGTAAAACCTTTTTTTATAGTCTTAGCTCTTGCTTAGAGAGGAGAAGGAAGGAAGAGAGAGAAAGAGATGGAGATGGAAAGACGTTTCGCGCGTCTGCGCGTAGAGGGAAAAATGCTCACGTCGCGGATGGATGGGACGGAGAATGGAAACATGGTAGTGTTTGAATTAAAATTCGGCGGAACGGCCGGGGTGAATAAATCTATTTTATGAAGGAGGTGGAGTCTTTTAAATGGCTGATGCGTGTGGCGAGCACAGAAGTGATTTTCGGTTTATTGCTTAATTTGAATAGCGAGTAGTTGACAGTTTTTTTTCTATTCTGGGTGAATTGATAATTATTCAATTGGGAGAGTCGAGGTAGTTAACCCAATGAGAAGTCGCGTTTGCGTAAGACGGTTCATTAATCCATAACTTTCTAATGGAAAGAAAACAGCTTTTAACGCAAACCAACGGCAATTTGTAGTCAAGTCGTATGAATTAATTAAGAGGGCAAACGACCGCGTGCGAGTTTAGTAAAATTTAGTGAAGTTATGATATGGAAACTGGATTATAATAAAAGTTGTGTTTATTGTAGAAAACTGTGCCGTCACGAACAGAAGATTTATTTAAAAGACTGCTCTGTAATACAAACAAGAAAGCTCCTTTTCCAGATACTTTCAAAAAGGAAGTATATATGCTCGAAGGATATCAGTGATAGTTGGAAACTCCAGCCTGTAGAAAAATTCTAGTTATAATAATCGAGTTATCAATTTCAATTTTTTTTTATTTACAAATTTACTTTAAAATCGATCCCAGCGTTGGTTATTCATCAAAATTCATCATTAATTCTATATTCTCCAGTAACATCCAACCTTGTTAAAATAATAGTAATACAGCATCGACCTTTATTATAGCTGCGGGTTCTTGTGGCATTGCAGCTGGAGCCCCTGGAAGCTCCGGTGCTGGATACGGCTGCACGAGAGCAAGATAATACAATATTTTCTGTAATTATTGTCTCGCTCTTGTAAATTCTTGAAAATTTCTCTCTTTTCTTGGTCTTGTCAGTCAATATGAAAAGTATATTATTGTCTTGAAATTCTTGATCATATCGGAGTTACGCAGACGTGCGACAAAAAGCAAGTCGATTATATAAAAAAGTCTTAAAGATAAATAGTTGGGGCACGCAAGGTCCACATAGAAGAGGAAGGCACGCAAGGTCGACATAGAAGAGGAAGGCACGCAGACGCGAAACGAGTTGACTATTTGGGTTTCAGACCTTTTTAAATGATTTACTATTAAAAATATTCCTAAATTTAAGAAACTTTTAAGTTACAAATACATTAGGTTTAATATGAAAATAATAAAATTTCGGCACAAGCATTGTTACGGAGGTTTCCGTCTTCGTTGGACACAACATCAGCACTACGATTAAAAAATCTCAAGTTATTTTCAAGACAAGACAAGATTCTTTATATTCTTAACATCACAATCTTGATATTGTATCGAAAACTGTATATAAATATTGTATCGATTATTTTCTTGAATATTGAGTCAAGGCAATATAATATCAAGATTAATCTTGCTATATCGTTTACTTTGGTAAATCTCTTATAGGAAACTTTGTATATATTCTACAATACTCTAATATTTTTAGTAATTATAAATATGCTATGGAGATGTTATTTTTATTTAATGTGTTAATTATATTAGAAGTAATAACTGATATCAGTTGCTACATGCGTTTATAATTCAATCAATTTCAAAAGAATGTGAAAGCAATACGATGTTCAACTATTAATTGGATTGTAAATGTTAAAAGCCGCCATCACTGTCATAGCTTTGATATATTAGAAACTAGTCCATTTTATCATTGAAACGTTAAAATGAATAGAAGCACAAAATATGATTCAATTCGATTGCGATAGAATGATAGACGTATATATTCAATGAAAATTAATTATTATTCAGAGTATTTTAAATATTCTAGAAAGTTGATGAATTCCGCTATAGTATCAGTAAAAACATGACAGATCCCGCGAAACGATAAAAATACTAAGAATTTTTGATAAATCTCCTGGGATATGCAGTTCACCGTGATCCATCGTACTTTAAAACCTACAAATAAATTTATTAACTCTAATAACTCGAGTGCATTACACACCAGCTCCCTCTCACAAAATATGACTTTGCAACTACTTCGTTCCACTCGCTCTGCGCCGGAGAAACATTGCTCGCGACTAAATAAACGCGCGCATGCGGCACACGCAACCGGCGCACTGGCAGCTAAATGCGTCTTCACGAACAACAATAATTTTGCCCCGCTACCTACGCGACATTTTTTTCCTCTCGGCCACTATATAATACCACCACGCACATACGTTTCTTTCTCAATACGTCTCTCCCGCTCGCTCGCGGTCGCTCCAAGTTACACACTGCAAACAATCCGGCGGTAACAATATCCAACAGCGTGTATCCCGCGGATTTTCCCGCAAGAGAAAGAAGAAGAAGAAGTAGAAGAAGAAAGTTTGGAGTAGGAAGAAGAAGTGCGACCGCTAACGCCGGGGGCGGCCTCGGTAGTATAGTAGCACACACAAAACTCGAAATTCCACGGTTACGGGAGAGCGCGTACGTACACACATATCTACAGGAGAGCGCGGACACGTGCGCTAGCGCGCCGAAAGCAATTCGAGAGCAATCGACTGAACAACACGCCGCAAATCAAACCCGCGTGCGTATATATACGTATAGTACATAGAGGCTGCTGCATGCAGTGCCAGCCGAATACTCGTGCAGAGGCGCGGGCGCGAGAGTCTCTGTACTCTCCATCGACATTTCCCTTTTCCCTCTCTGGCAGCCGCGTGCCGCCCGCGAGAGAGAGTAGAGCCCGAGAGCGCGTGTTTGCGCGGCTGTCGTTGCGCTGACGCCGCCGCCGCGACGAGTTCGCGCGTAGCTCTTGTGTGCGGATGTGGTATTTCGTGCTTTTTTCATGCTCTTTCTTTTTGGGGAGGTTTTGATTTAGACTCGCGAGGGGTAAGACATAATTTCGTCGCAGCTGTTTTTGAGAATTATTTGGCGGTTTTGTTAATTAAATTTATATTTTAGTCAATCAGTGCGGAGAATTGATTCCTTATTATACCAAGACCGCTTGCATATTTCCGTAATTAAGAGAACCCGCCTGTAATTAACGATGTAATAATGATATTCCGCAGTAAAATATATACTAATTTATAATTAATATGCGACGGATCGAGATTTAACGAAGTAATTATTCATCGGACGTGATTAATTTTGTTTGTGAGTGTGTTATGTAATGATATAATTCTATAGCTAGTATATATACGCCGATATATAGACCATTTATTTTTGAAAAAGTAAAAAATCAATTTATTTTTGTACAGCTGCTGCATAGAATCTGCGAAATTAATCAATCATTTCTCATTTAAAATGTAATTAATGCGTATATATAGCAGCGAATGCACTACATGGAGTTGTACTTTGCGAGAGCCAGTTCGCTAATTTTATCGGTATTTTATTTTCCATTCGATTCTTGATTAAACCTTTCCGCAAATTGTTAAATCAAATTAAATTTCTCTTTCAATTTTCTAACACATAGCGCGAGTTCCAAACAACTTTCGATACTATATATATTTAATCGTTCGCCTGATTACAAATGAACGTTCTACAATTAATAAATTTCATCAACCGCAATTACAAGGAAAAATCGTATAAATCAGTCATACAATTATATAACAATAACTCCGACACCTCGCATCAGTTAGCACCGATCAGGCCGCACTCACAACCACTAAACACCGGCATCCTCTCTCTCCTGCAAAAAAAAGCAACACCAACCCACCACGGCGCAAACGAAAACCGTCGCTCTCTTACCCCCCATACGACAGCGGCACGAAGCGACACATATACGCTACCTCCGAGACACATTCCCGTCTCTCTCTCTCTTCCCGAGAGAGGAAGAAAAAAGCACGTCGGCAGATCGCTATACTGCGGCTCTCCCCGAGGCCAAGCTAGCTCAGCTCGTGTGCGGCAGCGCGGGGTGACGCGCGACAGCTGCTGATGCATCGAGAGTGTGTATGTGTGTGTGTACGTACCCCTGCAAATGCGTGCAGTGCGCCGCCGCCGCCGCTGCTGGTAATTGAATCGATCGCGCGCGCCCGCGTTCACAGGGAGAGAGAGAGAGCGGATGCATCCTCTCGGCGAGCTTCCGCGTTCGCGGAGGGAAAAGGGTTTTTTGATTAGGGCGACGCGTAGTGTATGTGTATGTAGAGGTAGAGGTGCGGGTTGATTGGAGGCTAAGTGGGTTTCGCGCCAAGTACCGCGGCTTTGTTGATTTGGACGTGAAGCGCTGTTTTGGGGGTGAGAGAGAGAGTGCGTGGGTTGTCGAGGTGGTTGAGTGATGATGGATCGGGTACGGAGGTGGTTGTTAGTTTACGGTTGGTGCGGTTTTTGAATGGTTGGTGATTGGCAAGAAATCGACGTGGTATTAGATGTCTTTGTGACGTTGTTCATTTGTGATAAATCCGTATGTTGTTAGTGTCTTATTTGAAATTTGCTGTAGCTAATGTACCGAATTTTCGATTCCGAACCGTATTATTCGAATGGATACGTACTTTACAAGTCATATGTCAAACCAGTGATCATTAAAACAAAAACTTTGTAACTGTTAAACGAGTTACAAGATAATACAATCGCTTGAAAGAACTCTGACGTATATAACGCTTAAAACGTTTCGTAATAGCGCAAACGACTCATCTATAAAGTAAAAAAAAAATCAGTCTTTTGTCAGTTAAAAGCGTGTGGCCACTATATACACGCCGATATACACGGTTTATTATCTCACGCTTTCAATGGGAGGTATACACACGTATATATATATATATACGCTTTAACGCCAAAAAGTGAAGAACACTTTATCATTCTTTCACGTCCACTGATAATCCACTCGAATCGAATAAGTTTTTCACATATATCAAGGAGCGCTGGCTAGACTTTTGACTGCGCTAGTGAAAGAGTAATTTTTTACATCTTGAAATATTTCAAGAGCCACGAGAGCGCGTCCTTCACTTATAAAACCCATCGACTCGAGCTCCTCTCCCGCAGTTGAATCTCAAAGAGATAGCAGTTTTATACTACCTATATGCCGTTATTCAGAAAAGCCTCGAATGGACTCAAATTGTCACCGTATAGATTGCTAACTACTTCCGGCCGGACTTCTTTTTTTTCTTTCCTCGCTGCGGTAATTCCCCGGACAGGTAAAATTTCACGCATAATCTTGCATAATTAGAACCGAGAGGTAGGTAGGTAGGTATGCCAGACGAAATTTGAATTTTACAACCTTAACACCTTTCTATCGCGTTCTTCTCGCGCGCGGAGATTTTTTCGAAATCCGTCCCGGCCACACTCATACATACTTATATTCAAACATTCTCGCGCAGCAATGAAAACAAAGAGAGAAGGCCATCGGTTTCATCCTCGCGCGCGGAAGATATTAGAAAAATAAAAAGGAACCGGTTCTGTACATCCTCATAGCGCTGTATACACGTACTGCTATATAGCGAGCGAGCGGTAGAGAGTGAGCGAGCCGAAATTTATGAGGCGACCGAGGGGTCCATGGGACCGCGATGCTCCTCGCGCGAGGCATTTTTCCGTCAGGGGTCGCCACTACCTGGCCGCTATATTCTACACGCGCGCGTGCGATGTGACGAGGAAGCGAGCGATGGAGCTTCGGGGGAAAGTATAGCCGTGCCCGCCGTCGGACTGCTATATACGATAGAATCTTTTTTTCTTCGAGAGTCGTGATGCGGAGATTCTGATTTTACGATCGTGTTTGTTTCAGCTCGACGAGTGTGTGGCTTTTGATTGTTGGTCTATGGGATCACTTAATTAAAGGGTCGGCCTTGTTTCTTCAAGATTAACGGATAGAATATATATACAGTGGAATTATGTATTTATGGAAATTTAAGTAATATTGCCGTATTGGAAGTTCTGCGCGCGAATACTTTCTATGTGGAATTTGAAGCCGATAAAAGGTATCGATATACGGTTCAATCTGGGCTCGTAATCCTTTCCGATGTATATAATACAGCTGCGTGTAATATATGCGCGCGTGAAGTAGATATTAATGGACGCAGACTTGAAAATTTTCCCCGCGCGTGTCAGAGTAAATTTGATGTTTTGACGTGTTTTATGCATTTTCCGCTGCACAATTTCAGTTTTACGATCTTTCAGAAGCGTAACAAATTAATACGCCTCAATACCTTTCAATGGAGCGCACGTCAGATCCGCTCCTGCTGCTGCGTGTGCCACACATAAATCTCAATGAAACCACCGCGTGAGTGACAAGTATTAAGGGATAGGCGTTTTAAATTTATTTTTCAAATTAGGGAATGCAAATATTTATATCCACACTATAAACGAGCATCCGACAAAAAATGTTCGTTATTAAAATCAAAGAATGTAAGTTCTCGTGTTACGTTATACGCGTGTGTGCATGAGTTGAGTTTCCTTCTCCTTAACACATATTTCTTGGCAAAATTAAGAAATTCTAATAAATAAAGATTACGTTTGTTCCTATCTAAATACTAAATAATGGCCATTTGCATAAGTAGAATGTATGTTACTTGATAATGCAAGCCAGCAGCGTTATATAGGAAAAAATATCAAGCCTCGATGATGATATGCAAAGAGAATGAGTTTCGTATGTTAAAGTGTAGACAAGTATTCCCGAATTCTGGAATCCATCAAACGCGCGATCGCCTAACTGTATCCGAAATTAATGTTATTCAACATGGAGAGCTAATGCGACGGCAATTCGCCGCGTTGATTTAGACACTTGACACTTGATATTTTCATCACCCAACACACTGCGCAAGAATCATTAACAGATGGCCGTGCAAATAATTTAAGCTATCGTATTTCTATTTTGTCTGCTTCTGCCTACTGCCGAAATAGGAAGAGGCGACATAGAGCCATAGAATCAAAGAGACAATATATATTTTGAATAAATGTCGTTGTACAGGCGCGTTCGGTGACACATTTTAAAGGGGATAGTACACTATTGTGCACACGTAAAAACTCTATGATAAAATTACTTTTTTTTTTATTCCTCGAAGACAGAAGGTTTCTCTACCATAAAAACTAATGAATTGCGTCGAGTTCACCACTAAGTAAATACAATATCAAAAAGTTATTAAACCACATCATCCTGATGGAAAATTAAATTTCCCCATAGAGTTTGATAGAATTATTACCTCTCTCATTCGAAATCCCCCCACGAAATTACAAATATCAGCCACTAACGAATAACTATTAAGCAGTCCCCGACAATCAAAAGTCTCTCGGCATCACGAGACCTATCATCTAGCCTCGAAGCTCCTCTCCTCAGCACAGTGTCCTCCTTCTCTCTTTCTCTCGCATCACACGCAGCCTCTCTCCCTTCTCGTCGCACAACGGCGGCGGCGGCGGCCTCTCCATCTCCTGCAGGCTCCGAAAAGAGAATAATACCTTACGGCAGCTCGCCGCCGATTTCCGCCGTCGCGGCCGCTCTCTCTCTCCTCGTGGTGGGGCCGGCGGCTGCGGCGGCAACGACGGCGGCGGCGCATGCGCCCCACCACTATAACTCCTCTCTCTCCCTCGCGTATATGTGTGTGCATGTATGTGAGAGCCGTCGTGCGCGCGCTGTGTATACCCCCGGCGAGGCGAACCGAGTCAGTTCAGTGCCATCCTCCCGGACAGACGGTGGTGCTCGCCCGTGTGTCGAGAGAGACGCAGGCGTGCGCGCGAGGTGTTTCACGTACAACGCGCGCTAAGTTATCCGCTCAGTAGTACTATACTACGTTCTATCGTCGGTTATTATACGCGAGTGTGATTATGAGCGGCCGAACGTCGGTGTGCTTATTATTCGGCTGATGTATCGTTGTTGGTGGTGTTAAGGTTCGATAGTTGATATTGTCGAACTTTAGAGAACGAAAAATCATTGAGATTATATAGTGACTTGTCTCGTCTGGCGTTTTGTGTGATTCTGGTGATATAACGCAGAGAGACGAAGAGTACTGTGCTAAGGCAAAAGGTTAGAAGCAGTGATATAAATATATATATGAGGATCGTAGTGCTGGCTTGTGCGATTTAAAGGAGAGCTGGTGATGTGTGTTGGCAGCTACACGAGCGGAGTGCGCTTGGAAATTTTGGCGTTTACAAGTGCACTCCAGCCGAGTTGGCGCAGAATAAAAAAAAAGTGTCATTTCGGAGTTTTTGGAGCATTGAGTCGACGGATTCGGGAGTTTTCGGAGTTTTTTGCGATATTTACGGTAGATTGGTAGGGGTGGCTATGTTATATAGGCGAGCTGCAAATTTTTGGAATTGTTGAATAAATGATGATTACGGTCGCGCTGTATCGCGACGCTATTCCGAGATATACGAATGTTTGACATTTTCCGGGAACGAGCACTTCCTTCGCGGTTCAAATAATCTCACGATTCGTGCCTTATGGCGTGAATCATCCTGTATAAAAAACATAAAGGCGAGAACCGCAAGTGATATAAAAACGTGTTTCCAAGTATAATTTATTAAAAGACATTTTTTTCAAACATTTAGGTGTCTGAGTTAATGGAGTCGAATGACCTCATATCGGATAATTTAATGAAAATTCAGAGTGCATATTACTCTTAAAAGCGTTTCGTGCTTTTTGCGTAAAAAGTTCAAAAATGTTCACTTAGGCTCTCGTGTGAAAGATAAAATTAAACAGCAATAATATTGACATGATGAGACTGTAATTGATTTCTCAGGAGAGTAGGAATGAATTGGAGGATGAAAGTAAATTTCGTGTTATTTCTGTAAACACTGATCATAGTTGATGTTTATACGAGAATCCAATTCGTCAAGTTTCGAAGAGCACTTTCGGTCGGTTAATATCACGGTGTATCCCATTTTTCAGTGACACAGTATATAAACACTGTTGTGCGAATAGTTTGACATTTTAGTTCTATTAAATGTATTACGTCATAGCAGACTCAGAGTGTATCAGCTGAACAATTCTCCGACCTCGTTCTTGTTTTCTAATTAATCAACAACATTTTAACGACATCTGTCATATATTCCATTCTCAAGTTCTAAATAGTGTTTCTTACAAAAGTTTTTATCATACGGTATTCTAAACTAGTTTTGCTTACTCTATAAACCGCTGTCAGTTGATAACCTCAACTCAACATTTTACGGTTTTAAAAATAAAATTTAAGTTGCAATAAGAGAGTTTATTGTATAAAGTTTAAAAATTAATTGAATTTTTTTAACGGTAATAGCAACGAAATTACTCTCGCCGGCTAGTAAAGCAAATTTATGTTAAGACCTGGAGCATCGTTAAAAACTTGGTAAGGGCCGAGTTTATGATGTTTTGTTAATAAATTAGAGTGCGTGAAATGATATAAGTCGAACTTAAAACAAATGATACGCGTTTACGTTAAAAAGTGCTGCGACAAGTGCGTGACAGAATTGTTTTCTTTTTCAAAAATAGCATGTCATGGCACTAATACGGGATCGCAAGCTTTTTATAAAATGACATTTATATGTCAACTGTGTTGATTCAATCGTAATTCTACTTTTATACCAAGACTTGACCAGAATTTAGATATTCTGAAATAATAGGAGCCCATGACTATTTAAAAATCGTTTATTTTATCACTTGTGAGATATCACCTATTGTTTGGTTATTAAAATCGTTTAAAATTATCAATGTATTCAAATAATAATATAAATGTTTAGCAATATTCGAATGGTAAATTTGATTTATTCAATTCGTCAAAAATATGATGCAGAGATAAAAAATTAATAAATTCATTTAAAACAAAATAACGCGATTTTTAAAACTTTTATACAAATAACAATATGTCAGTAAAACACGAAATTATATATACTAGTCTTTCTCGAAATTGCGACTGATGTGAGTGAAACGTACTCTATGACATCTGACAGTTTTCTGTAGTGCAGTGACGGTTATGAAGTATATGTAGCGTCGGATCTAATATTATATCGAAAGGGATATTATTATTTACGAATGTCATTCGAGCAGCTTTATGAAAAAAAAATAATTTCATCATTCACGTTAAAAATATCAACCGAGATTTTAGAGTTTGACATTTATACTGATTCCGATAAAGTGCAGTGACCTTTCGAGCGAAAGAAAAAATATGCGTGAAAAAGTTTATATCTATTTATGATATAATACCATAAATTTGACAGCTTGAAATGTAGCCAAGGGGAAAAGTGTTTACAGATTAATAGGTTGACAAAAATATCGCTTGAAAAGTATGATAAATTAATCTTTATAAAAAATTGAAAGTTTTCGTAAATTTATTTTGGGCGAATTTCAATATCGATCGATCCGTTTAATCACAACTTTGAATGCTTTAGTATCACGTTAAATTTAGGAAAGTGGAAATGTATTTCAGTATTCGTGAATATTTCTATGAACTACTTATTTTTAGAAAAATATATATGCCATGCAGTTTGAATTCCAATATATTTATTGTATAATAATCATATTCAATACAACTGTCAATGATATAATACTTCATATACTGCTTTAATTTTTGTAAATGCCAATGCTTATACATTTCACACGATATACAGGCATACCTTTAAACACGAAAACTAACATGAAAAAAAAGATCTATACGAACACATTTAAACTCGCATTCAGCTTATTCAATTCCACTTTTGAAAGCCAACACAGACACAATACAATACCGAAAATCGCAGTAGAGGAAAACTAGCCGGCGCGCAACGTTGACCTATACCTCCGAAACGAACAAATCGACTCACTGGGTCCGATATATTTCTCTCCTTGCAGATGCTGTGAGAGAGCTCCGCGCGATTCACTCCCCCCCGTCGTCTAGCAAACAATATATAAGACGGCGAGTCAACTCGAGGCAAGAAAGAGACACAAGAAGCGAAAAAATGCATCCTCGGGGTGTCGCGTCCGTGTGCCTTAGCCTGGCGGCGGCGCTGCTCCTGCTGACCCAGTGCGCCGAGGCGGTGATGGAATGGAAGCACAGCGCCGTCCTCGACAACAATTTCCTCGTGCTCTGGACGCCCGGCGAGAACGACGTGACCTTCGAGCTCCAGGTCAAGACGCCGGGTTACGTCGGCTTCGGGTTCACGCGTGACGATGGTCGCGACGGCGTGGACATGGTCATCGGATGGGTTGACAACAACGGCCAGGTTCATCTTCAGGTAAGAGCAGAAAAAAACATGCAGCAGCTTTCCCTTTTTCTTTTGTGTGTCGTATGTTTTCGTGTATAGACAAGAGGGGGACAGAGTTTTTCCGGTGTGAGTGCAGTGTGTTGTAGTAGCGGCGATTCGTCGCGCTGCCCTTTTGGCATACCGCAGTGTTGCGTAAACTCCCGGGGATTTATGGCCCCCGCTTTCTTCTAGCCGTCGTCTTCGGTAGTCCTCTATACGTTTCGGATTTCCGCCGTCGCCGCACGACGTGTTTGACACACTCTCCTTCCCTCTCTCTCTCGCTGCGTGAGAAATTTTCGATCCAGAAAAACGGCCCAGAGGACTGACCTTAAAAACCAGCCCGTCTGGTAGTAGTATTTTTTTTCTCTCTCGTTCGAAAGAGAGTTTTCGACGGTTTGTGTGTATATGTGTATCAAGATTTTGTGCTGGAAGGGCTTTGAAATTTATGATGCGGTAAATTCACTTTGCGAAAGTGGTAGCCGAAGAGCGGGAAATGAAAAAGTGATTTATTATTTTAATAAAGTCCGGTAGGAACAGGAAAAGTCGATCGTGCTTTATGGCCACGCGCGCCGGCTCCCGAAGAAATATAAAATTGTTTCGTATATACGCGCGTGTATCTCGATCGAAGCAATCGAAGAGAGCTCTGTGTATACGCGTATGTGTTTTAGTTTTCTGCCCCGCGCTCTGTGTTCGGATTTGTGAAATGGGCAGGTTTATTTTTATTTGATAGATCCTGCCCTGAAAGCTTATTTACCAGTACGTGCGATATAGAATTTCATACCTCGCTGTATCTGGATTGTGAAAATATGAATGTAATTCGATATTATATACAGGATTTTTATGGACCTTCCGAAATGTCTAATAAAAAAATACCTATATTCATTCTTTTATACGTGCAATATAAAATATTATGCATACATGTGACAATGTAATCTTTAGAACAATTCGAAATCCCTTGAAAAGCAAACATTGCTGTGAAAATATTGAAAATATGAAAAAACGTCAAGTTTGAAAAATACCGTATATCGACCGGCGCGAGCGGAATATTTATTCAAAAAATGTACGTCGTGTGTGTACTCTTTTCATTAAACTTTTGTCTACAAGAACGAAAAAACAAAAAAATGTAGTATAAAATAGTGAAAAATCATTCAAATTAAATCTTCACTCTCTCGCGCGCACCCATCAATTTCACGAACTCAATCTAATCGTCCTACATCCGTTCTTAACCTGGCGCTCCAATTTTCGGACCTATCCGTGAGGCTGACACATAAATTCAGTACCATCAGCCCGTCCGGTCGAAAGTACACACACACACCCTCAACGTAAAAAAAAATCCACCTCGAGCAAAGACGCAGGGCGCAAGAAAATTATTATGTGGGTCAGAGCTCCGCGCACTCGAAAACACACACGTATATATAGGCTGCGCAGCAGCCGCTCGTCAGCTCCGTCGCATAAATCACGCGCGCCCTACACTGGCTCTCTGCATACATATATATCTATATAGGCAAAAAGGCGACGGACCCGCGGGCGAAATTGCGGATCGATCGGCGTCGGCAGAGGCTTGAAAATCCAGAAGGAAGTTGAAGCGGAGGAGGTTGTTTTAATTAATTACGGTGCGATTCGGCCTAGAAAAAAGAAGGGCCCGGCGTATCGATTTTATCGGATTCGGTATATTCTTAAATTGAATACTTTGGTATAACAGAGGCGCCGCCGCCGACGTGCTAAAATATCAGTTTACGATAGCCAAAGTTGGCCGTAGCAGAACGCAGGAGGTATAGAGAGCTGCAGGGCGAACTCGCGCGGCGTGTAAGTGCACTTTGCCACTGGGAAATTCAATAGCCGGACGAATTTAGTGCGGCAATTAACGAACTTTTCTCTCCCGCGCAAGCGCGCGCGATTTATTGACAATGAGGTCTCCGAGTAACTATGGATAATCGCTTAAAATATGTCAGCCACCCCCGTAATAAAGAAAAAAGCCAACTCCTTCTAATACACCCAGCTCGTGCCCTAATCCCTCGTTACATTTTTAAACCCACATATTTCAAAAACAAATCTCCCCCCGCGTCCCTCTTATCTCCCTTCGGCTACCACTCTGTCTGTCTCTCTCGCGGTTTCTAGTCAACATCGTGCTCTCTGTCTGCTGCATCCTCTCACTCTCTCTCTCCACGCGCGTGTACATCTCTGAGCCCTTTGCACAGGAGGTGGAGCGCTAATGATAGTCGTTGAGGCCCCCCCTGCTCTGGCCGATAAGTAACGGGTGTCCCGTTTCGATCGGCCCGTCCGATAGTTATCAATCCGCCGGGACGCGCGCGCTCGCCCTGCCATTACCCGACCGCCCCTGGCCCGCTGCCGCCGCCTCGGACAGACGTCGCTCCTCGACCTCCTTTCGATTCGACGTCGTTCTTTTTTTTAGCCCCGTGCGCTAGGGGCTAAACCCTTTTGAACAGAGAGAGAGAAAGAGACGAGGTGGTTTTCTTTTTTGGATGTTTGTCGTGGATACAGTGAGACGAGGTCGGGAGGACTTTATTACTGTTTTTTATAGTCCATGCGCTGTTTGCTCTTTTTGTCGGATTAATGGGGCTTTAATATCGAGAGTTTTCCAACAGAAGTTTCGTTCTTTGTACGATTTTCAAAAAGAGTTCTTTTGTAGTTTTAACGATATAAAAAAGGTTCGCGTTTTATATGTTATAGACACAGTTATTTTAGACAATGAAAAAAGTTAAATATAGATTATAATTTAAAACATTATTATGGGAAAGCCTCATTATATGAGCGCGATCGCGGCGCTTAATTATTAATTTAAACCATATTTTTTCACATAACCATCATAATTATAAGCATATTCATATTCATAATGCAGCGATTTAATCTCGCTCTCATTTTTTACGCAGCATATTCTCTCATATATAAATCACATATATTCAATTCGCCGCGCGTTAGTTAAAAGGCGCTATACACGTGTGCGAATAAAAATTTTGTGCTCAAGTGGAACACATTCGAGTCGTAAAAATTGCAAAAAATTAATAGCACGATACTACGGTTGTACGAGAACCGATAAATTTTAGCGTAGTTTTCAATACGACCTACTCTTTTATACGACTTTTTATACGAGCGTATACCGCGGCTTGACGATTTAATTACACTGGTCTAATCCCGCGTAATTACACGTTCCACTCGCGCCGCCTCGAAAGTGTCCATAATAATCGTGCCGGATAGAAAAATGTATATTATACGTGTCGTGTGGCCAGCTTCTATGGGAAAGTTCGGCATTTTTAAGACATAAATAGACCAGAATATATATATCGGATCAAGTATACTGTTGCGGTCAGATATCTTACGATGATAAGTCTATCTGCCTTTCTCTTTAATTATGCACGAGTGCTTTTAATGTATCATATTGTTAGTAGAGGATCAATAATTGTAAAACTCTCGTCAATTTTTAATGATAATTATACATCACACACGCGCAAACGTTTTCTAATAATAACTAATTCACGACGCGGCGCTCGTTATCCTATTCCTCTAATATGCCTCATAAACAACGCAAACGACAAACACAACAATTTTCATCCGAAAATCAGAACTCCGCATCGCCCACTAACACACATTTTTTTTTCCACACAAAAGCGCCGCCGCTTTATCCACAAATCGTGAAAAATCCACACCGACACGCAATATCTTCTCCGTCCCCTCTCGCATTTCGCAGTATCAACAACGGAAAATCCACGGCCTCCTCCCTCTTCCTCTACGGCTGCGACTTCCTCGCGCCTCTCCCGCATTTAATTACGCGTCAGGCTCTCTCTCTCGCCTAATAACGCCCCCCTGCAATTACGCTCCTCCGCTCGCTCACGCGCAATAATAACAATAATAATCGCGCCGCGCTTGCAAAAAAATGCGTAAACGCCGAGCTCGCGCTACACACCCGAGGCTCCTCTCCGCCGTATATATACTCCTTGGGAAAGTCGTCCTCGTCGCGCGCGTACTGCCGTCGCCCGAGGCCCCGGGAATAATCATAAGGATATGACTCTCCATATATATATATACAGCATGCGGTGGAAAGACGATGAGGCGAGACGAAAGAAGAGCGAGTGCTGGCAAACAGAATCCAGTAGGCAAGAAAACGCGCGCTTGCCGCGAGCAGCAGCAGCTCGCTGGTTTTGCGTCGCGCGTTCGCCGAGATTGCGATCGCGTATATAACGACTGGGGCGGGAAAAAAGGGAGGAGGGAGAGAGAGCAGATCGCGACGTAAGAGTCGGATTCTCGGTAGGCGCGGTTACCCGCTCGCTTTTTGCCCCGCGCGTATATACGTATTGTATATAATGCGATAGTATGTGTGTGTGTGCAGTGCGGCGGTGCAAAAATTGCGGTGTGAAGGCTGCGGTAGCCGCGCGGTGCAAGGTTTACGAGTTTTCCTGAATTTATGAATTGTTTGGCGTATTAAAAATTATATACACGCCGGGAGATATACATAAGAACTTGCCGCAATATAAATCAGTTTCTTCGCTTTTGTTTATATAATCATGCCGTAAAATATGCACGTATACTATATATACGGCTTTAACACTTGTTTAACATTCTAGCACATCTCTCAATGCGTTTCTTAAAACGCCATAAAAACCTTTTTTTCTCTCCTCACTCACGCAGCCGTCAATGTAAATATCGCTCCAATTTTCGCACGAGCTTATTTTTCCAATTAACCATACAATTCTATTTGCGGCACCGCGGTCTCGTATATATAAATCTTAAATATATATACGAATGCATAATTATTTTTTTCGAATCGATTACATTATATTCTATATATACATATATAAAATACTCGGAGAGCGTGCGGTTTCAGGTGCAAAAAGTCGTGCTAGCTCTTATTACGACCGGTGACTTGGCGAATTCTTTCGCACGCTGCCCGCTGCTTATTAGACCGACCGCGCGCGCTCATTAATTGGTACATACTTTCGATATTCGATCTCTACGTCTATCGCATTTTAAACAGATATATATATAAAGTATATAATAAAACAATCACAAAATTCCCGGGAACATATAACCAAGGTTGTCGGGGCTGTCACTTCTAGTACTTCAGCGATCGAGTCGCCCGCGCGTATAGAACAAACAGCGCGGCCATTAGAACGAATTCGCGAAAAATTAAATCGTCGCTAGCGCGCGCGGGGGCGAAGCTTTACAAGTCTCTCCCTCGCTCTCGCCGACTAATCCACTTAACCCCTCCTCCCCCTGACCGACGGACTAAAACGCGTCCATCCGCTCTCGCATCCCCCACACATACATATACATGTATACATATATACCTCTGCGCAACTTAACGTTCGGCCATCGTATGTATAAACTTGCTACGTACATATACAGAGAGAGTGGCGCGGCAGCGAACGGGCGGGTAGAGTCTCTTTCATTAACAAAATTTCGCTTAAAAGCTGTTGTTTAATACATTTTACGACGGGCATTTACATTCACCCTCCGCCTATCTACACACAGCAGCATGTGGGGGATACAAGTCCATCGTATACCCTATACCACATAGCAAGCGGAAAAATCGCGCGCTTCTGCAATGTAAACTGCGGGGCCGCCGCAAAGCTGCTGCCGCGCGCGTATTTTCCCAAGGAAGCGAGCATTTTTACGCTCTCGCGTGTGTGTGTGTATCGGATTCCGGATTCGAGCGTTGCGCTCGTTTGAGGGACTGGAATTCCGGAGGAGGTTAGAGGGAATAGAGAATTTCTCTCTTTCACCGGCACCGTAAGCGTCTTTTCTTTTTGCTTGCGCGCGCCGAGGTGAGAGAGGGAGCGGAGCTATAGCCTGGACACTTGACGTTTTGATCCCGCGGAACGGTTGACCCTTGATTATGCGCATACGGATGCGGATTTCGTTGGCTTTTTCGCATCACGCGCGCCTTGCCTGGATCTCGTTACCATTTTCACCCTCTGCTGTTAAGGTTCGGCGCGCGTTGCCTTGGACATGTTTATTATATGAAATTTATTTTATATATAGGAAAGATCTTTGCGGAGTGGATCTGTGTTTCGATAAATATTAAAGTTTAGTTTTCATTAATATGATGTTATATATGTGTACGATACAGTGAATTCGCCAATAACTTTATCGAAATTCAGTTTGTTTTTAATTATTGACGTTATCAACGCACAATTCAAACGGAATATTTATTATAATACATTTTAATGCACATTCTACGGGATAATTATAATTTGAAATATGAAAGTACAGCCGCGCACTTCAATATTTCACCCAGAACCTATATAATATAATATACTTTCGAAACCCGAAATTCGAATTTCCCGACAAAGAGATTAAACCATCGCAATTATTGCCGAACCAAAAAAAGGTGCAAAAGAAATCGGAAGGGGAAAAAATCCCCGACGCGCCATTTTAATCTAAAAAATCGACGTATTTTCATACGCATGCGACGTTTAAAAAAACAGCAGCAGCGCCACCTCCACCGCCGCTAGACCGGAATTTAAAAAAGATCACCGAGCGATTGTGCCTCCCCCGCAGACTTTTGAATCCCGACGCGCAGCGCGGCGCGTTAATCCCTTTCGACCGTCGAGTTAACACCGCGGCGCGCTCACTCTTTTTTTCGCGGAAAATCAAACTATGCGGAGGGCTCGAGCGAACGAAAAAATCGCTGCAACGCCGCGCGCGCCCGCCAATTTACTCCGTAAACAGTTAAGCCGGGACTGCGCGCCGCTCGCTCGTGGGAGGATTTGAGGGGGATTTTTTTGCACAGGACTATGCGTAGAGCGGAGAATTCGTCCGATAAAATAAATAATAGCACGATCGCGAAAGAGCAAAGAGAGACGCGCCGGCGGCAGACGAGCTTTACCCTCCCTCCTCTTTCTCGTTAAGGCGGCTTCCGCCGAGCGTCTATTAAATCTGCGTGCGAATAGCGAGAGAGAGAGTTTTATGGATGTTCTGTTTGCAGTCCGCGCATTCCTTTTCCGACGGTTCGGTCAATATAAAGATTTGCAATTCATGCGTTTACCTTTCCAATCCGTTTATATATAGACATATACAACGTATTTTTATTTGCCGTGACTATATTAATTTTGTTATAGATAGATAGATCGAAAAAGATATTTTAAATGTATTTTAAAGATGATCAGCATCATCCTTTCAACGATGATTCTTATAACCGTCTTACACAATTTCTCCCTAATTCGATTCGTTACATTATTGTACCATAGTGGCAAGTAGCGCCAATTCTCGGGCATTCAGCGACGAGCGAGACAATGAAGGAAAAAGTGAAATACGCGACAGGGCCGGCTTTATCCACGAGTATACACACACACAGGCAGAGAGATCTGTGCGTTCTTTTATCGCCATTGTGCTCGAGCGGTGAGCTCGACACAGATACAGCGCATGCAGCGGCCCGTCGAACGAGATGCGAAATGGAAATTTTATTCGGCGGCGCGCAAAGTGCGCCGAGCACTTTCGCCTGCCGGGGTTTTATTTATCGGTGCACGGAGGCGTAGTAGGTATATAGGGACACAAAGACGCGTCGAGTCAATTTGTGGCGGCGCGGTTAATTGATTCGGAATTTCGCGGCAGTTTCTTTTGGCACGAGTTGATGAAAGAGGGTTTCAGTGTTGTTATGGAGAAAGACAAACTATATATATCGAATGTGATTATCTAAAACGCTGCTGTCTGGGTATACGTAGAAAAGACAAAAAGAGAACTTTTAGACAGTTGAAGATGCGGACGTATAGAAAGAAACAAAAAGGGAGGATATAGACGGCGACGGATTGTGTACGGCTCGATCCCTCCATATACGCACAGCAAAAAAAAAATGACGAGTTGTCGACGTCGCGTGCGACTGGCGCACGAAATCGCGGAAATTGAGGAGCGAGCGTCACAATCGCGTTTTCCATTTGCCCGATTAGGACGCGGCTCGTAGTTTTCTTGTTTACTCCGATTGAAAAGAGCCAACTTGTCCCGCCGGCTTTTATATCCCAGCGACGAGTTGTTTCGCTGCTTTAACGGTGCGGGTTATTATCGCGTTTATTATGTGACGCCGTTCGCTCTTTACTGCGCGCGTCTAATACCTGGGACGAGGTTCTTATCCGCTTTGCGAAGTGGAGCCGTTAGTTGAGAGAACTGGTCCCGCTAAAAAAATCTAATCACCTGACTTATATATATTACGATTTTTCTAATTTGTGCTTTCATTTT
Organism: Torymus auratus; assembly: GCA_900474315.1. NCBI lineage: Eukaryota > Metazoa > Arthropoda > Insecta > Hymenoptera > Torymidae > Torymus > Torymus auratus. The sequence goes on from UXGD01000035.1 coordinate 31,135, forward strand.
TCTGTTCCAGGTGAGTCATTGCAACGATCAATTATTATACCTGATCCTTCGTTAGTGCGTACACACGTAAGTCAAAAATCCACGAGCCATCTATAACATATAGCATTCCCACGTTAAAACCAACAGCGAAGAGCGAGAAATCGATCATTTTCGATATTTTTAACCCCCCTAATTACGCGCACTAATAAGCGCACATTATACACGTATGCATGAGCGACGGACAAATTGAAAGGACTCGCTTAATCTCCGCAAATTGACAGAACACATCCCGCGCGTGCACCCTAATGGCCGAAAAAAGAGGAGGAGAGAGAGAGCGAAAAAAAACACACACTGCACAGGGCGATGAAAAATGGGAGGACAAACAAGAGCGGACGCGATCGCGCAGCATCCACCCACGGGGCTATTCCTCTCTCGTTAGTCTTTCCTCTCGTTCGTTCGTTCGCGTATGCTAATGCACGCGCGCCCTTCATATATACACTCTCGCGGCATTTATTTATACGCGCGCGTGTCGCGCTACACGAGTCCGCGGGCGTGTAAGCCTAAAGAGCGCGCGCGTGTACATACGTTGCTGACTTATACCGTCATGTCTCGCGCGCGGCTCTTGAATGAGAAAAACGCGCCGGCGATATTGTTCGGGAAACGATTTTTGGGCCCGTCGCAAGCGCGTGTACCGGACACGTGTCTATGGTAATTTTATGCGCGCGAGAGACCGCCGCGTCGACGTACTTAATGCCTTTCCTATGTTAATTGTTACTTGGTTGGCTCATATATACGACATTTTTCGCGCCTGCGCGATTATTATTATCGTTATTTTTTTATTGGGGACGTTATTTTCGTGTGGTCCGAGAGACGATGACTATACGCTGTGTTCCGGGCGCGGATAGAGCCATTATTCGAATTAATTTACTGTTATAATGGCGCATTTAGGTTCTGCGCGCAGTCGTAAATTGGTTGCGGCCGTGGTCGTCGTCGACGACATAAGTATTCATCCGATGTGTAATTTTTATTATAATAGCTAAGACCAATATTTAAATTGACCATTTATCTTTTTTTTTTGTTCGTGGATATGAGTAACGGTGTCACGGTTCGTGTGTTCCCCGTTATCGATCAATTTATAATGCCGATATAATAAAGTTGTCTTCTCACTATATGTATAAAAAAAATTGACTTATAATATATATAATGAGATGATGGACAGAAAATAATAATTCTTTAGCTGAAAATTTCGAGATTTCTCATTAAACCGTCGCGGCTCTCAGAATCGCTGACAATCGTGCAATAAATTGCGCTCTCTACTCGCGAGGCCGTCTTGCGGGTTCCCGCCATTTCCGCCGTGCTTTCTTGCGCACCTTCCTGTCATCAGCGCGAACGCGCGAGGAAATTAAGAATTAGCGCGCATTGTAATCGATGGTGGAAAATATCACGGCGCAATTTGCCAGGAAACGTTCTTGTTGCGCGCGCTCCCAAATTATTGTCATTAGCGAGAAGCAGCTTGTGTGCGCGGTTGCAGTGGTTTATTTTTATGAGAATAATTGGGCCGGCACTGATGAATCTCTCTCTCTCGGTAGGAACAATTGGATCGGGAAATTGTTTGTCGTCGTTGCGGGCTCTATGGTCCGGTGCTAAATAGGTTTCGACCTATTAGTTCAAAAAAACGTCGTTGTATTTACGAAGGAATCATCGGGCAGAAGCAATAACTCACTTCCGTTATTATTAAGCAAAAAAGGTTTAAAGGAAAAATTAATTTTCACCGGAGGCGAAATTTAGAAATTAGTCTCGCCAGTGTATCACCGCGAAATACGCAACTCATTTGGCGCTCTTGGACTCATTATCGCTTTGTCTTCGACTCTCGCGCAAAAACGTCGCACGCCACCGCAATTGAATCCCTCTTGACAAAGGAAGTCCTGCGAGCTGGAAAAAAGCGCGCGCCAATCAACGCACTTTTTCATTCTCTCCACGACACTATACACCAGCAGCGCGAGGCCGAAATCGTTGTTTAAGTTGTCATCTCCCGCAGCCTGTCGCCTTCGTCACGGATGATTCGTTCCTCAGTCGAGAGTCCCTGGAAATCGTTCCGCTCGTCTCGCTCGAAAAGCCTTAGCAAGAAGCCAGAGCGAGGGAGTGAAAATCACAGGGTGTGTTTTTTCCCTTTTCCCTCTCTCTCCTACTTTTTTCTAGCGTAGTTTTACCGCGTGTATAAGAAAAGGACACAGCAGGCTTTGCACGGCAAAAACAAACAGAGCGGGATCGCGCCGAGGGGAAGATTAAAAGGGACGAAATGTCTCTTCCAAGACGCTCGGCGCGCTTTTTTGTCGCGACTTCGGAGATTTTATGGGGGCTAACTGGGAAGATTAAGGGATATTCGTTGCTAATAGATACGGTAGGCTTGTGGTTATCGCCGGGGGAAAATAGCGTCGAGAGCGATGGGAAAAATGTCAGATCCAGGAAGACCGCGGCAGCTCTCTTTCGCGAAAAGCCGCTCAAAGGGATATACAACTCGACGTTTCATAACCGCGCGCGATTGAATTCATCCCCCGGTATTATATACACGTTAATCGACGGACCCTTTTTTTTATATAAAATACAATCGGCCTTTCATTTACACCGATGCTGAAATATCGAAATAACATTATGATATTCGCAGATATATTATACATGACAACTTCGATATTTGTAATAATGCAATCAAGCGCATGATGCGCCCTTTCGGCTCCTCTTACGTTTCATTACACAAAAAGCCGCAACGCGCAATCATCATCAAAACGATTTTCCAGCCCGGCGACAATCCTCCACATACACATGCCCGCATCCATATGATATAAATCACAAAGAACGCGGCAATGGCATATATAACCTACACACACACATACACATATTCGATTCCTGTCCTGCTCATCGATCAGAGCGCAGCGCTCGTCCAAAATCGAAAAACCAGTCCTGAACAGGTGACGAGCAGCAGCGCTGCTGCAACGACAAACCGCGTATAGTCGAAAAAAACGAGGGTTGAAGGAGCTGCGAGAGCTGGGGATATAGAGTAGCATATAGCGTCAAAGGAAAAGTAGCCGCCGAGTTGATGGATCGCGCGCCTCACCGCGTGAAACTCGCGCGCGCGCGCGCGTTATATGTGTGTGCATATGCGGGCTTACGCGTTATATGCGCAGATGGCCGCGCGGTGATAGTGTCAAAACTCGGCCGCGGGGCGTGAACGACTGCTCTGTTGGGACGCGCATGTGTGCGTGCTTGTGTGTTATATAGTCTCTGATGTTTTTCGATTTATTTTTTTTTTCACGTGTATGTACTGGAAAAGGGTTGCTTTTGGAGATTGCGCTTTGTAGTGGAATGTTTGGGGGCTGCGAGCGGGTTGTCAATTTTCACGGATTTGCGCCAAAAAAAATAGTGGACTGAAATTTCATCAAACTATTATATAGGGGTGTATAGAAAAACATAGATTTGATCATTTCCATTGTTTTTTCGTATAAAGGTATATGCGAAAATTATAAAGATAACAATCTGAAAGAAACGGTACATCACCCTCTGAAAAAGGCTTGGCAGCGTGCGCGCTCCAAAATATAAATCTTTAATCTCGCGGCGCATCTGACCGGGCAATCTTACCTTTTTCGCGGTCCCGATCTGCCCGAGAGACAGACGAGGGCCCGCATGCATATAAACATGGGCGACTTTTCGCGCTCGCGTGGCTCTTTATTATCTCGCGCGAGAGAGATTTTTGCTTGAGATGTAACTTCGATTTTTGTCCAGCTGCAGGAGAGGAGAGAGACGCATGGTGGCGAGCGGTTTTTTGGAAGGGAGACGAGAGGCCGAGAAAATTAATGTGGCTGTCGCATTTTTGCGTGGAGTGTTAACTTATTGTCGCAGGATGAGAGTGCGCGACGAGAGGATATGGGTGTGTGTGTGTGTGTGTTTTGTCGCTGATGTCTGAGTTTGTTCGGATTAAGATCTTTGTCTTAAATTGCCCGGCGAATTAAGTGCAGTGTTCTGAGAATAAGGGTGGACAGAATAATGTGAATTATTTTACTGTTCAAATATCGCAGTAATTTTGTTATATAGAAATTATTACAATGTAGTATTTGAGATGCGTAAATGAAGAGAAATGAAAAAAGAAAGAACGTATCTGACCATCGGGAATTCGTACAGTTAGACCATCTGCTGACAGATGGCAGCACCTACTTACCAAATTTCGTTCTTCGAGGGTTCCTATACGGGTGCTGCTCCAATTCAATTTATTCTACCACAGTATATCATCTAGTTTTATTTAGATTATGTTATTATAAAAATTTCAATCTACAATCAAATTTTTTTTAATACAACAATATAAGACCAAGCTTATCGAAAAATACACTGATACACTACCACGACACACACACGGACCAATCAATAATAAAATAATTCCCATACATCCTCATCACCGAGTCAGCGTTCGGGATCGAGCAAAAATTGCCAAAACGACATTGATTGATCGCGTATAATCAATTAACCCCACATCCCCACGCGCGCGCGCGATATCCCCGCGCAACGAGAGCGATAATAGAAAGGTCTCGTCCGGAACCGCGAGCCCATTTATACACACACATGGGGCTATATACTCATTCCGCGGCCTCTGCAATTATACACGCGAATTCCGCGCGCATTAGCGGGTAGAGTATAATGTATATATAGCCCATACCGCACCGTGTCCCCCGAAAGACGCTATCTCTGTATTCCCCGTCCGCGCGCTGTAGTGTATATATAACCAAACTCAAAGCGCGCGGCCGATAATTTCAGAGTGACGTTATAACGCGGTTCGCGTAATTAGACGGGATTAGTTATCTCTGTTTCTCTCTCGGGCGGTGTAGTATGCGCGCGCGGAGCTATTGTTGCGTATATGCGTGTATTGCGCTATGGGTACGTATATATAGTCGTGTGACGGGATTCGCCTCGCCGGGTGAGTTGGTACCTATACTTCGATAGGGAGTAGAGAGAGAGAGTCTGTGAGTTGCGGGGAGTTTAATCGTTATGAAATTGCTCGGGAGTGTGTACTAGGTGATAATTTATTTATTTGATGATCAGCGTATAAGGTATGAACGGAATTGCTGCGATTAATTCGTACAATTTATATAGTTTAAATTCGTTTATCAAACAGCATGTATTATATCAATATTAACATAGCAATGATTTCGATAAAATAATATTATCTAATGTAAAAGATATATAATTTTAACGATATAATACGTATTTCAGAATTATAAAATAATTCATAAACATAAAAGCACTCGGCCGACCGAATCAAGTAAACGCGCGCCGCCTTTTTGCAACGATAATTCAGCGAGGTCGACCTTATCGATTCATCACTCCCTGTGCCGAGGAAATAAAACAAACGCGATAAAAAGCAACAAGCCCACGCGGATCACATAATACATTCATACAAGCCTCGTCGTCCTCACTCGCGAGCGAGAGAGAAAAACACGGAGAGCGACAAACCGGCACATATACACACGCGCCGTGATGGCTCTCCTCTCTTCTCTCTCTCTCTCTCTCTCTGTGTACGTACAAAGCGCGAATTTGCACGGGCAACAAGTCGCGCGCTCTTTCTCGGCCAATAAACAATCTGTAGGAACGCGCGCGCGACATCGGCGTTGGAAAGGTTTCTCTCCTCCTCTTCTTCTTCTCCTTCTTCTCGTTCTCTTCGTGTGACCGACATGCGGGCACTCTTACGGATTCTCCCGCTGCATGAGCGAGGTATTTAAAGTGCCTCTTCGTGGTGAGCCGTTTCTCGGTGTCGCGAGAGGTGAGCGTATATGTGTGTCGTATACGTACTCTTTCGTAGAGAGAGAACGGCGCGATGTGTGCGGCGATAGCGTGGGATTATTCGTTTATTTTTGGACGGAGGCGAGATTCTGTGCCGCGCTAGGGAGAGTATGTATATGTAGGTGGACGAGAGAGAGAGAGACGAGCGGGCGATTGATGTGGCGAATCCGCGCTAATGCAAATAAAAGCTCTCGCCGTGCCCTGATGTTGTGCGGTTCTTGGTCGTGTTTCCTGTGCTCCAAGTATATATAACTATCTTTAATCTTATTGTTTCTTCGAGGTCTGTTGTGGTGCCTTGATTATTTATTCGTATATAGTGGGAAAAGAATGGAATTACGTAAATAATCTGATAATAAAATAAGTAAAGTATCGATGAACGAAGGGAGGTAAATTACGCGTCCATTCGCATTCCTCTTACGCGCATGACTTAACTTTTCTCATATAGAGTATCGCAGCACACAGAGATTCGAGCGGGGTATCATTGCACTCCGGTCTCGCACATATAAGCAACCTGTTGGCGCGAAACAGGAAGTCCCGAAATTCCTCATCTCCATCAATTTCCCCATATAATATTCTCCCCTCTGTTATATTCTCATACTCCTCCCATGCACATATAACACACGGGCCAAAAGTTCGGGGACCCTCAGCGCGAAACCCTTTCTTCTTCCCATCCCTCCGAGCACACACAGGGACTGGACACGACAGGAAATCTCACGCGGGCAACCGCACGCATGCAACACTCACATACACACACGCACGCGTGACGGTATAATATTCTCTCACGAGTGTCTCGCGTTCTCTCCTCCCTCCCTGCGTCTGTCGTATGGTAATTTCATATTTTTACGTAATGCTCATCTCTGTCTCCTTCTCTTGCACGTATACGCGCGTCGATCATTTTTTTCGCGAGTGTATATATATACGCGGCGGGCGGCGTGTAATTAAAGCGACGCTCGTCGTCGACTTTTTGGGGGCCGTCGTGAGGGACGTTCGAGCGGTCGTTTTTTGGAGTAAGACGTATTGGGTGTTAATTATCGTTGGATATATACGCTGTGTACCTGTGTGTATGTGTACGTTTGCCCGGGTGAATTGAGACGACGATGGGGAGTGTATATAGCCGGCGGTGGCTCGAGTTACTTAATCTCGGACGGGGTAACTTTATATTATAAAGGAGAAGAAGTTATAATATAGGTGGCTGAAAATTTTTACCGAGCGGAGGAATTTTTCGCCGGCCAAACGTCCTTACGGGATTATACAATTTGCACAAATTGATCGCAAAAAGCGCAATTAGAAGGCGCGGATATCTACTCTCTTGCAGTATTCACAGGATTAAAGTCGCGGCCGACGAGGTTTTAACGAGAGTTAGAGCGCATAGTACAGTTTTTACCACTTTTTTTGTATAGGACAATCTATTCCTCGCGCTCACGTACTTACATTCAGCAAAATTTAATTTTCCGTTCACGTGTATGTACGCGTGTCTCGTTTATTAGAACGACCCCGAATCCACTTCTCTGTGTGCCGCAAAGTTTAAAATCATTATCCCATCTCTCCTGGGGATTGGAAGAGAGCCGGACCCTGGCTATCATATCAGAGCGAATATAATCGCGTTCGTCAGCACCCACACAAGCGATAAAAAGTCGTCCGCAGCGATCGTCGTACGAAACTTTCCGATAGATTAGATTTTCCCCTAGTTCGCTAATGCTCTCTCTCTCCCACTCTCGAAATTCTCAACAGTTGCGCACGCGCGCGGGCGAATTTCCTCGCGCCCATAACCCGACTCGGCGCTCGTAACAAGCGCCGGTGTAAAGTCGTCGTCGTCGGTGCCGAGTCAGCATTACTCGACTGGATTTCAACTACCATTCTCTCTCTATCTTTTTCGCGAGAAGGAGAGAGAGAGAGATCCTAACCTCGCCCAACTCGTCGCCCACCTATCGAGCGGCCCCGCTGCTCTCACTCCATTTCCTTCATTTGCTCCTAATCGCGTTAGCATGATTCTTTTATCTCCGGCGTCGTGCAAGCTCCTCTCCTATTAAAGCCGTTCCTTTATCAGTCCATCTTTTCATTATCCTGCCGCGCAGCTTTCCCCTCAACGCGGAGCTTCAATTTTCTTTGAATATACCTTCTTCCGTGCGCCCCTTTTCCCTCTCCCGCTCTTTTCGTATGTACTCTTTTTCAAGAAGCGTGTGTGCCACGCGCGGGTCTTCTTTATTTATTTTCTTAGCGGTTCGAGGTCTATACGGGAGCTGCTGATGTGCTCCAGTTTTTAAAGGGGAAGATTTTTATTAAAGGAACAGAGCGTATGCTGCCACACGCCTGCATGAGATAAAAATAATATGTTACTTCGGATTATTAGAAAGGACGGGTCAGTAGCGCCTTTGTATCAAGCCGCTTTATTAATAAAACACCATGTTCCCCTGGCATGAATGAAAAATCTTATTGATTTTAAAGTACGACGTAATAAAAATGACTTCATTAACTTTTTCCCTCTGCTTCGGGGCAAAGAAACCAAATTACCAGGAGCCGCCACCGCTATAAATCACATACCCACACATCCCATCAAAACAATTACTTTTTGCGCATACTCTCCTACTTAGTCACGAAAGAGCGCAACAGAGCCGCCCTTCGACCGTCGTATTTTTCGGTCCGAGCCGTAACAAAGTACTTCGTCGTCTGCACGGATTACCTCTTCTTCTTCCCTATATACTCCCTCTATACAAACTCGAGACACGTGAGATGCTGCTAAAATTGGCCGTCGTCGTCCTCTCGATTACACCTTTCCATCCGCAAAAAAGCCACGCTGCGCGGCCTAATTGTTCGCCTCCAGCGGCAGCCGTATGGAAATTTCGAATTTTTAGCGGTTTCCTCGCCGTGGAGACACAAAAAAGGAGGAGACGTTGCCGACGACGACGACGACTTCTCCACCTCGATCGCCTTGTGCTCTCCAGAGCAAGAAGGAGAGAGGCATTACCACGGCGCGTTGCCTCCGGGGTATATAAGTGCCTCTCTCTCTCTCTCTCTGTCTTTTTCTTCTCCGTCCTGGCACAGCGCGCTCGGCTTTTTATTCCTCCCCGAGCGCCTTCCTCATTTTCTCCTCTCTCTGTCTTTCTCCCTTCGCGTTTTCTTGCGCCGCATGCGCGGCAAATTTGGATTTTTTGGATTCTGCCCGCGCGCCCCCGTGTTGTTCTCTTTTGTGTGTATATGAGCGTAGCAGGGGGAAAAAGCGGTTAATTTGCTCCTGATGAATTTTAGTTGATTCTGCGCGCGCTAGCGATAAAGGCCGACGAAAAAGTACTTTTTATTAATTTTTTGAAATAACACCGACTGTGTGCTAGCAGTGTATTAACCTTCCGACGAAACGAAACTGTATTACGTACGTTCTGCGCTAGCGAACCCGTTGAAACAACGGAAAACTCCCATCGATCATCGGAGCCACTTAAACCCGCCCGGCCGATCAAGTGTGACACGTGTAACTGACAAATTTTTCCCCGAATGAAAAACGACTCTGTTTTTCCCCTTTTCTTCCCCCCTCTTATTTTTGCGAAATCATCATTGCTCCCGAGCACATTTCCCCCCGAATTTTCCTCGCGCCTTACGCCTAATTTTCTCCCCTTTCAGCTCTCCTTGTTTTTCGGCGCGATCGATGGAGCGGAGCATTACGCCGCTATACTCGATTAAAAAAGTCCGCTTGCTCCCTATACACAAAGAGAGGAAGAAGGCAGCGGTCGCTGTCCCGTTCGCGATCGTTGACGAGGAAGAGAGCCGGGCGGACCACCGTCGTCGTCTTTGTACGATAAATTTCGGACTCTTGGCCCGCTTGTACTTTCTCCTCCTCCCATACGTACTCATTACCGTTTATTATTTCTGCGCGTCTCTCTCTCTCTCTCGTTTCTTGTCTTACGCTTCGATCGCTTGCATTATGTTTTATTATCGCGATTTATCTTCGATATCTTTGAGTGCATTTTTATCGTCGTCGTCTCTCCCCTTTTTGCGCCCCATTCTGCCTTGATTGCACGCCCCTATTGGGATTAATTATTACTAATTATAAGGTTCCCGGAAATTCAGTCATAACGAAAAATCATAAAAATTTATGTATTATTATACCTTTATATACTTACACAAGCACACATACGTACTCTGCACGAAACTTGAGCTTCTCCATTACACTACTATTGCCCCCTTAATTCTTCTGCTGGCATCTCTCTCACGCTTATATGTACACATACTCCTCGCTGCAACGTTTCATTCAACAAATCGGCACGACCTATCTGCCACACACCGCGCTTGCTCTCAAGCGCTTCGAGCACGAAATAAACAAATTCCCCTCTCTCTCAAGAGAGGCGCTGCTGCTGCTGCTCTCGGGATCAGCTCATCAAGATTTGAGGGAGTAGTAGCAGCGGCAGCAGAGAGAGAGAACCGGCTACCTTACGCGAGGTCGTCCCCCCTTGCATAAAAGAGCTGCTGTTGCAGCAGCGGCACGTTTTTGCCACCGCGCAGCACATGCCACTCGCTCGTCGTCCTCGTCGTCGTGCTCCCTCGCCCGCTCTCTTTTTCTCGGGACCGAGTGGAGGAGGAGGAGAGAGAGAGTGATTTCGAGTGGCACGAAGGAGGAGACGCGCGCGCGCCAGCGAGCGAGCTTCATTTCGCGAGATTCATGATTGCGATTCCGGTCTCTCTTTCTCTCTTCTTTTCTCTGCTGCTGCACAGCGGAGAGGAGTCGCGGTCGGAGAGAGATAATAGACGGAGATAGCATGATTTATCGCGCGGAATTCGCGCCAAAGACAAATAGCGCGCTGCACGGTTTGTCTTTGAGATTTTTAAGGATGCGGGCAGTTTGCGCCGCTTGATAAATAAACTGAGGGGCGAGCCTCTTAACCTCTCTCTGCGATATTACTTTAGAGTAACACGGCGTAGTGGTGCACGTATACGTTTAATTGTTTGAACGTGCTTATTAGAGAAAGTTATATACGCATGCACGCGGGCGCATATAAATCAAGCGCGCGCGCATCAAAACCCGGCATAATTGTTAATACCCCGAGCGCTGTGGTGGTAACACGTATCCAATTACCAAATACATCCGATCATCCGCGATATCGCGGCAATCGCCACTCATCGCATAACTCGCAATTACACACTTTTCATTTTGCTCGCGTCGAAAAAGCGCCGAGTGTGCCGCCGCCGCCGCGTTGCACATACCACCGAATTTAATTAAACCCGGCCGGGCCATTACATACATCATAAGTCCGGTCCATATTTCACCAACGGCTCCTGCACTTTTTTTGTTCTCTCTTCCAAAAAAAAAAAACATAGTAGTGGGAGAAAGAACGAACGAGCGTATAATAAAAAGAAGTGTCATATCGCCAGAGGAATCTACTCTCTCCTCCCCCTCAAGCGGCTCTATAAGGCAGCTCGACGTACGTTGTATGTTTCTCTGCTCCAGCTGTTACTTACCCTGCCGCGCGCTATATACACCGCCTGCATCTTTCGCCGCGCGAGTTTTTGCTTTATATGGTCGCGCGTCGCCCTTCCGCGCAGTATAACCTTTTTTTCGGCCGGATTTTTATGCACGCGAGTGTGTTAGACGCTTTTTTGCGGTTCGCCGGCGCTGCCGCGGGGATGAAAGTGATTTTTTGGGGCTCCGGGAATTTGTTGGGCCGGGTGTCGTGAGCAAATTGCAGGAGCTGTTTCTCGGGATTAACGATGAGTGATGATGATGGTGGTGGTGTGCGTGTGCTTAGGTTTTTTAAATGCTATATATATTCGGAAGCGTGTCTTAATTATGATATTTTTTAGCTAAATCTTGGGAATTCATATTTATGTATGTATTCAAAACTGCCGCCGTCGTTTATCTTAACCACAGTATCGATAAATCTCTAAAAAAAAGAAAAGAAAAAACTCGCCGATGCGAAAGATAATCAGTTAGCGGAATAGTTGAATATAGTATCGCGAATGCAGGTAGCCATGTGTGTGTGTGTATCCCACCTTCGTCGCAACAATTATTCCTCTCGGTCCTCAAAACAATAGAATCGCCCCCGCATTCCGCAGCACTCCTAGTCTCTCGCTCACTCTACCCAAAAAAAAGCGCTAGAAAAGTCAGTCAACATGGGTAGCTACCTTAGTTTTTTTTTGCGCTCACGACGCGCGCAAAGGGCAGAGTCGTATATTTTTGCCCTCCCTCGCGTTCTCTCTCTACTCTCCAACGAGAGCGAGAGCGTGGAACGGGCCTCGGGTAAAAAGGGGAGCACGAAGAGGGAGCGAGGAGGCGGAGGAGGAAGAAGAGAAGAGAAGAAGAAGACCAGGGGCGAGGAACTAGTTATGGTAATGAGGAGATGCAATGATAGCTCCGGCTTTTGCTCTCTCTCTCTCTCTCTTCCTCTGCCTCGGCAATGATCTTCGCGGCCTTCTCTACTACTTCTTTTTTCCTCCCCTCCCATCATCCTCCCTTTATTCTCCGCCTCATTTTCTCGCTAGTCCGCGAGTTTTTTGTTTATTGAAAACCATCAACTCTCCTGGAGTTTCCGAACGATTCAATTTTCTCGGTGAATTTTCTCTCTTCCGTCGCGGTCTCGCTGAATTATGCAGCTGCGCGGCGTATTCCAGAATTTTTCAAAATTCTCGTCTACCCCTTAGTACCTATAGCCAGCCGTCACGCTGGTGGGGAGAGAATTTAATGTATGATAATAAGGTTACGGGCGTCATTAAACGCTTGACAGTGTAGGGATTAATCATTATTCTTGCAATATCATCTTCGCCGTGGTGGATAGAAGAGGGAGAGATTATAAGATAATGCCGCGCTCGCGATAGGGTTAAAGAAGACAGGCGGCGCGTCGAGAGGTGCATATAAGTAAATTGTGCCTCGGCTATTATAATATATAAGTCGTCAGAGATTCTATACGTATACGCGATTCATTTGCATCGTACGTTACTCGCGGTATAAACTCTTTCTTACTCGCGCGATCTTATTGTTTCATTGCGCGGCGTTTATACACCCACGGTATCCAATAATCGCCAGCCTATAGACACAACGATAAATAAACAAACTTAAAGCGAAGCGCCGATGAATAAACAATCATTCCAAAACGACTCGATATTTCCTCTCTAAACTTTTTAAATATTTCCCCTCTATACAACACGTATCCTTCCTCGTCCTCCCGCACTTCCTCCTAATCAACTTTCTCGTATGGCACGCTCCATAAAGTTTAGAGTGTACATACACGAGACTACGAAAATTCAACGCGCGTGCTGTACGCACAAACACACGCGCGCACTTCCTAATTACAAACAAAATGACCGGCAAAGCAGACGGAAGAAAATCCGGGCCGTTTACGACCGCGCGCTCGCGTATAATGGAATGGGCACAGCAGCAGCAGTAGCAGCAGCGCGTTGCTCACTTTAAACAGGATAAATAACTCGGCCGCGGCGTCGTTTAATGCGCGCGGGCGCGAAGACTACTTTAATTGCGACGCGCGATTTCGGGCGTGCTGCTGCACTCGCCCTCTATTTAGAGGCTGCATTCTTTTTTTTTGCGCTTGAGTAGTAGCATGCAGGGGGTGGGTATATAATATATGTAGGTTGCCGCGACGGTCTGTCATCGGGCCACTGGGCTTGTCATTTTTTTTCCTCTCGCGGCTTTTTGAGAGACCGAAATTTTCTGCGCGAGCATGAGTTAATTGCCTGTTATATATACCTTGTTGTCGTTATTTTCCATGCTTTGAAGAATTGCGTAATGTTGTTATTTAAAAATATTTTCCCTCTTACACCTATTACGTATTGAATACACTCGAAAACCGCAACCCCGCTATAATATATTTGCATCACTCAATTATCCCCACCTCGTCCAAGAACAAAAAAAAGCACGCGTGGGTCTCTTTGTCGCCCTCTTCCTCCTCTCTCACTCGCGCATATAAATTGAAAAACGCAATCCCTCGGTCTCTCACGTTCCAGGCATAAGCTCGCGAGAGAGCTTCAAAAGCGCATTTGTAAAACGCGGCCGACTATTCAGCCTTGCAAATTCAAAGATCTCTCTTGCTCCCGGTCTCTCTCGGCGCGACGACGACAGCCTGCAGCTACGACGACTGCGACGTGCCGTGGCAAAAAATTCCCTTTTTACGCGGCGGCGGCGGCGGCTCGCGTGTGTGTGTGTCCCCTTTCGCAGCCGCCTTTCGCGCGTTGCCGCGTGGAGTTATGAAAATATCGTAATTAGTCCGTTGTGCGGTTTTTTGCGCGCTGGTTGTATATGTTGTTTTGCCTCTTTTTAGAAAGGGGGAAGGGCGAGGGTCTCTTTTCTTTAGCCGAGTGATTTTGAAATGAGATCCGGTTGGCTTTTTATTTTTAACGCGCACTGTATACTCGAGGATATTATTTTACTCGCTTTCACATATTGACAAGTTTTGCAAACAGAATGTCAAAATTTTTATTTACGCTCTTTTATACACACACGTTGCATTTTTACAACTCCCATCAAACCTCCAAGATACATATTTTCACTTACCACCATACTAAATTATATCTCCTTCTCGATACCTTCTCTCTTGTTCGGAAGTATGTTCTCTCCCCTCCGCTTCCTCTCTCTCTCTCTCGATTTGTCTCGACTCCATATAATATTTATCCCCGCTCGTTAAACACAATGCTCACACAGAGAGTGCGTACACGATATATCCAGCGCGGCCTTTTTCGGACGCATGCAAAAAACCGCCATCGAAAAACAAAAATATAACGCGCACTGCTCATAAGATTCACCGGCGTGCGCGCTCGCTCGCGCGTGTGCAGTATTTCAATCAGGGCCGCGGCTTTATTGTTTTGACGTCGATATAAAACGCTCGGCCATTGAATGCGCGGCCTGTGCAGTGCGCGCGCGATCGTCGCGTCCACCCCATTGATATTATTGTGTTATTAATTTTTCTTTACTGCCCGCGCGCGCAGTCGTTCGCTGCGGCCGCGCCGCGCTATATTACGTTTTCGACGTTACCTTTTACGGCTTCGTTTATGTAAATCGATTCTTCACACGAGCGAGCGAGCCGAGAGCGATACGATTTAAATTGCAAAATTGCTTTTTTTAATTTCGTTCTCCGCGTACGCGCGAGTGCTACTCTTTCTCTTATGTGTGTTTGTATATCGCAATGGAGCGGCTTTAAAAAGTTCCCCCCTTCCCTCTAATAAGAACTTTATCAGCCAATAGTCCTATATAACTATATTACATTCATTGGTCACGATCGTGTTATATCGTACAACCATCGTTTATTTCTTCTATAAAGGATAATATAATATATACAAATTTAAAAATGTTATACTTTTTCGCACTCCGGGTATCTCTATATAACGCTGTCGTGTCGTCGTCGTAAAAGCGGCCGTTCGCATAAAATTTTGTCCACCTGTCCGCGCCGGCGTTTTTTTTTGTCCCGCGCGTGTGTATAGAGCGCCACGCGAGTTGATGACCTGAAGTTTCCAGGGTCGCAAATGATATTTTAATGGGACTTTATACACTCCTTTACGATCCGCGCAGGCGCTATCTGTATTTTCACAGGCACGCGCGTATATATATCGGCACACACGAAAAAGAAAAACGTAAATAGGGGACAAAAAACTTTCGCGCTGCACATGTATATGTTGATTGTCCCGCGTCGCATCGCTTATTTTACGATTCAACCTTTATATTTTTACATATACAGTACACACGGATTTTCCGAATAAAACATCATTTCTACTCGGCTGAACTACCCCAAAGCCAGCTCTCGTCGCGCCCTTTTATATATAATAAAAATCATATTCCATTGTCTGGTATAATAGAGCCAACTCGCGCGAGTACAATACACACGCACCTCGCGCTATCGGCGCGCCATTCGAAAGAGCATTAATCTCCCAGAGCGTTCGTTCGCTCTCGAACTCTCCTTACTTCTTCAAGTCGATAAGCCCGTCGCGCGAGAGATCGTTCCTAAACAAAGACCGAATAACGACGCCTATTTCACTTAGCTATCGAGAAGCGATATTTCGTGGCCCTGACTTCCGGCCGTGAAAAACCTCGTAATTCTGGGGCCCTATCGCCCCGCCAGCTGCGACTCGAAATAGCCCCGCGGGATTTATGGCGGCCATCATACGCGCGTGTGCGCCTGCCGTAGGTATATATACGAAATATCATTGACTCTCCGCGCCTCTGTCGAGGTCTCTATCTTTCGGCGTACAAGAGAGAGGCACGATTGACTTTGACAGTGTCGCGCACGAGGCTGCCCGCATTTGTCTCTCGCGGCGATATCTGGCTTTGTTTCTACGGCCTGTTCGATATATATCCATTTGCATTTATACGCTATTTTTAGGCATGTATATATATATAAAACGTATCTGCATCATAGAAGTCATTGTACTGAATTTCACCACAGATTTCGATTAGGAAATCCTTTGTGCCGCGATGAAAACGCTCGACAAAGGGAAAAGATCCTCTTGAACAAATTACGTGTATGTATGTATACCAACAGCTTTACAACCCTGTCAATTACAAAGGACAACAACGCAAGATTTAATTCCAATTATAATGCCGTGCACGGGAAAATATCCATACAATACGTTATCGAAAAAGAATCCGGCATCCATGAGCACACATCAGCATCGCTTCAATCTCTAATTAACAGAAAAGATAGCCGGCGACCGATAGGGTATATATACACCGACGAACGGCCGGTTAACGAGTTTAAATTACCGCCACGTCGTCCTCGCGGTATAAACAAAAACTCTCTCGCGTTTCCCCTCTCGCGCGCGATTTATCATCGCTTTTTGCCACGAATTTCATTGTAATTCAAATAACACACACACACACGCAATGTGCCATACATATATATACATACAGCCGATCTGCAGTCATTATCCCCCTCCGACGCGGACAGACAGCCAATGTCTTCCGTCCTCTCGCAGCGAGTGTTTTTCGCGCGCGGAAATATCAAAGTGCCGCAATAACGAATTTATGCGTTTCTCGCTCGCCTTTTAGCCTTCATTAACGCGCGGAATTCCAGGATGCAGCGTCGGCTTGCGTGCTCGAATCATTATTTCAATCAAAATCGAATGTCATTTTCTTTGGGCGCTGCATATATACTGCGGCACGGGTTACCGCTGTTTTTCAGCCCCGATGCCGCGTCATGGGAATGCCACTTCGAATGAATCGGAGGGCCTTCGCCTTCGTTATATTATACGCGCCGCCCGTCGTAATGATATCCGTCTTTTAAATAATTACGGTAGAAATAATGCAGCGCGTCGATCTCTTCTTTTTTTCCTTATTACGTTCTATTTCTTTATATATAAGTATATCTATCTCTCGGATACATTCAAACTTTAAATACTTTCAACCAACTCTTTCTACGTATACCTACTACACTCTATATTAAAGAAAGGGAAGCGAGCTAGAAACCATCATAACTCGCCGGCTCGTCTGAATTAACGCCCTGGCAGTCAGGGCGGCGGCAGCGGCTTGTTTCGCGCGCGACAGCTGCGGAGACACGCGCGCGCAGGGGGAGACAATCGTCTGACGCTCGCAGCCGGCGGCTCATTACGGATAAGGCAAAAAGCGGGGAATGCGAGTGCGTCTTATAATAGTCGCACTGCCCTAGCCGTTACTTACGTAGCGATAGTTATTAATCGCGGCTAGCGCATCACGCACTTAAAAATACCGTTGATGGTGGAAGGGTTTTTTCGTTTAGCGGGATTCGGGATAATTGGGCGCATGCGTATAAGGTTTCAGCGATGCGCTACTGATCTATGGGTAGTCGTCGTGTTTTTGTCGTCGAGATAGATATATATTTTACGGTTTTTTATAGGAGCTGCGAGAGAAAAAGGGTTTTGATATAAGTGCGTATGAACCGTTCTTCTCATCTATATACACCCGTATTAATAACTCTCTCAGCAGTCCACTACTACACTAAGTTTCCGGAACTTTACAGCGAGGAACGGGGTTAAAGCGCTTGCTAAATCCGAATCGAGCCGCGCGAAATAAAAGCCCACGACATATATATATATACGCGCATGCGGTTTATTTCAGCGATGTGCCGCGCGCGCGCGAGGATGCAAAATGACGCGCGTCGTCGCTGCTCGGACCGCTGCCAGCGCCGACATCCGTCGCTTTTTACTCACCGCCGCGCGCGGCTTCCTTCTTGAAAGCGCTCTGAGAAGAAGGCAGAGAGAAAAGAGAGAAGAGAGATGTCGACGTATTACGGTGTCGCTAATTGAAAGGATACGAATGACCGTTAGTCGTTTGGTGTATATATATATATAGGGGAATGTTTATATTTCTATCAAATTTAATATATATGTCTGCGGGATGGATATAAACAGGGATAATTTATCGGCAGCAGATGCAAAACAAATTCTATTTATAAAGTATAGAGAGAGAGTGCAGAGAGCTATCATGCAAAACCATAAAAGCCGACGTGCGGGCTCGCCAACACACTTAAAAATACGAAATCCCCCGGCGCAAATGAATCCTCGACGTGTAGTATAACCCCGACGGCGCGCTCGTATAACACTTTTTACAGCCCCCGCGTTCTCATTCTTCCTCTCTCTCTCTCGCACACGCATACCGACGCTGTCATAATCCTCCCTAAATAACGAACTATATTACGCGCGCGTGCGTATATCCCCCCAAAAAGGCCGCCGCCTCCTTTCTAAAACACTCACGCGTGCGTGCATCCGTGTGTCGGGCCTTTCAATTAAGCTAATTTGTGGAAATGGCTTCCGTAGAGAATCGACGCGCGTGCGTATATGTGTGTCTCTTCCTGTCGGCGTGCTATATAACAGCGATCGTTTATTCGACTATACCGGGATATCAGCGATGGAATATTCAAGGCGTCGAGTTCAATTTGCCGGGATTGTTTCTCTCGCGGCGAGTCTTTTTATCTTTCTCTCTCTCTTCCCGTCACGTGTAATTATTTATCGCGCGCGGCT
Organism: Torymus auratus; assembly: GCA_900474315.1. Classification (NCBI taxonomy): domain Eukaryota; kingdom Metazoa; phylum Arthropoda; class Insecta; order Hymenoptera; family Torymidae; genus Torymus; species Torymus auratus. The sequence goes on from UXGD01000035.1 coordinate 49,852, forward strand.
ACTGCTGTGGAAGATTAAGTAGCTTCTGTGTAGCTCCCGAGCGAGTGAAGGTGAAGCGCGAAGCGGAGCGTGTGTAACAGATACGAATTAAATGAGCGAGGGAGGCGATCGAATATTAAAAGAGGTGTTCGCTCTCTCGTGCACGCGGTGGGGAATATTAATGCGGTATAGCTGTAAAATGACGGCGAGATTGTGAGCGACAGATTAAAAATTGTGTGTATTTATTAATCGTATATACTGATGGCTTGTTTGTTCAGGAGTGAAATCCAAGTGGATTGGCGCAGGTTTTTTGCGCTCGGGATATTAGCATGTATAGCGATGAAAAAAACTAATCGCATATGCCGAACGAAGTATTGCCATCGAAAAAGAAAAATTACGTACACAGATATAATACACGCGTGGCCAACCAGTTAAAACACACTCACTTATCTGCATTCGATCTAAAATAGTTTCTTTTATAACGAGTCTTCACATAGCGCCAACGTAATTATTCAAAACAGAGCGTACACTGATCGTATCGATATATAGTAACGAGCCGCACGCGCGCGCGGCCCACTGGAAAACCGGAAAAAACTCCCTAAGAAATTTCGACGCGCGGTCGTCCTCCGCACCTTCCGAAAAATGCTAATAACTCGGGAGTAAAAAAAAAACATAAGTCGGTACTATACGGTCGCGTGAATCCCTCTCTTTCTCTATTAACGTTAAACCGAGACGCGGCGAGGGCGAGAAAAAGACAGAGAAAGAGCGAGGCTTTATCTTTACGAGAGGCCTTGTACCGCTGTTGCCGCATCCTCTCTCTATGTAAAGCACCATTCATTTCGCGGCTGTTGCTGTTTTTTCGCAGGCGTCGCAGGTCGCGCGTAACGACACGCGCGTGTGCCTCTCTCTCTCTCTCGCTTCGGTTTTTCTCGAATCCGCCACGTATATACGGTAACGATAGCATCATCCTGTAAGTGGTAAGGATTGCCTTTGTTGCGCTGAAATTCAAATGGCGCGCGCGCACTTTTTGATTTCCGCGCGTGCTGCCGCCGCGCCTTTTTCTTATCGCCGGAAGCCCGCGTGCGTGCGTGTGGCTGTCGAAGTGAAAAATCGCAAATTAGCATACACGCGGCTTTTCGCAATATACTTACGCGAGAGTGTATTTCTGTGTCGGGTAAAAACTTTGTGAATTTTCACACTGTATTGCGTAGAGAGTGTATGCAACGTTCCAGGGGGGAAGTGTTTTTACATGCATGAGGAAAATTATTAGCGAGCGGAATGTTTATGGGTTTTTTTAGCTGTGTGATGTCGGGTGTGCTAAAATTTAGCATCAAAAGCGTGTAATTAGGTGGAAGTAGGTTTCTTATATTCTCAGATCGTAGAATGAATTATTGAAGCGAGTGAATTATGAATATATAGCAGAGTTTCGTTTCATCAAATATACGCGAAAAGTAATTTTATTATTAGTTCTTTTGCACACTACGCGAAATTTTTCATGACGGGAGCGAGCAAAGGAACTCTCAGGGCGAAGTAGAGAATGTAAAAAAGACGACGATATTCCTAGGCGATAATGAAGACGAAGCACCGCGGCGCCGTAAAAAAGGCGCGCGCGCAGCGTAATTCACAGAGTAAAAACTGAGATTTCACGAGATCCCGAGGACAGGCCGAGAGAGAGCGCAACACCATAACGAAAGAGAGAAAGAGAAGGCGCGGGCGAGGCATTTTATGACGCAGCGCGTGCGAATCTCTCGCAAAGCAAGCTAATTTTATCTGCGCTCGTTCGAGAAACAGCCTGCGTACGCTCGCACCGGCCGTTACTACTTAACGCGAACTCTCTCTCTCTCTCTCGCGACAATGAAATCTCGCCCGAGACGCGACAACTACTTTATACCCTAAGCCCCGGTGTGCAGAGAAGGGAGATTATGTCCCTCGCGCAGCCGCGCCGAAAATTCCCGCTACCTACTACCGCGTGTTTGCTGTGAAAACAGATTGGCTTTTTTTCTCGGGGCTCCGCCGGAGTGTATATATCTCCATCGCGCGGATTTGAATTTATAAATTCTCGGACGGAAATAACACTTTCGGGGAACGTCGGAGAGAGAGAGAGAGGGAGATATCCACTCGAGCGCAGAGCAAACAAAGAGCCCCGTTGATAAGACGCGAGCTCGAGTGAGCGAGGTTGTGTGTATCTTACGGGGGGAAGAAGAGGGTCCGAGTGGAGTATGGGGAGGCCACTTCACGCATCGGCGAGTGACTTGTTTTCCTTGAGATTCTAATTCGGAGGTCATAAAGGCGCCCTTTTATTGCCTCGTCCGACGCCCGCGCCCGCGCTCGATCGCACGAGTGTATTATATATCCCGTTCACGGTGAGAGAGAGTGAGGAATTTTTATTGTTCGACCTAACGGCTTGGAATTTTGAGATTCAAAGAATACATTGAATAGTCCTTGTTTACCATCGTTTATTGTAATATAACGTTGATTTTACTGGAATTCCACATCGGATAAGACATCGGGCTACAGTATTTTGGGAGTATAGAAAAGAAGAGAGAGCATTTTCGCTCGAAAATTGTTATCATTCCGCGCCCGAACTTCCGCTCTCTCTCCGGAAACGGGGAAAACCTCGACGCCTGTGCACGCGCCTGGCATCCGTGATTGATCAGACACACACCCTCATACCCTCCCTTATCGCTCGAGCGATAAAAATTCCTGCCGGTTATCGGAGACCCATAATCCGTATACACCTCGGTCTATCCTCTTTATCTCTTTTATCCGGAGAATGCAAGCGACGCTGTGGTCAGACTTTATTTGTCTTTTAGCTAGTCTTTTTAATTTCGTATAGGATTTTTTATATAGGGGTATGTGCCTATACACATCTGTACGTGTGTGTATACAGGGGAACTTTTCCTTTGTCTTTGGGACGAAAAAAAGTTTCTTTCAAGAGGGATTTCGGACGGAGGTTTTCTTGGGTGGTCGCAGCAGGGGAAGGGAATCGATTGATTTTGGTTGGCTAAAGTGTATGAGCGTTGCGTAATCAGAAAATATACACCATAATAAATTTGTTAAACCTTTGTCTAATGTTTACTTTTCTTTTCTGTTACAGGTGAGTCATACACGAAAATCCACGTTTAATCAATCCCATATAATACAGAGTTACTCAATCAACCGTAAGTCTAACAAATTTCTACAAACATCTCATATTTCACCTCTGCGCAGCGAGATGTATTAAAATTGTACTACTCCTAATACGTCAAAGTCGCTCCGACCCGAAAAAGGATAAAAAAAACGCGTTTCTCCTCCGTTCTCTCACACTCTCTGGCAGTAGATAACATTAGCTCCCACTACCGAGGCGTAATTTCGTTCGACGCGCGCTCGATCCATCGGCTTTCCATTCACGTGTTATTTTCATTCGGCTCGGCCTCCTTATTATTCCGCCGGCGGTTTCTCTACCCCCACTCTATATACCGTGTCTGGCCTCTGCGCTACTGCAGCAGGAGCACGAAGTTTACCCTCTCGCGAGAATTCCGCGCGGCGCTCGAGATTGCATTATTTACGTTATTGCCCGGGCGCCGGGACGTCGAAAATGCCATTTATTAAGCCAGGCGAAAGGGAAAGACGCCTCGTGTGTATATACATAGCGATTTTGAGGATGAAGTCGCAAAGGAGTAACGCGAAATCGCTTTTCGATAATTATCGGGAAATTTGCAGTACAACACGCGTGGGCTGGGGCGTTAATATTTTAGGGAGCGACGTCGATCGGATGCGCATTGACGTCGACTATTTTTGTTTATTAATGATTTTCTCGAACAGACCGGATCACGTGCGACAGAAACCTATTCTTGCGGTTCATGAATTTATCAAAACATTTAGCTGGATGAGGATACGTCGGATGTATCAAGGTTTATAAATATCAGATGTTACTTTCATTGTAGTGACAGGCAATGATTTCTCGGTTCCGTTCGAAAGGACAAGATTTCTCTCCCGCGTGTGTATTGGAAACTGACATATTTATGCTGCCATTTTAAACGATGCTCCGCCCATGTGTCAGTTGCCGGCGGCTTAAGATTCTTTTTTTTTCTTCGACGCCCATACGAAAACAGAAAAATAAGCCTGTAGCATATTGCACCGTCCTGTACACAACTCGTAATATCTATTTTCATAACACATTTTTACAATTTTTCATTTACAACTTCTCCACAATTAATCATACATATTCCGCGTACAAGTTCATTAACTCAACCCACTTAGAGGGTTACTCCCCCACCTGTCCCTCTCGGAAATTTGACGTCCCACTCTCGCCGTAAAAAGCGCAAAGGTCAGGATATATACGCGCTCGCTCGCTTCATTTCCGCGCCAGTCTCGCTTTACCGCGCGTGGGCGTAAAGCTAGGCGCTGGAAATAATGTCGCACGCGCGGGGGCGCTTGTAAATTTGTCGCGTTTAATGGAGGATCCTCTCTCTCTCTCTCTGCCTTTTAAAATAACCCGAGGCTTTTCTCGTCTATATACGCGCAGTGACGACGACGGGATGCTCGGTAGACGAAATTTTCAGGACCGCGTTATGAGGTAGCCGGGCGCGCGTATATTGTAATGGGAATTTATGGCTTTCTATTTTGAAAAATATTTTCCCGAGGTGTATAAGTACTGCCTTTTTTCTATAACGACTATAGGTTTGTTTTTTTTGTGTTTGCGGTCCCCGCTATGTATGCGGGCTACTGCGGTTTTACTGTTAGTTATCGCTTGGAATTTTTATACGCAGAGTGCGTGTGTGTAGTTATAGTTATACAAAAAAAAGTGCTGCCGCTGCTGCTTTTTTTTTTATCTAAAAATAAAAAAGCCGAGTGCACTTTAGATCTGGAAATAAAACTGAAGTATTTTGCGAAACTCTCGTAAATTCTATTTACAAAACATCTCATCGACCGTCCGACCTTTAAAAATTCTTCTTCTTCTACTTCTCGAGGAAAAAAATGAATACCTTCGTCTCGCGTAACGAGGCTCTCGCCAAGAAAAATAAACCGCCACTCGTCAAAGTATCCAAATCCCGAACGCGCTGTCGTCGCGCGGGACAAACGGCTCCGCCTGTTGTTTCCTAATTTCCAGTCAAACACCGCGCGCGTGTCTTAATTAATAATAGTCGCGCGTTCGACGTGGCCTTGTGCCTCGTTCCCATTTATCAGGTGGCGGAGAGATTACATGAAAAAAGAGGAGAGGCAGAAATAAAGAGAGAAACGGGGCAAAGATAGTGGCAAAAAAGATGGCGCTATTTCGCGAACGCAAGTATATATACATAGAGAGAGAGTATCCACGGTATACGGTCGGTGCGCACTGCGCACGGCTGCTCGATTTTTCTTTTGTAATCTGCCCTTCAGCTGGAGCCTCTCTCCTCCTCCTCCTCTTCCTCTCTCATTCTTCCCGTTTCTTCTTTTTCGTCTGTCTTTTATCTCCCTCTCTCACGCTCCGGTTGTGTCCTTATTTTTCGTAGCTCCTCGGTGCGCTCCAGTTTCCCCCAGCAGCAGCGCCACCGCAAGATAAAGTTCAGTTTGTTAAGAATATTTCTTTAAAGAAAATTAATGCGGTCCCTCTTTGTTATTTATCGCCGTCTTCTTACAAACAAGTATATTAAATTTTTCATCGACTCGTATTTCTTGCCTCAAATATCAAATCCCAACTTTTTCAACAACAACGTGCGCAAGATTAAAGCTCTAATTCACTCACCGCACACTCTATAAACAATTCACCAACCACATATATACCAGCTCTCCCCACACGTGAAAAATTTCGTCGAAAAATGTCCACCCAGCCGCGACGGGAGTAATTAGAAATCGTGCATCCAAGGCGGCATGGGGTCCGGCCTAATTAACGTGTCTCATCCTCCTCTTCCTCTGTCTCTCGGCGGTATTGTAATTTATTAATAAACTGCAATCTCGGGCGGCGGTATATAGAGCGAGTGTGTCCCGCGGGATCGCGAGCCTTTGCGCACGGAGCGAGACTCGTTAGCGGATCGCGCATAGCGTCAGGGAATAGCGGCGTGCGCGCGAAGACGTGCCCGGAAGGCTGCTGCTGCAGGAGAGGTGACTGCTACTACTCCCGCGCGTGATTATTATTTCCGAGGGGTGACGCGACGTGCTGCTACTGCTTCTGGCTTTCATTGTTGTCTGCGGTTTGGTTTTGGGGTGTGTGTGTGTTCGCCGAATTTCTCTTTTTTTCATCTTTGGGGGAGTTTTTGTGAGCTCTGGCTTTTGTGGTTGCTTGCGGGGGTGAAGAGAGAGATATTGTGCAGACAATGTCGTGAATTATGACACGCAGGCGCGGAGACTATTATAGTTGAGGTTATTAGCTAAAGATGCCTTTTGTCATTTTCCCGCATCGTTTGCTAACAAATGGACGTGTTGTTTTTATCTATATACAGTCTGTAAAAGTATTCGCTTATATTATGCAGAAATGAATTATTCGCTTAATTTTGTTTACGTATATACCTACGACTCCTTACATGCATTCAAGACAAAGCCCCGGAGGCGCTCTTTCAATCACAATTCGTCCCACTCGAGAGAACGCGAAATATTAACTCTCCCTGGCCGCGTCCGCCTAATAAATATCGTAAGATTTCGCTCTCAAACGCTGATTGATATACAACACGGGGGCGCCCTAGAGATAAACCCGCAGTCCTGCATGTATATGCCTCTATACCGGTTATGCAAAGGAACAGCTCCGCGCGTATCGCTTTGATGTATGTATTTACTATTGATAAAGCAGTTGGAACTACAGTATATATACGTACTACTGCAGCTGCGGATCTGGTTTACTCTCGCGGGGCAAAATTTTTTCGAGATTGCGCTGTACACAATGTCAATGCTTGATAAAGCGTATACGCGTGGCAGCAGCTTCCTCTTCACTCTCTCTCTCTCTCCCTGTGCCGGCGAGATAACGCGAATAATTGGGCATGAATATTGCCCCGGTTTTAACCTACTTAGAGGCGGGGGCTTAATCTTGGCCGCGCGTTACATAATTCATCGTAAACTGCAAAATTTACGCTCCCCCCCTTCTCTCTCTATATACCTACGCTTTTGCCGTCGATAATTTACTGCTAGCACGCGTATATAGGGAGAGAGATACGCCTCCGGAGAATCGCGATTCTCGCGGATCTTTTTTTCCATCGACGAGGAAACGAACGTATATAATATACAGGTACGGAACTCGTTTCTTCTGCCTACGCGCACGTGCGTATTGAAAAACGATGAGGGAATAAAAAAAAAATATCGTGCGCGTCGAATTGGCGAACAATGACATATCGATTGCGGGGAAATAAACGCTCGGAGCGTCGGCCCGTGACGCACGCATTCCTCCTCTTAATTCGGTACAAGAGATTCTTTTTACGGGCACAAAAAGGCCCACTCTCTTCGCGCTCTTATTTCGAGGATTCTAACCGCAGTCTCTCTCACGTCGCTTCTCGTCTTCACGGCTGGCCGCCTTTCGCGAGAGAGACAGAGAGACCTGCTGCTAATGTTTACACCGAAGATGACAGTGCACGCGAGAGAGTCGCTCTTCGTGTTTCGCTCTCCGCGGTACATACATATCCTCTCTCGGTGCTCGTACTTGTATTATACGTTTTCTCCCTTTTGCCGATCTCTCTTCCCTCTCGCGAGATATTTCCTCGCGCTCGTGTGCTCTCGATTCTCTCTCTCTCGGCTTGTATATAAGTATATACGCGAGGTTGTCTTTTTGGGTCTCGGCGAGGTATGCGCGCACGCATGATCTTGTGTATACGCATGGGGGAATTTATTAATGGTCATCGCGGTCGGTCGGTATATACTATTGAATTTTGCGCGCAGGGCTATATTTGGAGTTGATTATTTGCGAGAGAATGGCTGCCGCCGCGCGGCGTTTGAACATCGAGTTAATTATGTATAAATATCTATCTATGCGCGGGGAAAATAATTAATTCACTCCGTTATCGTGTATTTGCGTGGTAATCGAGAAAAAAAACATATAAGCCATTGAATATGGTAGAGACTGACTGGATGAGGGTATAAATCACCGAGCGGTCAAACAAATTTCGCAACCTCTCTCTCTCGCTTCCGTTTGCCTCAACGCGCAAATTCCACGACGCATTTGTCGTATTCAATAGTTGCCGCCAGTCGCGGCATTCGTCTTACAAAACTCTAATCCCCTCGCCTTCGGTCTCTCTGTGTTACTATACACACATATCGCTTACACGGCGCTTTTAATTCTCCTTTCTCTCCTTCCTTCTCTCCGGTCAATCCCGTGGGCGAGCGACACGTAAGTACTTCTCTCTCTCTCTCCCTCTGCGAAATCATACGCGTGTAGGCCGACTCGGCGGCGGCTTGCTTTTTGCTCGCGACATAATGTGCGCTCAGGAAAAGGCGCGGTGTGTCTGTGTGTTTTCTCTCTCTCTCTCTCTCCAGTATATACTCGACTGGTCAGTTGGCGGCGGCGCATTAGTTTCCTATGGATATCTCGCGGTCTTTTGTGCTCGCGAGAGCGCGATTCTGGTTCTGCCTCTCGCAGCCGAGGCTAGGTATAGCGACACGCGCCGAGTCTCGTATTCCGCGTGTCGCGTGTGGGCTTATGGAAAATCCGCGCGCCGGATTTACGACTGAAATTCCCTCCGTTTCTCCATTCGCCTGTGTGTGCCCCCCACACGTGTGTATGTACACACATGCGTGCAAGAGATAGAGATACGTTATAGCATAGAGTCGCCTTAGATTTTTTGCCGCGCGCGGGGATCGCGAAATTGAAATATTCTCCTAGTTCCCGTTTTGGTTTTTTGTCGCCCGCCTCTCGATTCTAGCGAGTCTAGTAGCGCTGGTATTGTTTTATTCAGATAGAAAGTTGATAGTCGTCGACTTGGCAGAGAGGAATTGGACTTGCCCGGTTGAATTATTATTATTATGTGTAGATATAGAGCGCGGTAGTAGTACGGGCACTTACCGACGAGCGAAATTACGGGTATTTCACGTTTTGAAATTTACCGGAGCTATGGTTATTATACGGGTTTTGAAGCGTTATTTGTAGTGCATTTGTACGTTATATGAAAGTACACAGGGGCAATATCGTAAACGACAAAATAAGTTATTTAGCGGCGCGAGTATTTATATATATTATACGTGACGCATATAGCTGTAATATCGCCAAATGGGCATATGCTATCTAGATCGCGCGCGTGCGTTGTTCCCATATCGTTGTACATTGGATATGTATATGATGGAATGTTATTGCATAGAAATTCCGTGAAAATTGCGCGCGGCATGGATTACGTATCCGCGGCAAACACTTGAATTTAGAACTCAACGCGTAATACAATATTGTTTCGGTTAATATAAGCTTCCTACGCGTATTTTCCGTTCGGTCGCATTATATGTATCAACAACGTAGAAATACACACAGTCAGAATCACTGCACACACGCACGTATCATTAATTCGCAATATATAGTTTGCTGCAGCAGCAACGCAAGCTGTTGCATAATTAAAACGCTTCCTCGAAACAACTTGGCCCCGTGCGCGCATACACAATAAAGTCCCGAAGACGCTCACGCGTTACAACTTTGTTTCGAAAGACTGTACGCGGTATCTCGCGGGCCCTTAATAAGTAAACAGAAAACCTGCGGTGCATATAGGTATATATATACATATAAAGCCGGTGGTAATAATAATCACCGGCCGCGTGCGCATCCGCTAACGAAGCTATAACGCTGTCTTCGTTAATTTTACGAGGCAGCCTCGTGTGCAGCGTTCGGGAGAAAAAGGAACCCATAAATGCGACACTTGGCGTGTATCTCCCATACACACATACACACACACATCGGCTAATTTCTCCATTTTCGAGTGTTGTGTCCGGCGGCGTGTGTATACGTATCTCGACCAGAAGATCTCTCTCCGAAAAGTAAGTCGTTCCCGGGCAAAACAGCGCGCGCGTGTAAAGGGAATCGACTTTGATCGCCCGCTGCCTTTATCTCTCTCGCTCTCGAAAGAGCGACGTGTATGTATACATATATATAGGCGCATATCGCGCACCGGATCTCGCCGCACCGTTAATCCACGACTACGGCGCTCTCTCTCGCTCGGATTTCCACCTTTTTTACGGCCCTGCTGCTCTTTTGACACTCGCGCGGGAGAGAACGTCACGACGATTATACGACTTTCGTGTGCATTATAACCCATCGTCCGGAGGAGAGAGAAGAGGTTCTTCTTCTTTTTTATCGCGCTCGCAAGTGCCTCGCGCGTTAAGGTGCCGAGTAAATTAATGCGTTTTAGGGCATTCCATATAGCGGGGATTTTTTTTTCTCCCCTCTGTGCGCGAGTTTTAGTGCGCTGTTTTACGTAGCTGTTAAGTGCGCACTCTTCGATTTACGATTTTTATACGCGTATGTAAACTATAATTAATTAAAATCGAGCGCTTGATTCATAAAGTATGTAATCTCGGGATCATATCTGCGTTCATTAATTATCCTCGAGGAAGACGAAAAGTCACAAATTGGTTTGTTAAGTTATTTTATGGGTTTCTCGCTGATAATAATCGTCGAATTCCTCTCTCTCACCGCGCACGTGAGCTACTCTCTTCCTCCTCCCAAATCGCGGCTCACTAAACACTTGGTATATACAAATTTGAATAATAAACCGGGCCGTCAGTCTGAAAAATTAATAAACCGAATATACGCCAGTTAAAGTGCCGAGCGCGATATTCTCGGAAAAGAATCAAAAAGGTCCTAATCCCGGTGCGTAAAAAAAAAAAATTCTCGATCGGCAAGCGATATTCCCAGCCGCGGCTACTGCGACGACATCGACTAATCAGCATAACAGCTCTTGTGTTCCTTCGCGGCATTATATGTATCCCATTGATCATATCTCGTATTTATGCGAAAATTAAAAGCCGTGAAGCGGCAGGCCGACGATACGATCGATATCGTCAGCTCGGCCGGGAAACAGTTTCACGCCCGAGGCGTGCGAGAGGTGGAGGAAGTCTATATGGATCTCTCGCGCATCACATGCGCGTTATGTATAGTCCGAATTAATCGGCCGGAAAGCTGCTCTGTCCTATTACCGATTGCTCATTAGGCGACGCGGCCTGGTATTTCTCGGTGGAGCACACTCCTACCGTTCGCGTGCGCGTGTCTCGTTTTGTCGGCGACCCGGTTTTTTCATATGATGAGTGTGGAGCCGGACAGTGGGCGAGGTATATTTGTCGAGCACATTCCATAAGGAGGTGATCGTCGGAATTAATGAGTGTATGTAGTTTTGTTGTTTACGATGATGGATTTTTTTTCTCGTTCGGTGTATATAGAATGGCGAAAGAGTGTGGATTAAAAGTACTGTTTTCTCTAAGGAATGTTTATAACTGACTATGGCATTTCCTTATACGACTATTGATGGTAGTATTATTCCGAGAAGTTTACATTGATTAACTTTGTCTTCCGAATATACAACTTCACCTTCACATTAATAGCTACTCGTGTAAAACGAAGAAAAAAAAAACAAACATATCATTCCGTAATAACCCAGCTGAATTCATTATAATCCGGAGTTTCTTGACAGAACCGCTCCTTATACCTCTCAAATATACTGATCAAACTACGTATATCCATGCACGAGTCCACTCTTCCCGACAAACTAAGTAACTCGAGGGATTAGAAAACTTGCATGATCCCATCGCAAATAAGACATTAGGGTCGCAGCCATGACCGGCGGGCACACACGGCGTCCACCTTTCTCTCGGAAACTCAATATGCCCTCGTGGGCGTCCTCTCTCTCTATATACACACTGCAGGCTCAGCATACCGGTGCATCACACACGACGACGACGGCGATGAGGCCCGCGTCAGGCAGCTCTCGTTAAAGCGATACGATCGTCCTATTCCGGCAGAGCCGATTAACCGCGCGCCGCGTCCTCTCGGCGAGTTTCGCGTGCGCGTTTATTTGGACAATTTAAAGGCGGCCGCAGAGAGAGAGAGAGAGAGACAACAATCGAGAGCCGGGATCGGATCTCTCGCGAGTTGTGCACGAACAAAGCCCGAGATATGCAGCGCGGTTGCGCGCGAGCGCTCTGAATAGGAGGAGAGGAAAAAGGATAAATAAGATGCGAGATAGAGCGGCGGCACTCGTTATGGAGATGAGAGCAGGCGCGCGGGGGCCACCGGACACACACATACACACACACAATGGTGCGCTGGGCCGGCTCTTCTTATTTCAGAGAGAATTCATGCGCGCGGCTCACAATGATCCAAATATGTTTTTCTGCGGCTGGTTGCGGGAGGACCAACACAAAACGCTCTTATAAATGTTTATCATCAATTTGAATATTATCTGATGCGGGTGGCCATTCGACGCCTCGCGCAAGCACGTGTGTCCTTATACACACTTAACTTGCGCGCTCCTGCGCAAGAGCGGAGATGAGTGATTGCGGCTGCTAGCCGTCGTCGAGCCGGTGGTTATCTCGATTTCTATTTTTAATTTTTGACTTTCGTGAGAGGGATAGCTTTCCTCAGGTATACGTACGCGCTCGCGTGGGAGAATAGTGAAAAACGCAGAGTCATGGGTTGATGAGAAAATAACTAAATTCGAGCTTTCCGGAAGTTGGCGAACAACGTGGCGGATTACGGTCTCGTTTTTGCGCTTTGTAGTGCGTGGTCGCGATAAGTTTTTTGTTTCGTTCCCATTCGCGGTTTTGGAATTCCGATGACAACCTATCTACGCGTGATGTATTCCTTTTTTTTCGAACATTTTCATTTCTGTTACGAGCGCGCGTCAACGGTATATTTCTGTCAAACGGTGTCACGGTATAGTCGGGGCGAAACGGTATCGGTTTCGCTTGACACACGCGTGCGCGCGCGCCCACTGTGGTATAGATTAAAAGATTGCTCTATATATCCCTCTGTGTGTTACAAAATATGCGCGATACATCCAAACCGTTTTGTACAAAGAATTTCTTTTTTTAGAGTGTATACGAGAGGATACTTTGTTTCAAAAAATTAATCTAAATATTAAGAATCTCCGCCTGTCGATGATTAATAACACCCTATTATTTTTGGTATATATACATTTGAATAAATATCTAATCTGTATTTTTCTCTTTATGTTACAGGTGAGTCGTACAGAAAGGATCGCTTTACGGAGGATAGTCGAGGTCGCGAGTGAGTTAATTTATGTTGATTTATGTTGCCACACGGGAAAGATCATTAGGGCGCCAAGGCAAAGGTGCGCACGCAGCCTTTCCGTTGGAATATTGATGCACCTTATATATACGGATCGGCCTCTCGCCAAGACAAATTACTGTTACAAAGCTCTCGAAATTTCTCAACACACATCCTTATATATATACCACATACGAACAAAAAAAAAGAAAACTCGCTAACAAACTATACACAGTACCGCACCCACACGCGTCTAATCCGAGGTAACGACTCACTCTACCCCCCGTATCAAGCTCCCAGGATCACTAACGAATTAACCAAGTCGAGTACGAGTACTTGCACAAAAAGAAGAAACTCACACATATAGAGCCACCGCACGTAGTACGAAACTTTTCGTTCCCCTCTTCTGCGGCGAAAAAGAAAAATCGCGAGACGACGACGAGCGAGGCAGCTTCCGGCGTAGAGAGTGAGATCCGCGAGGCGAGTCGACGGGCACGTACTACCGCCGCCGAGATAAGAAGGGCCGTGCAGCAATGCGTATTATATATATAGAGGTACCTAGCTGCTACCTACCTACACCGAGACTTGCTTGATTTACGCGGCCGCGTACGTCGTAAAAAATGGAGCCGCGTCGTGTGTACACTACCTGTGTCGCGCCCTGGGAAAATTGGTATACGGCCGCGAAGGTTATGGGACGAGTGGGCGGGTCAAATATGTTCGACCATGGGTTTTTTTTTCTTCTTCTTTAGTATATTTATGGGAGTGGAGAGAGAGAGCCAGCAGTGCGTGTGGGCTATATTGAGAAGCAGCAGAGGGGGATTTTGAAGTTTGTTTTGTAGATTGGACGGGAGGGCGTGGGGGGAAGAGAGCTATAGCTTAACGAGGAGGGGAAACTCGAGGATCGGAGAGAGAGAAGTTTCCCGGAGCGCGAGATTATATTCTGAAGTGAAATTGAATAATGTGTGGTTTATGGCTTTGGTTTACCTTCTCTTCCCTATCTTCTTTTTTTTCCTTCGGAGTATAGCGCAGTAAATTTACTTATCAAAGATACAGGCGTTTGCGTTGACGCCTCGGCGTTATTTTGATTACATTACGGCGCGCGGCGCGTTGTACTCGAGAATCGAAACATCATGCTCGGCGGCGTCGAAAATGCAATGTTTATCCTCACGCGTCGAGCGCGTGGCCCGAAAACGTCAGCAGAGCGCGCGCGGGATTCTCGGGGGCGAGAGCTGAGGCAGCGCCCGCGCATATAAAATAAAAATTACACGCTTCGAATGTAATACTTTCGTGCTGGCGGGTCACGACGACGCGATTCTTCTTTTTTTTTTTTTGGTCAACGTATAGCACGTATTACAAAAAGCAACATTTACATAGATATAGAAGTGTTGCGCCGTATCTGATATATGTATATGCGCGCGGCTTTTTATCCGAGGTGGTGTATTATATTTAAATTTTTATTCAGTACAAATTTTATTTTTTTTTTTTAGCGACGGAATTTTTATGAGAGCGCGCGGTGTATAATTTAAAAGTGTATTACTGCACGTATAGTAACGAATCATCTTTATGGAAAATGGAGATTTAGGATAACATATCTTTTTTTCCAAAACAATTTCCAAACGTTACATAAATCTTGAAAAACAATTATGAGGCTTGATTTACTTACGCAGCATTATTATTCCAACCCTTTTTCGGTGGCCGCTGGGCCGGAAAAACAAGCCGTGCTAGCGTGCGAAACGGGAGAAAGAATAACGGCGTCCCGCGCCGATGACTCTTTTCGCAAGTATAGCGTCGCTGCCGCTGTCTCATATAGTGCGGTGGGGAGTAGTCGTGATCGATCCATCCGCGCGGCCCGCGATTTTTCATGCGGGCGCGAAAGTTGGGAAAGCAAAGGGGGAGTGTTTGATTTAGGTACGGGGGTGGAAAAGACGAAGGGAAGTGGAAATGGTAGATTTTTCGTGCAGCAGTGAGAGGGTCTAATTTTAGAAAGTATAAAAAAGCGATGGTTTAGAAGAAAAAGTTTTTGGGATGAGATATATATTATAGTATACAAAAAAGCAATAAATTATATTTTATTGAGAGTTAGGTATAGTTTGTCACAACTGTATAAACCAATAAAAAGAACCTCAACCTTAGAAATAAAGAAAAGCAAACATCTATATATCCATTCACAGAATGACAAAGTTCTCTCGTGTATATACTACGAAGAAACCCTCAAGAATAAACAAAATCCCAGCGACTCGCGCTCCAATTCTCCTCTTACACCAACTTTCTTGCTCTCGCTTTCCTCCGGCGCAAGAACACCGCGCCTCTTCTCTCTCTCCTTCGCTATATAATACCCCCCACCTCTAGCACAGCATTCACGCTTCATAAACCGCCGCTTCCTCGATTGTTTTTCCGGCGAAAGAGAGATGATGCATAGGGACGTACGCCGCCGATTGATATAGCGCGTGTATACCTAGCTACCTCGCCGTTGTGTAATTACGCGGCCGTTATTTATGCGCACGCGCGCGCTTTTGTGGGAAAAATCGTTATTATTTTTCTCAGGCGGAGGAAGAGCCGCCGTGAGCGCGGCGACCGATTGTTATTGAGGTTACGGCCTTTTTGCGGACGTTGTAAAATGAGCGAATGTGCGCGTGCGTGCGTGCTTGGTTTAGGTGTTGTTTAATGGGACGAGATTGTTCGCTAGCTCGGAGAATAGTTACGACGGGAGTTTCTGTAATTAGGATAATTAATAGGGAAGTAGTGAGGCTGCGGACGAGTTGCAGTGCTATAGTTGCGCGAGCTGTTTTGTAGTGGAACGGATGGCGGATTGGAAAAAGGAATGCGGTTGATGGGTTCGAAATTGATTTTTGAAAGTTTTATTATTAATTAAAAAAGAATAATTTTGATATTTTTACGAGTTTTTAACAATTAGAACATGAAAAATCTCGCAAAGCAAAATTCTTTCACCGACCGTGCTATAAATTTTTTTTTTTTCAAGAATTGAATTACAGTTAAATCACGCAAACCGTACCCGAGGAAGCGTCGAAATCAAAGAAAAAGCGTATACCTATACATACGCAGCACCTCGCGCGCATATAACGGTTATGACGCGCGAAGTGTCGGTAGGTACATACACACATGTGCACACACGCCGTGGAAGGACGTACACGTGCACGCAGGTATACGTACGGACGTCCCGGAATCCAGTTTCTCGAAGCGGAATTCCCCGGCGCTGCGCGCGTTCCTCGATTCGCCGCAACGAGGAACGATATTGATCGATCGGAGAGTGCAACGATCCGGCAGCAGCGAAGGGTTTGCGCTAATGCCCGCGTCGATGTTATGACCCCTACGGTGAGCCTGGTAATTTTGTAATGCGAACGTTAGCAGTGGATTACATCGTTTGGGAATTAAGGAATTCGCGAGGAAAAACGCTTTAGAAAGTGAATTCGTATATTGTATATGTGTTTCATTCGAATTATTTCGTGTATATATATGTTTCGGTTGTATGTATAGTTAAGGTAGACGCTAATCGATGCAGATGTATACGTTTATGTAATGAAACCGTGTACGTGGTATAATACGTATCGTGTGTCTTATGCAACGCGGCGCAAGGAGATTGAAATAATTAGGGATGGGACGAGCGGGAAAGATTGATTGTTTCTTTAATTCCTTGATTGATTAATGTTTATTCTGCGAGATGTAGTCTTCAGTTCGCCTACCACCATACATATATATATACACGCCAGTTGCAGCTTGTATACATTCACATGATTATTCATTCCAAGTTGATTTACAAAATTGAAATTAATGGTAATAACCATCACGCGCGGATATAACAAGTTTATCTTACACACATGTATATACTTTCTAATGATTCCTCTATACTTCTATCAAATTAATTAACCGATCGTATTACAAATCAATTAGCAGCCGCACGAGCTATACTCAATATACACCATTAAAGCTGTTCGAAAATAGCCGACTTTCACCGAGTTTATTGGCGCAAAACAAGCGCGGAAGCTCTCTCTATATGGGCTATAAACAGCGGGAAACGACGCGCACGGGACAAAGCTTCCATGCACATGGCCGAAGAAAAAGAAAGAGGAGATATAACTGCAGAATCGCTCGCGCCTGTTATCGGCCTCTCCAATGGCCATCCGTAATTAATACAAACGAGCCGACTCTTCGTGCTCTCTCTCTCTCACATGTATACGCACGCTCGATGTACAGTTAGATCGGCGCGGCGCGTTGGTCGACCGGAAAACTGGCGCTCTCGTGGAAGAGAGGGAAAAGCGAAAGCTCTCTCTCACTCGTTCGCTATTAATTGCGTCTAATTTCGCGTCAATTTGTTGGGACTAATAGCACTAGCTCCACAGCCACTGTCGTACACGTATAAGCGAGTTTGTATGTGTGTAACTATACGCGTGCGTGTTGGTATGAGCTAAATTAATCGGCGGGTAATTCGATACGGTTTTTTCTGCCGCGCGCAAAGGCCCGAGATCGTTAATTATGTATGGGGAGAATCGGCGGGAATAGCTCACGTTTTGTGGTTATATACATATATATATACACGTACATACGTATACCGATACGTATGTATGTACGGGTAATTTTTTTGGGCGATTGGGTAAACGGTAGATGTACTTTGGAGTTGCGTCATCGGTGTGTTATATACACGTGAGATATATATATATACAGAGAGAGAATACGCGCTGGGAAGAAGAATGCAGGGAAAAAGTCACGCGCTGAGAGTTATGTGCTCGCCGCGCGGTAAAAAAGTTGATTGGTTTAGAAACGTATCGATCGCGTCCTTCCCGTAAAAACTTAATCTCATTACTGCTCCGTTAACAAAAAGTGTACGCGGTGCGCACATCGTTTATTCAAATGTGCATTAACATTCAAATGGAAGTTGCGCTTAAAATAAAAGAGCGCCTGATGGGTATAACTATTTCAATTAAATGCTTGTCGCGCGCGTCTATTAACTGATTTAAATATTAACGATCATCGATTCGCGCGCGCACTCATGCATACATAAAACCATTATTAATTACTTCCCATTAGAATATCCGCTCATCTCCCCGCGTTTTTTCTATACCAATTAAGCCACGCGTATATATATATAGTGCGCATATAGTATCGAAGTGCACTTGCTCGCAAATTGGACGCGTCTCACATATACACACACACGAGGGCGTTTGCAGACACGTGCCGATGCATGTAAAATTCGTACGTGTATATGCTAATATGCCGGCGTGTACGAAAAGTCTGTAGATGACTTATCGACGTCTCAACGGCTGATAATATGCAAACCCGAATTGTCACGCGAGCGCGTGCAAATGCACCATACATGCACGCGTCTATACGTACTTTCCTTTCGACGCAAAAACTTTCCCTTTTTTGAACTTATATATGATTTATTATCACCCTACTGCCAGGCTTAATTAATTTATTCGATCCGAATTTCGCAATTAATTCGGGCCGCAGCGCCGGGTAATTAAAGTAATGAGGGCACGCGCGCAATAATTTGTATTTTAATTAAACATCGTGAGTCGCTGCTAGCTGCCGGTGAAGTTTTTTTCCTTTACAATTCCGTAATTAAACCGTAAATCAGGCGCTTTTTATATCAATGCAACGTAATCTCACGCCCTACCGCGAAAAAACACTTCATCTGCAACCTCTCGCGCGCGCAGCTGTCACTCAAATTCACGGAACATTTCAAGTCGAGGGGGTGGGTGGCACTTAGGGCGTTTCAATTATTCCAGTCGCAGCGTTAAATACACTCGAGTCAAAGAGCGAGGGACTCTCGAGAAGCGGTGCGAATGCGCAAGCGCATCAGATTTACGGCACCGCGGCTCGCTCATTTCGACCCACGAGAGACGGAGTGAGTCCCTTTTTGCGCTCGTTATTATTTACATACGTAATGCGATCGTACACCTTCGGGTCTCTCTTGCATATATGTGTATAGGTCTATACGTATTTATATGCATGTGCGCGCGCGCGCGTCGGGCATATATACGCGGAGCACTTAAATTAATTGACTGCTCGCGTTCTCGACTTGTATCGCGATACATCCGACGCGTATTTTATATATATTAAATGCGTTGCGTTGTGTACAGCTGTCTATAGCGTCGTGTTATTTTTCTCCTTTTTTTTTCATCATCCCGATGAAAATAACATACTCGAGAAAATGAATGAATGCGAGAGTGTATGTATATGTACGAGAAAGCGCGCTCTCGCATATATTTACATATCTGTATCAATTCCCTTTGATATTCGCTTGGAATTTTGTAATATCGCGCCGCATTAAAAGGTGTATATAGCGCGCGCATGTACCGTGTTTTTTTTTACGTTACAAACATGCTATGCGACTGTGCATTCGTTGAATTAAAATTTGATTGCTCGTATTTATATATGTATTCGTATAGATAAAAAATAGCGCAGCGACTCTCGCACGATCATCAGCATTACAACCGGACGATCGTTCTTATGTATTTTCTTTAAAGTCGATCCCGATCCCCATACATCGTAATTCACGCACTTTTACAAATCAGAAACCTGAAAAACTCGTACAACATACATGGCCACACCGTTCCGTCGAATTCCCTTACGTACGCGTGTAATATTCACTTCGACCTATATATCACCCTCTCACGCGCGCGCGGGGTATATCCGCGCACATCACGCACATGCACACGCGGGGAGCTTAATGAAGGCGTATTAAACGCTGAATGCGGCGCGTAAATCGGTAGGCGGCGTGCGAGAGTGAATAACACTCGACCCGTTTTATATATACGCGACCGGCCCGTTATCTTTCACGCGCGAGCGATGATTCAGCTCTCTCGCGTGTATGTCGCGTGCTGCTGCTGCTGCTACAGAGTCTTATCAATTCCGCCGATTATTTCTGCACCGCGCTGCATAAAGGTGTGCACGAGGGAGATTGAATTTTATGGAGGTTGTGCGCGCGCTCATACAGCTGTGGCGATCGTTTAGGCAATTTCATTCGGTCGAGTGTGTGTGTGAGTCAGGTTAAAATTAGAAACCAGAGTGCGCAGCGGTGGTAGAGGCGCGTCGCTCGAGCGATTAGGTGTGGAGTAACTGCCGGTTAATTGTAATGCTAAGTCGGGCCCTCGTTACGATTGATTAGTTTAAAAGATTAGTAGTTTGCGCGCGCGCGCGGGTCTATGCGGGTATAATTAGCCGACACCCCGGGAGATATTCTTGCACATATATTAAGCGTGTTTAAAATGATAAAAAAAGGAGGTCGAGCGAATGCGAAATCCGCCTTTTATTGAATAATATATAATTCGAAATTTAGCAGCCTTTTAAATAACAATATGGAAAGTTATAGTGTTCATAAACGGGCGTGTATTTACGCAGAGGGAAAAATGCAAAAAGGGCAAAAAATCGAAGCGAAAAGCGCGAGCAGAGAAAGGAAGGGCGAGGAGAGAAGGAAAAAGATAAGAAAGGAGAAAGAGAGAGAATGAAATGCAGTTTGCGAGTTGTGTATAATGCACGTGAACATACGTACGCACGCACGTACTTGTAGGGAACCGGTTTTACGAATGCGCATTAATTATGAATTGTTCCTACCTCGTTCCGTTCAATTTTTCCCGCTCTTTTCTCTCTCTCTCTCCCTCCCGCTCGCTTTTTTCCCGCTTTAAGCTCAATTAATAGCTGAAAAAGGCTCCAAGTCATTACGCGCGTGCATGCGCGCACTGCAGCTCACCTATAACGTAATCAAGACGCGCGCGTAATGGTGATTGTGCGTGCGGTGAACCTGTGCGACGTATATAGTCGACTTAATTTTCCGTTCGGTAGCGCGCAGGCAATTTCCCTTAAACACCGTGGCGGATGAATAAACATAATGCCGGCGACGCCCACTGTCGCGTTATTTTTCCCTCGTCCCCATATGCATCAAGGCGGTGTTTCTCTACCGTCGGAGGAACAGGTTTCGTTCGCGAGCTTTGGGATATATATCGGCGCGCGTGTATTGTAACGCAGCTCGCGCGGTCGGTCGGGGATTGATTTTAAGTGAAATTCGAAACTGCATTCTAATGGGCCGTCGTTAATTTTAGTGCGTGGATAGTAACAATCTTTTGTAATGCTAAATTTATATCCCGCGCGCGCGCGCGACTGAGCACTACAGCCTGGGTTTGTTGTTGCTGCATATGCATGAAATAATAATTTATACACGCGCAGCGAGAGCCCATCACACGGTCGTTATTATTGTACACACATCACGCCGGATTGAATTAATGAATATTCGAAATAATACTTGCTACGTGTATCATTCTAAACTCGCTGACGACGACTCTAAAGTATTATAATGCGCAGCACTTACAGTCGATCGAAAACGCTATAACGATCTCGTATATATCGGCGACTTTAATCGAGCCGTCCATTAGACCGAAATCCGCACTCTCGTCCCATAAATCTAAACGAATCGCGTAGTCTACTCTCAGGCAAAAAGACGCTCGGATACGCGGAAAATCGGCGATGCGGAGCGCGCGCGCAAGCATGAGTCGTTGCACTTCCGGCCTGGCGTGTCTAAAAGCCAATTAGGCGAGTTGCCGCCACCGCTATACTCTCTCAGAGAGGCCATCGCCTCTTGCTGCACGTGTGTGTGTGTGTACATCGCGCATCCTCTGACATCTGGGCAGCACTCGGCGCGTCAATCGGGATGACGTAATTGGCGTAATTGCTTCTACGTGTAGCGCCGTCACACACGCGAACCGCCGCGTTCTCTCTATCGGGGCTCCAGTCCCACGACGCGCAAGTCTTGCCCGATTCGATTTCCATTGACGGATTTAGCGGCCTCGATCTGTGTGTGGGGCTGTGTCGCCGCGATTCGGATTTATCGGGAAAACCGCGGATTTGTCACGTGATCTTGTATAATATCGTTTGTCTCGTTCTCCCCAGGGCCATGATGCGTTGATGCTATATGCGTTCGATCGACCGTGGCGGAGTTGTTTTGGGGGTATCACGGTCGTCACAGGAGAATAGCTCGTTCCGATCGAATTTTATTATTCCGTTCTATAATAAGAAAACAAATATTTTATTGCAGTTTTATATTGTTTAAGAAATTATAAATTCAACGCACGATATTATACTGATAAAAATCAAACCGCTCGCGACCTCTGTAAACTGTACAGCAACACACGAGGTCATGTTTACGAAAATATCTCTGATGCGCGTACTTATGCTCGACGCGTAAACAAGTTTCTCGTGCCCGCTCACATCTCTCCTCCTTTTTCCCGCTATTTTGCCGTTGCACTCCGCGGGCGCAACAATCTTCTCTCCCGCATATACACACACACGAAGCGCCGGCGTACGTTTTCGCGACTCTCTCTTCTCTCACCAAGCGTCATCAATTTCGCACACGCGAGTATAGCGACGCACGCGAGTCCGTTATTTTTTCGTCGCCGCCACACGCGCGCGGGAGGATTATACACGTTCTCTCTCTCTCTCGTGGTGCGCATTTTAAGTTTCGTTCTCGCGTCGCTCCTTAATTACCTACCTACCATCCCCCAGCAGCCACATCGTTTTTTCGCCCCACGCGCGCCGCTCGTTAACGAGGAAACGCGAGCCGAGGGAAAATGAAATCAAGCCGCCGTTGCTGCTGCTGGGTGGAGTTCGTAAAAACGAAACGAGGACTAGATTATAGCGGGATTTCGCTGATTCGCTCACCCTTCTCCGCCCTCTCCAACGCCGACGAATTAAGCTTCTTTCGCTGCGGCTAGAAATAACTTAACTAAATTGTTTCGAATGGACCTGCGGTGTATGTAGCGACGGCCCTTTTCGTTAATCGCACGCCCTCCTCGTGGTTTTTGCTATACTCGCACGAGTGGAGTAGTTGCAGTCGAGCAATAACGGGCAACGGTCCCGATTTTCACTTGCGGGTGGTTAAACTTTTATACCGCGCCATCGTTGTTTCTCCAACTTTATACGTATATTACTATGGTCGTTGGAACGTTTAAAGTTTTGGCATTTTTTTCTTTTATCAATGAATATACTTATTTTTTGAAAAGTTCTACCATAAAAGGTATATTGTTATTGTTTAAAATAATTAAACGTGTATACTTTCACTTATATACAGACATTATAAAAGAGAAAAAGTCCGAACCAGTAGACTGCGAAAATTTCGCGGTGCTGGCAAGCACGTACACACAGTTCCAAAGAAACCAGACACACACATATACACGCGATTCAGCCTCAACCGCACGTGAAAGCCGCGAAAGAAAAAAAGGATCGCGGGGCGAAAAAATACGCTCGCCGCACTTCCGACGCGGACGCCCGGAAATTGAAGAAGCGCGGCCGGGTGAAATTATTTATTACCTTATCCTCGTGCACACGTATACACAGCCCCATACACGTGCGGGTATATCGGGGCGATCTTCTGCGCCTCGCGGACGAGATATACACGGAACCGAAACTTTATTTCGCGCGACACGACGCTGATAATTTTCCCCGGCTAAACAAAGTGGGATTGCGCTGTGCGGGGCTGTTTCGCGGTTGAATTATGGGGGAGTTAGGTTAATGGTCGGAGATAAAAATCGAAGTGCTCGTGTCGTTAGAACGAGGAAGGAGGCGGTATAGCGTGCGCGACGTTATATTTTTGTGCGGCCCCGTCTAGCAGTTCTACCATCAGAGCTGCTCGCCTTTTTCTCCTTTACGGATGATTAGTGGCGAGACTGCGCGAACACGAATTTCCGCTTTTCGGATATATATACCTCGTTTATTCTTGGAATTTATAACGGTTATGATTCATCGATAAATTATTATCTCTGTAGCTTGAAGAAAGTCCAACGTTAATTATTAACGAGGACATTCTGGTATATGTACGTCAATAAAATTACGTTACAAGTACGTCGTCAGCAGAGAGGAAAATCTCTCCTCCTCTCGTGCGCTTCCCGAGGAAATTCTCGAATTGCGCGAGGGGATTTTCCGAGAATCTTTTTTGCCCCTTTTGGCCAGGCTCTCTCCCTACTCATGCTCGGACTAAGCGACTGACTCGGCGAACATCCTCGTGGGGACGCCAATATTGGCCGGGTCGGAGTTCAAAGCTCACACAAAGTATGAGACGACGCCGGACGGACTCTCTATCTCCTTCTTTTTCCTTGCCCGCACGCGCGGACCGCTTCAGTCAAAAGGTACATCCCCCCACAAAGGCGCTCTCGCTCTTGTGTCTCTGTCTCTAATTTCCTTTTGCTCTTTCGGTTTACCTTCTTGCCTTCTCGCTGAGCTTCTTTTTTTTCCTTTCTACCACCACCACCACCGTCGCCACTGACGACGACGCTTTATTCGCGACGATAAAAAGACGCGCGCGTGTGTACCGCTTTACATGATTTTGCGGAAGAGCTTATATGTATACCGCTTGAGAAGCGGGAGAGACGCTTCTTTCTTTTATTACTATTTTTGTGTAGCTGGAAACATTTTTATGAGAACGAAAATTCATTTTTATTCAATTTCTGCGAAACGAAATGTAATCAAAGTTTAACGGTCGAATAATTTTAACATAAAGTAATAACTTTTACGTTATATGTATCAGTCCTCGAATTTCATTTCACAATCTCTCAATCTCTCATTTTCTCTTGCCCGTTGTCTTCTTTTCCTCCGCGTCTACTTCTTTATTATTCTCCCACCGACTTTCTCTCTCTCTCACCGTTCGCTTTCTCGCGCGACCCAATCTACACGCCGGTCTGCTTGAAAAATTATGACCGGTGGGAAGGAGCAGCAGAGATTAGTCCCAGAAGAATGGCCCCCAGATAAATTAGATGCGTCGAGACGAGTAAAAAGAAAAAAAAACACGAAAACGAGGTCCAGGTATTCGGCGGCGTATAGAGAGGGGAGGTTATTAAAATTTTACCGTCTCGTTTATTCCTCGTGCTCGAATTAGCCCCGGGTTCTCTCTGCACTCTCGCTTTCCGCAAAAGTTCGCTCCCATCGCTCTCTCTCTCTTTCCTTCTGACTTTACAACTTTTTAATACAGCCCCTGTGCGCCGCCCGGCAGCAAAAATCACGCGCACTATACATTTTTACGCTCGTGTGTGTGTGTGTCTCGTATTAAACCTCGCGGTCTTGGAGGTTTGAATAAGCGATAAAGCCGTCAAACGCTCGTGGCTGTGTTTTACGCCCGCCGTTGTACTGGTATATATACATTAGGTTATTCGAAATATATTTTCCTTGCCGACGTTAACTGCACACGCCGTGCGGCCGTGCAACGAAGGATTATATTCTCTATACACCGCGGTGGCGGCGAACTTCTGGAAGTCGGTTATTAACCGAGTAACGCGACATATATCCAGCTAAACAAAACGCGCCCGAGTTTCCTTTAATTAGCAACACTGCCGTAAAAGAAAGGAGAGAAGACGAGAGAAAAAAAAGAAGAAACTAAACTAACCGCGACTGTTCGTTTCTTTTTCTCTCTTCTAAAGACCCATTCCGCGATATATTTCTCGGGGACCTCGAAGGAGTCTCGAGCGATGCAGAAAAAGGCGGCCGTTCGCATGTCACAGCGAAATCGAGCGCAAAAAGCCGCCGCTCCCGCATATATAAAAGACTCTCCCGCGACTTGCACACACACACGCAGGCTAAATATACGAACCGCGCGCGTGACTCGCAGCGACACCATCTTTTTCTACTCCTTCTCTCCGTGGAAATTAAATTTTAATAAAGGCGCCTCGCGACGAGCGCGCAAAGAGCAAACAATGCCGCGCGAGCGCGTCGCACAGAGAGGTAATTATATCGCGCGTCTGGATTCCGTTCTTTCTCGTTCTCCGCCCTCGTATACTCTGGCACATATGAGCAAAAACTCGTCCTCGAAAAATGCGGATTATAACTAAGTAAAAGGAGAAGAGAGAGAGAGAGACTTGTGTGTCTCGAGGCGATATTCCGCCCGGCTGCACACCGCGACATTCCTCCTTTTTCCTCTGCGGTGTGTATATGCATCCCTGAGAGTGAGAGGTGTTACTTTGCAGGTTGCGGTGGTGGGAAGGGCCAGAGAGTGTTGGCTTTCGCGCGTCCCGAAGTGTCACTTTGATGCCGGTAAGGCGATACACGTTGCCGTGGACCGAGAGCGATTTTGACGGGGTGAAAAAATTGTTGAGACGAAGGAGGATATAATATCGATCTCGCTCTCTCTCTCTCTGTGTTCTCTTTCTCTCGGTCAAGCGAGCCGATAGAGCACTTTTCCTTTATTTTTCTACACGTTATGTGGAATTAAAAATATTTATATGTGTTGCCTAGAAAAAGCTCGGAAAATTACAATAAAATGCATAATTTATAAAGTACCGCAGGAGCAAAACGTAGTCTCACACCAGTTCTCAATTATTCCGCGAAATCGCATTCTAGTCCCCGTTTGTACAAAAGCGCGCGCATACCCTTTTTCTCCTCTGTCGAGAGAGAGAGAGAGAGAAGGAGCAAAAAGGAGCAGTATAGGTAGGTCGGCGCGCGCTGGTAAAAAGAAAGATCGCGACTCGATGGACTTCGCCACCTTATAGCCCGGCGCGCGCGGCGCTCGATCGGCTTGTCGCAGGTGTGATCGTGAAAGACTATTTTTCTCTCTCTCTCTTCCCCTTTCTTTCCTTTCTTGTTCAATTTTTTCTCCTGTCCAGCTCGCCCGTTCTCTCTCTAACTACTTTTCTATTTATATCCCCCCACTCTGCGACTAGAGTTCCACACACACACACACTAGTTTCCCCCTTTATCACCGGCGTTATCGCTCGCGTCGTTTCCTTTTTGCCGTCTCCTGTGGACACGCGTTGAATAGTTACGTTATCCGCGCACGTTTCGTTTTTGCACTCTATTAACTTCTTGCGGGCTTGGATATTAAATATCTTTGTCGTTTAACTTTTTGCTCTCGTATATACTTTCCTCGAAACGGCGGTACCAATATTCAGATCCTTTTTACGGTTAAACATTTCTTATATAATAGAAACAAATCTTACACGCGCTAAAAAAAAGGCAAAAATTGTCTCTCACATATCCCATAAATCGAAAAAGCAATTACGAGTAATTTTCGATGCATATGGTATAAGCACCACCTCTCTACCATATACAACCGCCATATCCCTACGTCACTTTCAGAAGGGTTTGTGCCTGCCTCACGGCATACACACCGAGACCGTTACGGCTATATGCGCGCGCGAAAACGTCGCGCCAGGCGACAAAAGCCGCCTCGCTTTTTGCCCGCGGGGTGGTCTCTCTCACTCTTTCTCCTTCCACCTTCTCTCTCTCTCTCCACTCTTTTTCCTTCTATTTCGCCATAGCGTTCGCTCGACGTGGCCTTGCGCCCCGTTCGCCACACGTCGCAGCCGAACAATGGCGTATATATACGTGCGCGCTCTCCTTTGGTGCACCGAGAGCGGAAGAGGGCGGAGGAGAGAGGATAAGGAGGAGGAGGAGGAGGAGGCGACGTGCCTGCACGCTCTCTCTCTCTTGCAAGGAGCTACGAGCGCGCGTTATATAGCGGCCTGATTGGCCTGTTTATTGGCTCCCGAAAAGAGTAGCAGCGTATTATATATATAGAGGCCTTCCCTACACCGTGTGCCTCCTTTTTCCCTGCCCTCCTTCGCTCTCCTTCTTCTTTTTTTCGCGCGCACGTATGTATACAGGTAGGGGGATAGAGGGAGGCGAGCGCGATTAAATTATGGAAAGGGAAGAGATAGGCTGGCGGCGGTGGCGTTGCGTATTTTGCGCTTAAATCACTTTAATTACGCGCCGAGCTGACGAGCCGAGCGTGTTATGTTCTGGCTGTCGAGCGCGTTATTGATGTAGCATTGTGCGAGCTTTTAATTTTCTGCCCCCGTGTGTATATACGTTCTTGCTGCGTGCGTGTGCTTAATTTAATCTGTTACCGCTTCATTAATGCAGGATCCAGTGGCGGCCTGCCGCCCCGTCCGGCCGCGCCGCCGGCGACCTTAAATCTCTTCATAACAAAGATACAAGTGCGTTTAATGCGTTTTTGTGATACGCGTGACGCGCGCGCGCGCGTCCAGCCGCGTTATATACGCAACAGTCTATTAACAGACTCTTTATTATTTTTAATTGAGTTTCGATGTTTATGGCGCTTTTGGCGCGTGGGTTAATTTTATATTCTTGTTTTACGACCCCGCCCGCGCGTTGCTGTCAGTTATACACAGTGGGTTTGTTGTTAACAAAGTTTGTACGCATAGTATTGCGATTTTACTGTTATTGCACGTGTGTCGCTATAAAAATGATTCACAGTCGGGTTGAAATTTGAAATTAGCATGCATTATCGTGGCAATAAAGTTCTGCCACACTTATACGTGAAAAGTTTAATTCGAACCGAGCAGCAACACACACCATAAGCGCCTCGCGCATGAATCAGCGTGCGGCGATATTCAATTTGATTCAATCCCCTTGTGAATTGGAAAACGACGAGAAGTAAAAAAAAATGAGAGAAGTATGAATGGAAACTAATAGTTCGAAATCGCAATTACGCGAAATTTATGGCGTATAAATGCGCGCATAAGATCCAATATAAACCCGCGCGCGTGTGCGCTCTGGCCCCATACATATATTTACCGCGCGCAAACATTGCCCGAGCAAACGAACGACACCCGATACTCCTCCTCGCACACTCATACACACAACATATGCGCGTGCTGCATATATATATGTTCATCCTATCCCCCGATATATAAGAACATCTCGGGCGCTTTTGATTAACAGCTCCGACGTTTGCATTTCCAGTCCCGTGAATGGAATTGCACTTCATTCAGCTCTGTATATACCAATGGACTCGTATACACACATATACTCGCCGCGTGTATCACGTCGCGCAGGTAAAGACATACGTATATACCTGTATACCGCAATGAATAATTCGCGCGTAAACAGCGCACGCGAGAGAGAGACGCGATTTTCAATATTTAGCAGGACCGCCACCACTCCGGCAGGGTGAGAATAGAACGTGACCCGTGTAATTGTGTGAATATTGCAAACCGTAGGGACTGCTACGACGACGGCGAGCTGCGGCGAACACGGAGACAGTTGGAAATCCGCTCACCTCTGTACGCCGCGCGCGTGGGTTTCATTTGTATGCGGGACCTAATAGCGTTGCCTCCGCTGAGCCGTAGAACCGTTTTAATAAGCGACGAGTGGAGAGAGAGAACGAGAGACTTTATCGATCAACTCTTGCGTTAATTATGGTAGCGCGGTTCCATGAATTTCGACGATTTTAATTTTAATCGCCCGCGTGGCTGAATTATATCGGGACTGATTGGGGAGAAAATTGATTGGTTTAAAATATACGAGAGGTGGAATAAAGTGTTTGCGCTGATGCCTGGAAAACAATGGAGGAAGAAGAAGCTAGCAAGTGTTGTCTATTTTCATCCCGCGCGCGTGAGAGTGAATGAGGCGGTGTGTGCTGGATCGAGTAGGTGATGAGGGTTACGCGCTGCCGGAGCGATTCGCTGAATCATCCTAAACGATGAGAGATCGTATAAGGTTCATTTGTCTCTCTCTCTCTCTCAGTCTATCCCGGACCTGTTGTACCTGCCGTACACGTTCCAACGCGCTTTCGATGAATTTCGGCGGATATATTGTCTAACCCGATTTTCGTGTATATACGCAACGAGGTTATATATACGGAATTTCATCAGGTGGAAAGTGGAAAAAGTTTCTCACACTTATGTATGACGCGGCTGATTGACGTGTTCATCGAGAGCTATTAATTCGGTGTGGATACGCACAATCGGCCGATTATAGCGCTCTCGAACGCGCATTAATTGATATCCCGCACTGCAATACGCCACTCAACTGTCGAGACGAATCATGAAAACTCTCTCTCTCGATTCGCATTTGATTATTATTTTTATACGATGATGGTGATGGTTATTAGCATATTTATTAAAGCGCAGAGGCGATTACGCAAAAAAATGTGATGTGTCGCGCAATATAATATGTGTGTCGCCCCAGAGAGACGAAAATTAATGAGCTTTGTTATATTATGTGTGTTACAGGACCGGCATGTGAAGGGTGCCAACCGCGAGCCGCAGATGGACTCGAGCCAGGATTACCACTTGCAGTCTGGCTACGAGAACAAGACGCACACGGTGCTACGGTTTAATCGCCGCTACGACACCTGCGATCCTCGGGACCTCAAAATAACGGTGAGTCACTTCGACAATTAACGATAAGGGCCAAGAGAGAATTAACGCGTGTAATATACGTATACGAGGCTATATAACGTACCACAGCCTCTCGGCCATTGAAAACTTAATTAAATTTTCGTGAGTGAAAGTATATATGGGCGCATCAAGTGTAACGGATCGAACGACGTCCCGTCACAATTATCGTTATTTAAAACGCCTCTCTGACCCAAATACTCGCACCTAGATGGTTTTTTTGCGTAAGAAAAAGGATATAGTCTCACGCATCTCGTGCGTACTAACTACTACTATACTCCTACTTTTTGAACAATCGAGTAACACACTCGATTTTCCCTGCCTCTTGCGTAAGGCGAAAACAATGGCTCAATCTCTTCGCGGAACGAGAGAGAAGCGCGCGGCGGGCGATTAATTCCGCCGGGAAGTATTTATCGCGCGCGTCGACGGTGAAAAAAAAAGAAGAGAGAGAGCCGCGCTCGCTCACAAAAGCCTGCAGCGAGATAAAAGAAAAGAGAGAGAGAGTGGGATATTCTCCTCCCCCTTCGTCGGCTGCTCGGGTAATTATGTATTTCGCGAGTCATTGACATACGGGAAATCCAAGGAATTTCCATTCCCCAGCTTCTTATTGTCGCGGTCGGGGCTGGCCTGCAGCTCTCTCAATGATCTCTCCCACTCCCTCTTCTTCTTCCTCTCCTCTTTTCTTCGTTCTCCTCTTCTCCTCCACGCTAACAGGACGTCGTTCCTCTCTTGCGCGCGCGAGCTACCGGCTACCGTTCGTTATCTCGTTATTCCTCGGAGCAAATACGCTCGCTCTCTTTCGCTCTCTTGGGTTTGCGGTTGGCCGACACGACCGGTTCGGGACGACGTCGGCCGGTATTACGCGTCAATAAAAATCAGCGAAGCGTCGAGCCGGCGTGTACATGACGCTCTCGCTCTCTCCTCTTCTCTCCCTTCTAAGTATCTCTCGCTTTCCTCTTTTTTCTGAAATCTTCGCGCTCCTTGCCTTTTTTTCTCTCTCTCTCGACGCTCGCCTTCATATTTCCCCCCTTCTTAGCGTACGTTTTTTCCATTTTTTTTCTACATTCGAGAGGAGAGGGATCTTTCACACTCGGCTGCCCTCGGGCGGTCGACGATCCTCTTCTCTCTCGCAAAGTCTTTTTTTCCCTTCCCGCGTCCCTTTCTTCGTGTGTCTCGTGAGCGGCTTCTTTCGCGCGAAGGGTTCTCTCTCTCTTTCTTTCTCGCGCAGATTACGGAATTTTATAGTTTGCTTAAAACGTTACGATTTCCTCATCGCGCGGCCCATTAAAGCCTCGTAAAAAGAGGAGAGCGCCGTTCGCTTCTTTAACACCTCGCGCGCGCCTGAGGATTTTTCGCCGATGAAATTGTACACGATTGTTTTTTTTTTGTGGCCGGGGTTCCGACTTTAAGGGATTTCTTTACGGCGAATAAATATGATCGTTTCGAGGTACAAATCTGTCCGCTGCAGTAAAATAAAAACAATGATTATGTATAACCATCCCGCACTTTGATTGTGCATTTCATTTTTTCTCGTGCACAAATAAAGCCCTTTGATGTAAAAAGTCAAACCATTACCTCTCGCTAATACGCAAATAGCCGAAACATCCACCCATTCATCTTTCACTCCACACGTCTACATATATATTCCGACGCATCGCGGTATGGTGGTAGCGGCGGCAACCCCTTTGTGTCGCCTACAAAAGGAGGAGGAGGAGGGGGCAGAGAGCGAAAGCGCGCGCTGCACTTTCATTTGGCAAAGTGAATCTTACTTATTACTGACGTTCGATTCAGCTTTGCAGCAGCGCTGCTCTCTCGCCCTTGGGCCATTGCCGAGATGGAGAGAGAGAGAGAGCGTCAGCCGCCCTATCTCGCCTTTGTCGGGAGGCCACCCCTTTTCTGAAGTCCATAAAATGCAGAACTCTTTGAATGGGGGACTACTTGCGCAGGATAGAGAGAGAGCCCCGAAGATCGTCAAAGCGCGCAAGGAGGAGAAGGCAGACGACTCCTACTCTATTTTTCTACGCGAGGGGTAGAGCGCGTGTAAGGGACGAGGTATAAAACGCAGAGACGCAAAGATTCTATCGGGGGCGAGAGAAAGAGAGAGAGAGACTCTGTGTATAACCTTTTCTTTATCTCGCTCGTCTTTCTTTCGTCATACTGACGAACCTGCTACTTTCCGAAAAATATACCGAACTTTTCATCTCACAACTGCTTATTCCAAAGCATAAAAAGCAAAAGAAGGGGCCCCCCATTATCCATCCCTACAAGTTGCTCGCGTTCGCCCCACACCGCGGTACAGTACACACCGTAATTACTCAAAACAAACGCTTCCCCTCTCTCACTCTCTCTCGTCACTCCACCTCCTCTCTTCCTAACGAGCCCTCGGCACTCTCTCCCTTCCTCTTCCGCGCCACTCCCTCGCCTTTAAATTTCGCCCTCTCGCACCTCCCCCCATTGGCTGCCTCCGCGGGGCCGATTGCGATCGCATCGCGTGAGGTGTATCGCCGCCAACGCCGCGAGCGACTATCAGTCCTGGCGTATCTCTGCAGCCGCCCGCCCCACGTGGAAGCGCGCGAGCTAGAACGCCCGGGAGGAGATACAATCGCCCCAGCATGAGTGTAGACGCGCTTTCCCGCGCGCGAAAAGTCTTGCGTGTATGCGAGGGCGTCGAGGTACAGGCGCAGGAACTTTTCCAGAGGGTCGCCGCTTGTAAATTAGCCGCGGGGGAGGAGGAGAATCTTTATGTTTTTGCTAAACGAATCTTGAATTATGAATTTTTTTTCATTATTTATATAAGAGTATATTTACGGCTGCGAGAGCGGTATATTGAAGGTGGCTCGTAAAATATGCTCCACTGAAAAAAGTAAAAAAAAAGTCGTGCAGCCATCCATAATAAGCCAATATCCCCTTCCAATCGCCACAAATCACCGATCCATAACCCTCTCGAAAAAAGAGCCATACCACACCGCCGTCGCTGTGGCTGTTCTCCTTCAATAAACAAAACCCGATCCCTACTCGCTCTCGCGCAATTTTCCTGATTGCGCACTTTCTCAAGAGCCTTATCCCCCTACTCCTTCGCTCTTCGACTATATAGATATAATACACTACCCTGGCGCTTCAGCTATAAACGAAAGACAAAAGCGTCGCCGCGAAAAAGTGTTTTCCCCCGGCTGATAGGATTTTTAGCAAAAAATCGTGTGCCGAGGGAAAGAGCAAATACACACACACACACACGCGCGTACGCATGTGATGCATATACACGTGCCGGAGAGAGAGAGAGAGGGAGAGCGGACGTGAGTCGACAAGGAGAGAGAGAGAGACGTCGTGTTTTTAAGCCTATAACGGCGTCGGCTTCGTTTTTGCAAGTGTGCGCAGCCTACCGCGAGCGGATATCGCTTAATTACGGTGCGCGCATGCAAAATCGACGAAATAGATCGATCGAAGGAAGGGGGGATATATCGATTGAGAAACTGGGAGGAGTTGCTCTCTCGGGAAAAAGTTTGCGACGACGTCGGTGATTCTTCGCGAAGTAGGTTGGCCGCGGCCTTAATGAATTATAAGAAGCTCAGAAGCGAAAATTGATTATCCAAGCGTTTTTGTCTCTCCCCCCTGCCTGCTTCCACGAGAATCTCAATATTTTTCTTCTCCCACCATCCGTAAAAATAGAATATGCAACTATGTATGTATATATAAACCCGGCGGATTGAATCATATTACAGTTGCAGCACGCGAAAAGTACGGTGCACAGCGAAAGGCACTTGGCGAGACACGTCATAGCTGCCTTATATATAATATAATAAACTTCCTTAAAAATACGTCGGGTGTCTGAAATTTCGCGCGCTCCGAATTCAGACAGGTTTAGCGTTGGCTTTCTCTCTCTCTCATCCTCCGCGCGTCGCGCGGCCTCTCGAAACCTGCGAGACAGCCGTCAGTTACGCGTCAAATAGAGAGGGGCCCCGTCTAGTGTCTCTCCTTTTTTTATCTTCTCCCGATCTCGAGAGTCGTTCCTTTTTCGGGGGTAGAGTCTCGCAGCGATCGTATATTCAATCAAGCCCCCTCACGTAATCCCTTAAGATAGATCGCCTGCGAGAGGCGAAAATATACATTCCCGGAAGGCTTATAATCTCCCGATCGAGGTGAGGTTATTATAGAAAAGTCGCTCTTGAGTGAGAGCGGGATATAGACAGGAAAATTTAGTACGCTTCATGTCGCAGATGGATTTCAAAATGTGGTGTAATAGTACCGTAAAGAACCATTTATATATATAATACACTTATTATGTACAACTTACATCCGCACGGCTAAAAATACGCTCAATTAATCTCGCTGCATAATTCACGGTCGACCTCGCATGCGCGCATTCTCGAAACAATTCTATAAATCCTTGCGCCAAAATATAAATCATAAAAAAAAGAAACACTGCTGCTACGTAAACTCGGCGAAAGAAAAAGTGTTTCGGAATCTCATAGCGGGCATCTGTTCCTTTCTCTCTCTCTCATAACCCATTGTTATTCGAGCCGACGACTGCGCGCCGGATTAATCGAATGAACGTCAAATTAAGCGAGCGAGCGCCCCGCTTTAACCCGTTTACGGGCTGGCGCGCGAGCGAGCGCCTCGATCGGACGTTAATATTGCGTGACTGTGAGCGCGCGTATTAATATGCAGACGGTCGGATCGCGAGCGAGCGGAGCTCTGTGTCGCCTGCCGCACGAGAGAAGGGGAGGGAGGGAATTATAATCCTGGTTGAGATCGCGCGCGCAAGGTGCACCGACTGTGTGCGGTTGGTGTATATGAGGAAAGTGCGGGTATTTCTATATTCGCGATCGTTGGTATT
The DNA here is from genome assembly GCA_900474315.1 of Torymus auratus. Classification (NCBI taxonomy): domain Eukaryota; kingdom Metazoa; phylum Arthropoda; class Insecta; order Hymenoptera; family Torymidae; genus Torymus; species Torymus auratus. The sequence goes on from UXGD01000035.1 coordinate 84,935, forward strand.
TTTGTATTTTAAATATAGAAATTTTTTTTTTTTATTTTAGCTTTAAAATTTCTTTTAGATAACTGTCGCGAAAATAATTACATTTCCGACTTTTATAATACCATTTTCACGAAATACGTCGCATTTTTCTTTAACACGAGTAAAAAGCTTCTACACAGAACTAGAAGGAGCTTCTATATATATCCTATATAAAACCGTACAGTCACAGCCAGTGTGCACTGATAAAAATGTCATCGGGAAACAAAAGATTTCCCTCCTTCCTCGTCGTCCTATACATCCTCTTTTATATACCTTCGCAAAAAACTCCAACTAGAGAGAGGCAAGCTCTCTCTCTCACAAGATTTGCGGGCATTTGAAGACACGCGATACAAAGTAAAAGCTCTCCTCCTCGAAAAAGGAATCGAAGGGAAGATTCCATTTTGTAGTTGAAAGTGCTTCTCTCTCTCTCTCCGCTCGGTGCATTCCCCCGGTGGATACTACTGCACCAGTGCAGAGCGAGCGTGCGAGCCGAAAGAGTCGAGCGCCCGCGCAAAACAAGAATGAAAACGGTAAAATAGTGCGCTACACTCTCTCAGCTGTTTACGGAGAAAAGGCTCTTTCTCCCTTTGCCGTACGTGAGGATATAGTAAAGGATTTGTGGGTGTATAGATATGGGTGCCTCCTACACAATTAATCCATTAATTTCTTAAAGGCGTTTTCATCTTTATTGGATTTATTGAGTATAACTTTTTACTTTAGAAACTATATAAAAGTCTACATCGAAGATACAATATAGCGTGTTCACATTCAATTAAAGTTCAATCTACTCGACGCTAGCATTCCGCACGCGCGTTGAGAATTTCGAAAAAGCACCGTTCCTCGAACACCCCTTTCAATTTTCTCTTTTCGAAAAAAGCATCACACATACAAAATCGCCAACAAGTATGTATATGTGGGTGTGCATCCATACCAGCACAGCTACCCCCCAAAAGAAAGGGGTATTTCAGGCACGGACGCAAGGGCCGGAACGGGGTCGAATGAAAGGAGGAAGCGTGTCTCGTCGGCTGCGCGCTAGTATAGAAAGAAGGCAAAAGAAGCTCGCTCCTTCGCTCTGAAAGCTCTGTACTGTATACGTTCCTTCACGTACGCGCTTGCACACATCCCTCGTTTCCACGCTTCCGTGAGGATTGGCTAGCTGACCCGGTTCCGCTTCTACTCCCGCCGCCCTATTCTAGTCTAGAGCACCCATAGATGCAGCCCTGCTGCTGTATAGCAACCCCGAGTGGTGGCGCGAAGCGTAAAGGGAAAATCGAATTTGAGCCGTTATATCGGAGGAAAGTTATTGGCCGGCGCGCGAGGAATTCGAATTTCAAATGCGCTCGAGCAGTATATACTCGTCTTTGTGTACGGCAGGGAGAAGGCGAGAGAGCGATTGATACGTGTGTGGAGTAGTGTGTGACACGCCGGCCTCTCGGAATGGCCTGCGCAGAGCGGGAATTCGTGTCATCTAATTTCGGTCGGTGAGTGCGATGCGCGCCGCGGCATTTGTAGCGGAAGCCTTAGGATTTGGAAGACTCGAAGTAGTCCGAATGGAGTTTAGAAAGTGGCTTCCGGGGGGATGGCTATAATGCACTTGGAGGAATCTAGAGGATCTTGAAATAAGGTATCGGGTATATACAGATATACTTTCGAAAATTGTAGGTTTACGTATACACAACTTTCTGTCGCTACGCATTTTTTGTCCCTCGTATATCCGATAGCTATATCATTATTCTTATTAGCGTAGTGCGACGAGTCGTCGTCGTGAAAATAACTTTAATCGCATATTATTAGCACCGGAATGCATCTTGTCTCATTAGCGCGCGGAACGTGTCACTCTCCGAACCCGATAAAAACTCACGTCCAATAAAGAATCCCACGTGATTGCATAATCAACCTGGCCGGGTACATTATATTATACCTATGGCATAAGCTCCGAGTCAACGAAGATACAAACGAGTAGAGTATAGATATATATAATCGTGGATCGACGACGGTGGTATGGCGGGCTCTTTACGGCCTCTTCGCGCCTCCTTTACGAGAGAGTGTCAAAGACGAAAATCCCGATGTATAATTAAGGCGAGAGCTAGCGAGCGAGCTTCGCAACTTCTTTTACGACTCGCTACCGACGCCACAGCGCCGTACCGCCGAAAACGAGCGATAAAGGCCCTTGTACCGGCCTCGTAAAAAGTCCGAAGATTTAATCAAAGTTCGCAGGCTGCAGCGCTGGTTGTAGGAGAGAGAGAGACAATATTGCGACGCGTCGTCGTCGGCTAGTTAACCGTCCGCCGTAAATCCCGCACGGGAGTATCTACTCCTGCTCTCTCTCTCTTCCGCGCGCTAATATCGCCTACTACAAGTAGTAGTAATACTTGGCGTGTAAGTGAGTGTATAGAGGAATCCGGCGGGAGGTGCGGGAGGCGGAGAGTGTAGATTCCTTTACTACGGCACATTACTCGGCTAAGTACCGTAGCTTGTATATATATATACATGTAGTATATAGTCCATTTTTTCAAGGCTTGTAAGTTCCTACTTTACTATGTGCTATTATTTTTTAACGGCTAATTATTTTTCTCTGGTATAGCCTATAGCGAGCGTGAAGATGAATAATCAATCTCTGCATGTAGAATACTTAATTTATCCTAAAAGTAACAGATATCCTAACGAAAATCTGGTGAACCAGAGATAAGAAAATTCCTTCTCTGATAAATCGGTTATCCAGCACCTCTCGGCACGCTCGCAAGCCCATCAATTATCATTTCCAATTTTCCCCACTCCTCCATCTCGCTCCTTCGCCATGTAACAATTAAACACGACAGGCGGCGTTTTCAGCGCTCCGCGCTAGCGCCATCATCATCCCCGCCGCGTGCGTGCCGAAAGCTCTTAAGGATCCTGACACCGTGAACGACTTCTCCGCGCCTACGCCGATCGATTAGTCCTCGCGTATAGTTCCTCCAATCTCGCGAGAATCGCGCGCAAGCTCATAAAGCCGGCGGCTCGGCGCGAAAATTGGGCTCGCGCTTGCAGGCGAATTTTATCGCCCGGACATGCAAATTGGCCTAGCTGCATACGAAATATAAAGCTAATGCAAAGCGGAAGCTATCGTATTTAGCGCCGCTGCTGGGCGGTAGAGAGTGCCGACGCTGCTGATGGAAAAACGAGGGAGTGTGTAGGAAAGGGCCGTCTAGCATGCGATTTTTCTTTTTTTCGTCCTTGTTGTTGTTGTTAAGGGTGTAATGATCTCGTTTTTTGGGTGTGTAGGGTAATAGAGATACGAGGTGGATAAGCGCGAAGGTGAGATTTCGGGGATGTTTCGAGAGGGTTTCGTGCGTTATTGCTTAGGTTCGGGTATGTGTGTATGGGAATGGAGGGGAACGCACGATAATCCGACGGTGTTGTTTTGATTAAATGTGTGTGTGTGGTATATTTCGTGTTAGGAGGCAGTTTGTCGGGGCAATAAATCAGAAAAATATGCGTTCGAATAATTAATTTGATAAAATTACGAGGTTGGGCGATATTTTTTACACTACACCTGGAAATAATGATACGTACGTGGGATATATCGTGGAAAAATCGTACGGTTTTTTCATTCTTTAATAAATGTTAATAAGACATTTATAATTCCCGCAATAAAAAGTAACAGTAGCCATTAAAATCGTATTACGCGTGTAGTCGATCGATGTATAAGCAAGGTTTATACACACATAGCCAGTAGGTGTAATTCTGCTCGGTATAACTCATTGTTTTCCAATCGTTTGCTTGCTCACCCCTATGGCATAAACTTAACAACACAGCAGGAAACAACGATTGCACGGGTCTTCGAGCCACCTTTTTTTCTTTTAATTAATCGTCCCACGGGACTACATGCATATATACCGCTCGCGCGGCTTTTTATGCCGATATACACACGGCACTGGTCCGCGTAAGCCGCTTTGCCGATTGAAATCTTAATATTTATTATCCGATTAGCAGGCGGCGGTAGCAGCGTCTCCCCCGGTGTACAGTGAACCGAGGCGTGATCCCCGATAATTAACTCGTTAATTAATCATTAGAACGGTCCGAGCGTCTGTAGATGCGCACCGTTGGCAGAGGGAGCGAGAGAGAAAAGAAACGGAGTTATGCGAGCGACAAAAAGAGAGTGTGAGAAGAAAGGTGTGTGTGTGTGTGTGTGGGTAAGAGCAAGTGAAAAGGAACAAAAAGGGTGAAAGCGAATGGTAGCAGAAGGAGGAGGAGAATATGTGTAACGGAGTTACGAGTTTTGTAAAGCTTATAAGTCGGGAACTGGAATTGATACGGTATTTTGAGCTCCTTCCTTTGTACGACATGTATTTATGACGACGTGAATATGGCCAACTGTATTTTGTCGTATTAAATATTTTTATTAAATATACAAATATACCTATAAACAATCTTAACGTTTCGTTCTCTTTTCTGTTACAGGTAAGCATCTGACTCTTGATTCGCACGGTAACATTTCCCTACACTACCAACATAAGCCAACCATCCAGCGTATAAAGTCAGTAATATACTTATTCCCTAATTCAGCATCACCAAAATTCATATTAAATACGCGTCTACATATCAATTAAGACGTGCAGTAGCTTGTGCACACACGTGTATACCCACTTGCGCTCTATAAATAATGCGCCACGTACTAACCTCTCTCCCCCAATTTGTTCCGCACTCTCGCGCACACTCGCACGCGAGGGATGACTCGCCCGGACGCGCGGAACATGAAAAGCAGATGTTGCTGCTGCGCGTTTTTTCGCGCGCTCTCGAGGCGGCCAGCAAGAACAGACCACCCAGATTTCTCGAGACTAATTCGCGAGCCAAGGGGGCGGATTATTATTATCATCATTACGCGTGTGTATGCGTGGGAGAGAGCGTTACTGCGCCGCGACGAAAGGGTACAAACGAGCGAAGGTCGGTACATGTCGCGTATATATGTTTGCGCAGTTTACTACCAGCGAGACGAATCGAGGGTGGAGGCGGACACGTTTTTGCACGAGCGTCGTTTGCGATTCAAGAAAACATATATATACTGAAAATTCGCGCAGGTTATTAACTTTTTCACTCCGCGTATCTCTTTTATTTTCCTTTATAAGTACAACGAGAAATCCGTACGTAAAAAGCGTGCGGGCAAAAAGGCACCGCGTGTATGTACGCCGCGACTGCTTTCACTCTCGCACCCTGCCGTCAACTTTTAATTGGCGCTCTCTCACTCTGGCACTACTCAAGTGATCCACTCGCTCTCTAAACGCCGGCAGCTGGCCCGCCGTCCGCGTAATTGTAACCTCGTTAACGGGGAAACTCGCGGCTTCCCTCTCTCGCCACACGGCGTTAATGCGTCTATTATGTCTGCGGTTATCCTTCAAATCAGCGCTTTGTGCGAGAGACGCGCGAGACGGGAGCAGAGAAGCGAAGAAGAAGCCGCGTTCTAGCTCTCTAGGCATCGAGAACTGAGGAATGCTTTGGACGGAGGAGAGACGAGTTGAGGAATGAAGTGAGCTGAGGTGTTGGGAGGAAGGAGGGTTTTGTTGTTCGAAAGAGGATAAGAAGGAAGATTTTTATTATGGAAAAATAAAAGCAAAACTTTTGTTTATAAGTGTAGTATAAGTACCGATACATTCGGGATTGATTGAAATATGCGCGTGAAAAGTAAAATATGTCATTTGAATATGCAAATATAAGGGGTTCTCGGTGATTTATATACAAACAAGTGACTTTATTCTTAAATAATATGCACACGTTCTCGCGTCGACTTATTATTCGCGAATTAACTTGGGTACGCAGACTCACGTGCGAGACTACGTCGTCGTAATTTTTTTCACGTCTAGCTACGCTGAAATTGCACGCCTCTCAGCTCCACTGGAGAGCAGTAACGTGGCTTTAATAACGCTTAAATTCGAATTTGATACCGCCGCCGCACAGCGAGCGAGAGACGCGACTCGGCATAAGAAGTTTAGCTTCCGCTACGCGCGGGAAAATCGAAAAATTTGAATTTTGAATCACTAAATTTCACTTTGACGACGACGCTATATAGTATATACCTCGTGTACATTCTTATTATTCATGAAGCGCGTAAGAAAATCACATTACGACTTTCCGATGGACACACACACACACACACACACACGTATACCCACTGTGGTGGACGGCTTTTTGTGCTTGGCCGTAAAATGTATGCTAATAAGTTCTGGAATAGTTATACGCGGGCGCGCAGGCGCATTAATGCTGTTAGAAGTTGCAGAGCGGAAGCTCGGAGCTCCTCGTTTGTCCCCATCCGCCGGCCGCTTGTCTGTGTGTGTGCACGGAGAGCATAAATTGACTCGCGAAATTGTTCGACAAAACGCTCGACTTCGCCCCACGTGTGAGTGGATGTTGATAAAAGTTGGTATGGGTAGGGGTTGTTGTGCGCATGAATTTTCGGCCAACTTTCGCGTCATTTGGTGGACCCGGGCGCTGTGTCGGGTTATTGAATTCGTTTGTTATTCACTGTTTGTCGCAGGAGAGAGAATAATAGAGGCACGCATAGTTATCCTTTAGTTGGTGAATTTTCCCCCGAACAATTCGCACGTCACACACATTTCCCTCTCGGCAACTTTGTCTTTTTATCTACCCCGCCGTGTGCACACACACACTCGACGCAAGAAACCCGCAGGGCGCAAGAAAGGAAGAAAAATTTCGTAGTTTGTCGTCTCCCTCGCGCACAGTGAAACAAATCGTCCCTCTCCGTCGCAGAAAAAGCCATGCTGCGCTCTCTTCGCGAACAGAGCTATATAGGTTCTCCATCCCTCAGGATACACGTGCGCGCGCGAGCTTGCGCGTATATAAAGAAAAAGGGTCGTCGCGTCGGTAAGTTAGTTAAACTGTCGCCGATTCCGGGATATTTGCTCGGGATTACGGCTTCTTTTAACTTCCCGGCGTGACTCTCGCCTCCTCTATACCTCTCCGCGAAAACACGCCCCCAGAGTCTACCAGAGCGGCGTGATTGCCGGGGACTTGGAAAATCGAGAAACTTACGAGAAGTTGCGACGACGACGGGCGAGAGGAGGAGGAGGAGGACCGAGAAAGAGAGAGAGAGGGAGAGCATCGATACTGCGATAGGACCAGGCAGAGTGAATTCCAGAAGCGAGACGGAACTGATCTCCGAGCCTTCATTTCTCTTCTCTCTCCCTCCCTCGCAGCTTTTTTTCTTCTCCTACAGCGTCGTCGTCGTCGTCGTAGCTGCTACTTCTTCGCAGAGAGAGAGAGAGGAGCTATTGCCAGTGGTATAGTAGCAGTCTACCTACCCACCCTCCCACCTGGCAAGAGAGAGAGAGAGAGAGTCTTTTGCTTCTGACAGTTTCTTATAGTCACTTGGGGAATGACTTTCTTGTCGTAAAAGTTGCCCTACGGAACGCGAGCTCGCGCAGAGAGAGAGAGAGCAAGAGAGTTTCTTATTAAAATGAAATATACCGCGAGCACGCGCCCTGTCAATGCCGGGATAGAGCAAATTTCCGATGCGGTTCGTCTTTCGTTTCTCTCTCTCCTTTCGTTCGTTTGATTAAGAATATTGTTTTGTTGAAATTCAAAAGCCTCGGGGGAACGACTTGATTTATTTATTATTTCGATGCTTCACTGGCCACCGGTGACTTTCATTAACGCTTATATTTAGCTCATTTCTACGTTTATTTTTTATTTAATGATATACGTCTGACGTTTATACACCAGTCGTGATAATAATGACGTCATTCGCGCGACTCGCCAACGCAGCCGTGAACTTGTTAATGTATTCACGTGTGTGGATGCGACTATGAATATTCGCGGTAATTGTACTTTTCCGTCCTTTGTTGCCGCGTGTGATGTATTCCTTTTATAAATAGAGAAAAACCGTCAGGGATTTATAAATAAGCCCTCGATTATTACGATTTATTCTATTTATACGTATACCGCGCCAATCACAAATATGACATGTGACCATTCATTTACACGGGATATGCATGCAAATACGAATACGTAACAATAACTCATGTTACTTTAATTACCGCGTAAATTTAAAAATAAACCGCAGTTCTGCAGCATAACCGCAAATTAAATATTAAAGCTCCGGCGTCGCGCACTGCATATACGTATATACATATAATTTTTATTGAAAACTCGAACGTCTATCGATTTAAATGACGCAAGCGAGTATGTGTCTGTCTATTAGCGGTTCTCGTGACGCGTGCGGCGCTCGAAATGTTTTCTCTCTACTCGATGTACTTATATGAGATTAATTACCTCACTCGCGGGCGTGTGTGTGTCTCTGTACTTATACATATATGAAAAAGTCTCGCCTCTTCGGTGTAACCGTCGACGTATACGCGAAACGAGGGCGATAGCACGTGCGCGAGCGCTAAACTCAAGCTCGTAATACGCGGCCATAGATTGAAATCGCAAAAACTCCCGGTGATTAATCGCGTAATTGGCCGGATTTATTGCTCGTAAATCCATCGCTCTCCGCGTGTCCTTTTTCCGCGCGTTCGAAACCACGAGAAATAGAGAGGGGGACAAAGAGTGCACAAGCGCGGCTCTTAAAGGGACGCGACGACTCTCCACATATAGTGTGCACTTTTTCTCTCATTCTTTCCGCGTCCAGAGAGAGAAAAAAAAAGGCAAATATTATGCGCCGAGGAACAAGGGCTCGTCCTTTATCTATAAGCATCTGCGAAAATGCACAGAAAAAAACAACAACGAGGTAGCGAAAGTGAGTATCGCGCGCGTGCGCTCCTTGTTTTGCTGAAAATCCGCGCGTATACGCATTTTATGCGCGTGCGCGCGGGGGATCATTGTTCCATTGTATTCGCGATCGAAACATATACACAGGCGGTGCGCGGCGGCGAAAAAGTGGCTATATATATACACACACGCGTGGATTTTTGCAGGTCGTTTTTGACCGAGCGCGAATATAAAAGCCGCGCGCGCGTGCTACATTTTTCCCCGATAAATTAGACTTTGAAATGGGCCGCGAATAAATTTATTAGAGGGACGAGGACGACGACGACGCGTGCATTCCAGCTACGCGGCTACCGAATCGAACGCTTTTCAGGGTTGCCGCCGCGATTTTTTGCCCGCGTATATACGTTGTTTATGCGTGCGCGGCATAATGAGTGGAAACTTTCAGCGGCGTGTGTGTGTGTGTGTTATTTGTGTTTATGCTGTGTGTACTTGTTAGCGGCAAATTCTCCCTCGTGTTTTTTTCCTATTTTTTTTATTTCACGGTTGGATTTTATAATGCGACAGGAGACGAATATTGCGTAACGCGCGACCTGACGCGCGCCGCTACACTGGATTTATAATGCACGTTAAAAGTGGTATAAGATTAGCGCGCGCGACCTGCATAAGTACAACGCGAGACTTCAAGAGCTACATTATTCATTAAAGTAATATTGGTTTATTCAAATGAATTTTATGTCAGGCTTTTTTCTCTCTCTTACTCTTACGTATAGAGTCAATGTAGAAATTTAATTAAACCTTATAGTACCACCGTCGAGTGGAATATACACAGCGACAGGTCGCCAGGATTTTCATAATATATGCCAAAACATATAGAGATATATATATTAGAACCGCCGTTGGCGCGAGCAAGATATTAATTGCTGAAATCCCCACCGCAATATCGTAATATTTACAGTCCGTCTGCATCAGCATATTAATACTCCTATCTCTCTCTCTCTTCCATATATACTCTCTTATTCAAAAAACGACGCACGCAGAGAGAGAGAAACGCGAGAAACTCGTATGCAGTCTGGAGGATATCCGTTACGTGGATCGCGCGCACGCGCTACCGGGGAAAATGGGACAGCGATTGCATCGGGGAAGAGGGAGGGAAACCTTCGCTCGCGAACGAGGAAGAAGAAGAAGAAGAAGCCAACTTGCATATTGCATTCTGGGCTATAGCTATCGGTGAGCCTGCGCTTCGATCTGCCGCGCATCTCTCGCTTTTTCGATGACATCTCATTTTCGACCGGGGAAATGCTCTTTGCGCGTAGTAGCAGCCTTTTTGCTTCCGTTTGCCTCATGCAGAAGGGGGGATGGAAATTTCGTCGATATACGCGGAAACGGATAAGCCGCGCGCGCGCGTTCGAAAGTTTTTACATTGCGGGGGATGAAAAATTTTTCTCGAAATGGTAACGAGAGGTGCGAAAAATTCGATGGTTGTATATATGGGGATAATATTTTTTTGCGGGATTCCGTTGGAATTTTTTGAAAAAAAAAGGTATGTTACGTATGGATCAAACATTTTTTTGTGAAAATATATAAAATTCGCAGTAAATAACAAAAGTGCAGCCGGAGTTATAGCAACAGTCGATATATTTTCACTCCGATAAATACAGCAGAGAGAAGTAAATTTACACACACTCGACGCGCAAAGAAATATTTCACAGATTCCGCGACGCAATGTCGCGAGATATGCATTTAAACGACTCTCGGCCGAGAAAAGCTCGCACACACGCGCTTTGAAAAATATACTAGCTGTGTATATACCTTTATTTTTTCCTCTATTATTTATCACCATGGGAGCTCACACGGAATACATTATAAAACCTCGCCGCGTTATTTCCTCTATAAAAATGCCAAATGAAATACACACACATACGGTTGCTCAATCATAATCGACGCTTAAGCATAGCGCAATATAACCGTCGTGCGAACTGTCGCACTATACACGAGGCGCCGGCCTTCTGTCTCTCGTCTTCGATGAGGTAAGACGGTATATACGACGCCCACGGGTCGTGGAAAACCTACGAGAGAAAGGAAAACATGAGGCGGCCGCCCACGCGTTCAATCAGCTGGGGTATAATACGGTCGAATTAATACACGCTGCTGCCGAGCGCTTGGCGATGGATGATGAAAGGAGCGCGCGTCTAATTACTGTGGTGGAAATAAAGGAAGAGCGTATAATAGTTGCGTTATGGCCGTTATTATCGAGCTGGGTTCGGCGAATTTCGATATCCCGGGTTTTAGGGTCGACGAACGCGCTCTTAATTAGAACAGTTTCGACTAACTTCGCGAATATACACAGACTCGAAACTTCTCGTCGATTTCTCAATTTAACGAACGCGCGCGACGATATAAATTAAGCTAAATATAATTCTCGAGGCTAAACGATATAAAATGGTATAGGCCCGCGTGGATTTTATCGCGGGTATAATTAACTTTGCGCGTTTTATTGCGCCAATTAATAAAGCCTGTTAGAGAGAGGAACGCGGGACGGATGGATGATAAAAATCGGCCGGGCGCGATAAATCTAAATTATATTCCCGCATATGGCGACGACAACAAATGGTTCGCAGAAATTTCGATATAGTGATGCACTTTCCGGGCCAGAATTAAATTGAAAAAAAAAAACGAAACAAAAGGAGAAGGGAGAGAGAGATAGTAAGCAAACGGTCGAGTGAGTAATTCCCGACAATTTATCGAGACAATTGTCGCAGATCGGTATCGCGTATTCGTGCGGGCGCGGGAGTATAGTCGCAGCAGCGTCTTCACGTAAAGTCGCGCGCGCATGGCCCATACCAATTCATCAGGACAATATAAGCGTCATTAAGATAACCAATATGGAGGAGGGAGATAAAAGCCGCGGGAGACATTCGGTTTTATACCTCGCGCTCGCTAGCTCGTGCAATATTGCCACGACGACCCTATTTTCGGGGGGGATAAGGATCCGGACCGCGACGGACGAGCCTCCGCGCGATTATCTCGGGGGCAGGATCACCCACGCTGCATCTCTCGAGGCTTCTTCTTTTTGTTATACTACTACTATACGACTCGTGCGGCCTTTTGTTCGGGGCCGTTTTCAATTTCTCGGAATGGCGGATTAATTCTTATACACATTCGACTTACACACGACGAGGAAAAGCTATTAGTACTTATATAACGTGTATAATAGACACGTTGGTTTTAATTAAAAATGAAATTGTAGCCGTGAATAGAAATTTTCATTTCACTTAATGATACGGTATACCCATGACTATATATACTCGTGGCTATTTACGAACAACAGGGCGCCATTAGTCGTCGGTCAGTTATATAGGTACAGTCCTTATCGCGTCCTCGCTCAAAGAAACGCTGTTAATTTCCACCGCGCCAATGCAAATGCGAAGGCTCGCGCGCGCCGCCCGCAAATACCTAGAATTATAATGCAAATTGCCCGATCGTAGATACACACACATACATGCAGTCCGAGTGAGAGAGAGAGAGATTCAAATAGGACGCGCGCGATTAAGTAATCTATTGTACCTGTTAAGTATTGTACTATATCGCAATGATTCGTCCAATTTCCGATGACCTAAAAACTCTCTCTCTCGAACCGAACTCGTGACCGGTCACGGCCAACCGTCTCTCTCTCGTGAATAGCTTAAATGGAGAACGAACGGCTCGCTCTTACATGTTATAGTGTGTGTATGACCACGAGCCGTAACAAGGTGATAACGGTTGTATTGTTTTGGCGGCGGCTGCGCGCGCTCGGCAATAACTCTAATCGGCCGCGGGAAACAAATGTAATTTCGCCCGGCGACTCGGACACGAGTGAGTTCGGCGCCTTGGGAACAGAACTCGCTCGGGCTGTAAAAATATTTACAACGTTATTTACGGTATCGCTATATATATCTATACGCACGCGAAAGTTCTTATCAAGCGTAGCCCCATTATTCAATTCCGGTCTTATCGTCGTCATATATAAGCGAGAGCACAAACCTGCCGCCACTGCTGCTAGCATTGCGCAACCCCCCCGCAAAAGTAATAGAGATCGAAGTAATAATCCGTTCGGAGAAATTCCAATTACATATCGCGTGCTTCCCTCTGAAGCGATGCTTGGAACCGTACGTATAGCGGCACATGCACACGAGAAACAATCATTTCGTCAAAAGGCTCATTATATCGCTAGCATAATTTAAAACGACAATAACGACCACACCGACGTGACGGCGCGCTGCATCTATACGTGTACGTCGAGCAGCGGCGCATGTAACCACTTACACATAAACGACACACACGGAGATACACTTGAATAAAACATGCGACAGATGACATGTCTCCGTATATAACATTCCGCGCGGGAAAAAGGATAACCTTATACACGTATATAGGTACGCTGCGCTCGCGTATGTAAACGAAACGGCGAACACAGAACTCGCGCGGCGGCATGCGATTCTCCCTAACACACACGTATCTAGGTACATGTGGGGCGCTTTGCTTATATTAGACAAATATTTAAGCGCGCGCGTGACACGAAGTCTCTCTCTCTCTCTCCCTAGAGTCGTCACGATCGCATGCAGAGGGAGAGAGAGAGAACGGGACCGACGGCGGCGGGCTAATTTGCAACGGGTTGCTGGGCTCCTTATCGACTCGCAGCCCCGAGAACTGGGTCGCCCTCGACTTCCGTCATCGTATACACGCCGAAAACGACGCGCGCTGCAAGCACGTTCCTTTGTCAAGGGGAATCCGTTCGTGATGAGCGGAATTCCGCCGCACGAGTATGTATAGGGCTCCTCGAGAGGGGGTTAAGGATCTTTGGCGCGCCGATGTAGTTCACGTTCGAATAACGTACTTTTATATACAAGTCAGAGAGGTTGACGGGAGGGATGAAAGGTCAGACATATAACTGAATACGTCAGCGATGACAGACGGTTTTTTTTTTTAAATTAAAAGTTATTTTCTGACGTAATATAATGACGCACGTAAAGGCGTGACGATGATCCCTGACCGCCGACGTCACGCAACGGGTTATCAATAAACGTGTACCGGCCCTGTCCATACTGCACATACCAGTATTATATATATACGTATACTTTACATTATAAAACCGGTGCTGACTTTACGCTACTATGGGGCTTCGCCCCATACGCGGAAGAAAATCGATCGCCGCGCGCGTATACGGCAATTACGCGAGCTTATACGAGAGGGAACGTCGGCCCGTCAACGCGGGAGGAGGAATTATTCAGTGGATTTCGTTATGGGGTGTGTGTAGCATAGACGCGCTCTATAGACGTGCGCTCTCAGTGCGCTCGAAGAGTCATTACGTTGGGAGGAGGAGGAGAGACGTCTGACCGAAGAGACGTGGATGATGAGGATTGCAAAGAAACCCGGAAGGGAGAGGAGAGAGAGAATGCGGTGAGTGACGGGGGAGCGATGGCTAATTCCGTTCGCTTTTTCGCGAGCCGTATATATAACTGCACATATACTCGAGTGCTCAGTATTTTCGGACCATTGTGGGATTCTATTATGAGCCACTGGCATGGTATATGGAGGTATTTTTGTTCATGCTATTTTGGAGAAAATATAGTCTCTCGGGATGGTAGAGTTTTTTTTTATTTCAATAAGTTTTCTATTGTACGATTTTTTATGGTTAAATAAGTATATATATAAAATTGCGAATCAAGAATATATATAAGATACTACTTAGGAAAAAGAAGTCAGCGGAAACATATTATACATCACGCGACACTACAATATGAATGAACACCATTAGATACACGTAGCTACATTGTGCAGAGTCAAGCAGCAGCGTGGCAGCAGAGACGCACGCGCGCCTATTACCGCTACGGATAATCCACGAAATATTAATAACATGTAAGTCGTCGTCGTCGTCCCCTCAAGACTCAACCGCGTGTGCATCACATATATATATATACACGCTACGCGCCCACATCGCGACCGTAGCTCATAAATTACTAACGCGCTTGCGAGCGGACGATACTCTCGTGCTACTACTACACGCCGGAAACGCGACTTTAGACGTCGATGATTTTCCCCGTGCGTAAAGCTGCTCCTCCACGTCGCCGTAAATACTCTCTCTCTCTACCCGGCGTACAAAAGCTTTTTCCGGCGCTCATGCTGCAGTGGGGGCATTAAACCTTGGCAAATTACGCTACATGTCGCTATACGCCGCTTGCGCGCGTTCGTGAATTCTACACGGGCATCGATCCGCGTCGGTCTACCTGCGCCTGTGGTGCACGGACGGCGGTCAGAGAGAGGTTCGCTCTCTTTGCGGCTTTCCTTTTTATTCTGCGGCCAGCACGCGCAAGCGGCCAACGGAAGATTGGCAGAATGCGCGCGCTTTGACTCGAGTGCAGCGCAGAGCTGTGGCTTTTTTTCTCGCAGACTCTCTCTCTCTCGCTCGCTCTCGTTTGCCTCGAGTTTATTTTTTTCGGCCGCTGGTTATGGGTAGTTTTAGAGGACGCTGGCTCTCTCTCTTGTTGGCGTTTTTATTTACCGTGAACGGAAGAGATTGATCGCGCTGCATGTGTTTTAGAAAATTGATCCATTATAGAGTCCCTGCACTTTTTCGATGCATATTTGTGTTTTTGAAAAACGGTGTTGTGGGATATAGTTGCAGAAGCTAACGTGAGTTTTAATTGTACAGAGGTGGTTTGCAAAAAGTATAAAGTTCGTTTCTTGGTGCATTAAGAAAATCCACAGGGCGTTGATTGCGGGCAATAAATAAAGCCCGATCGCCGGCAGTTAGCTCTCGGGCCGATGAAAAATGGACTCTGCCACTTTGTTCCGGCACGTTATTTCAGTCCGTAAGTGCACATCGATGTCTAATTCCTTTCGGTAATTTCCGCTCGGCCTGCGTGCGTAACTTTTTACAGCTACTACACTAATACACACACTCTCTCACTTTGAAAACGTGCAGAAAATCGAAATAAAAGAGAAAAAAAGGTAATGTGCATATACTCGTATCCATTATAACACGTAGAATTTTCAATTGGATATATCATCGTTGAAAACTCGTTATCGACACACGTTCTCTCGCGGCCGCTCGGGTAATCGTTCCCGCGTCGAATGAGGTTCAATATTTGATCGAGTTTTGTTTCGCGGCCCCCGAGTAATGCGGGAACGCGTTTCTCTTCTCTCTTTCGTTCTCCCTCTCATTCGCTCTCTCTCTCTCGCGCCCCCGTCGTTCCCACCGGATACTTTTGCGGTTTTTACGCGGCTAACGAGCCGTTTCGCCAGACGAAAATTTTCGACGGCGATTATCGACGCTGCCAAGTGCCGCCGCACCGCCAATGATACGTGAAGAGAGAATCGCTCTCTCCCTCTCGCGCTTTTTTGCGCCCGGAAAAAGTTCTTCTTCCCACCCTCTCAATGTCGCGGTCGTTGATTTTATCGCGCCTTTAACATTCGTTCCAACGAAAGTCTATATACTATAGAGCGCGAGAAAAAAAAACTCGCCCCATAAATAAACCGTATCCCAATTACACGTACACAATGCGCCCCTCTTTAGAAACTATGCCGTAGGCAAAAATCATCGTGTGTGTTATACACAGCACCGCAGTGGCTTTTTCTCGCGCTGTTTGCAAAAGTCTCATGCTGCTGCCCTCGTCATCTTGAAAGTTACACGAGAGGAGAGAACTATACCGAGAGAACGAGATATAGGGAGTACGACAAGAGCAGCAGCGTGCAGCACGAGTAGGAGATGTGGGCGGATCTAGCTCCGCGAGTTTACTTTGAGTTTACTTGATAACTAAGTACATACTTGAACCGAGCGCGCGCACGTGACCAGATGGATACCGCGCGGCTGCTGCCGTTGCACTCGAGTGTATATATACGTTCCCCAGCGGTGCATCGATGCGATGTAGCTCCTTATTGCTCGACGACGACGATCTTTCGTCTGCGCGCGCCAGGATTGCACGTTAAATATTAAGAGGCTTATATATAGCGTGGATCTGCTGAAATCATTTCGCGAAGGTTATGAGCTTTGAGATCATTAATCGTTTTTTGAATAAATTATATGCACGTTGAAGTTTCTTTTACGTATAGTAAGTTAAGTTTATTAACTCATTAGATTACAATATTTACGCGAAAATTGCAGTGTAAACTGTAGCGCGTGAATAATGGAAAGCGCCGCGCGAGATGTATATAGAGCGTTATATGTATAAAACTCTTTACTCGAATCAATTTTACGCGAGTGACAAAGGCAAACAAACTTACTTACTTGCAGAGTGTGTGTGTGTGTGCAGCGGTGCAGTAAATCACGGTGACCGAGTATCGCGCTGGTGCATTTATAAACGAGTGTGTGTATATATGCACTGCTATATACACATACACGAGTACTAGGCATTTGCTTTCATACCTCTGTTATTACTTTAATGCACGTTCTTTTTCTCTCGCTCCCCCTGCGATGACAATTTTCGTTATCAAAGCTCGGCAGGCCGCAGTAGCGACAACTCGGCGCGTAACAACCGCGCTGGATGGAAGAAAAACACGAAGAAAAAGGGTGAGAGAAACTCACCAAACACGCTGCATTATGCAGTGAGCGCGGGAAAAGTTTCGAAAAATTCGCGCAGCGAAGCGAGCCTTAAATCACCGTCTCTAACTCGAATTAAGGGTCGTAAAGCACGTGCACGCTGTGGTAGGAGGAGAGAAAAAGAAATAAGGCTAGAGCGCAGCCATAAGAAAATTATTCCAACGACAACGGTCTACTACTATACTACCCTTTCGCATAACACATATATTTACCCCTTTGTGTACTCGCGATATCTCTCTCTCTCAGAGTCGCGAATGGATTTCTTTTGTGTCCGCCGATTGGTCGATATATAGAAACGAGAGAGGAGGGTTCGCTCGCATGTGATAGCGATGCACGGGGGCCAAGGGCTGCCATTAGTTTAATGGCGTTTTCGCTATATATTTACGGTATATATGTCTTATTCCTTCCACTCTCTGCGTGCGTTCGGTTATAGATGCAATCACGAATAGGCTTTAAATATAAGCGAAAGCTTACCTTTTCGCCATGTGATTTATTATATGCATACTCCTCTCTATTGCGTTACATGGAGACACGCCAAAAAGAGAGAGAGAGAGCATAGCGAATGGGTTTCCAGAGGGGCTATTTCCGCCGGGATGTATATGATGCTTATTAGAAATGGAATTGGATGCGAATGTATCCGCGAATTGGTTTATCGTGTAATATATATATCGTTTGGTCGAAATACGTCACGACGAAGAGAAACTTTTTATAAAATCGAATAACTACCTTTTAAACTACTGAGATAATAATAGCGTCACGACAGTTATCACCCACTTAATAATAAACGTCATATCCGCGTCCCTGCATATTTCAAAACGCATTTTATTGACGCACATGCACGCAGGACGCGTCGTCGCTTACATAGCGTCAATATTTACCGTGCGCCTCGCAGCCTCTTGAATTTTTAACAACACACATCGCTCCCTGGACAAAAGTTGTAGCATCATGCACGTACAGAAACGTACCTTGAAAAATTCAAACGCGTGTATATATGATACTTCCTATTCTTTTCCTACGCAAACGAGTTTATATACCGTGCGGCTACAGAGAGAAAGAGACAACGCCAAAGGGTTACTCGCACACCGTGTAAAGCTCTTAATGCTTGCGATAATAATTCAGCGCGTGTGCGCTATCCCAGGATGAAGTATTCATCCGGCCGTTATAACTGCCGCTTTTTTGCACAGCAAGCGAGCGCGAGCACCGTATATACCCGGGGGAAAATCGAGCGTGACGACAAACGCCGAAAATAGCAAGCAGGCCGTAGTAGTATACGTCATAGGACGACAGCGGTGCTGCTGCTGATTCTCGCGAAAAGTTTTCGCGACGATATGGAGGCGACAGTTTCTGTGACGTCGAAAGCTCGTTTAACGAGCATAAGGGCGATATATAATTTTCCAAGTATTATATAGGAGAGTCGTGAGAAAAGTTTTTGTAGCTCGCGTCGTTGTCGACGTTACAAGCACTCGTGAAGTATCGTTGTAAATCTCGTTCGTATACGTTCTATCATCATCGTCGAGAGTTTAAAAAGTATAATGCTAAGACATCTGTGCTCAAATACAGCGTTGCTATTGGTAGATTCGCATGAAGTAGACAGCACCCACACGTAATTCCCATACGCCGGAATAATTTACAGCGCAGAAAGTGAAATCTTGCTGGCATCTCTCAGTGAAAAACCTTTAAATGTACGCCATTTCTATGCGCAGCAGTGCGATTGCGTAGAGCGTAAAAAAAGAACAGGCGCGCAGACGAACGGCGCACTGGTGATCGAAAGTTTCCTCCGAACGAACGAGAAAGAGAGAAAGGAAAGGATATCTCGTTACCGCGCGGAAACGCGAGCGGCGATAATTATCGATGGGAAGGGAACTAATTAAGTTTTCTGATGACTATTGACGATATCACTTACAAGCGGCCCGCGCGCTGTTTACCTGGGAGCCGTCGTTTTCGAACGTCGCGTTGATGACGAAACTTTCGCCTGCACGATATTCTTTAATAAGAAAGGGTACGAGAGAGAGAGAGCGAAAGGAAGAGTAGCTTGTAATTAGTTTCGGCGGTATACATATAGCGTGGAGGCCCCGTCGCGTCATTTAATTACTTCGTACGAACTTGGTGCTCTCGCTGTGTAAATTGTAGAATAAAAATAAGAACGAGAGAGAGAGAAAGGTTCGGGCACACGAAGAGGAGCCGCCTTTTTAACTAATTCGAGTAATTGGATAGAACGCTGTGCTGCAGTAATGCGATTGTGCTTGCGCGAGAAGAAGAATGGAACGACGAGGCTCTCGTCGGCAGAGGATAGAATATCCCTCCCCATCGATTAGGTCAACACCGGGACGAGTCGAAAGTGCAATCACTCATAAACAATGGAATCTGATTGGCGTGGAGAGTGAGAGAAAGGTAGAGGGAGAACTGGCGCGCTTAGAAACGGGGCCAGGAGGAATACGCGAGGCGATCGATCCGCACGCTCTCTCTCTCTCGCAAGTTCATTCCGATAATAGAACTCGAGTTCTCTCCCTCATTCCTCGTCCTCAGGAATCGCCATAATTTGCTGAGCAAGTCCTCTCGTTATGCCCGAGTCCTTATTGTACAACTTTGCGGCGGCGCGTGACCTGACGTCAGAGTCGCTCTGCACGCGTTTGATGGATCATCCGATCGAGGAGGAATACTCGTTGTAATTTAATTGAACGCAGAGAAGAGTTATATAACTCTCTTTCGCCCGCGCGGGGTGAGGTATAGAGCTTTATAACACCCGGAATAGTAGGTCAATCGTGCGGAAGAACCGTATAGAGTAAAGGGAGGGAGGGGGGCAGCAAATCGGATGTGTGAAATTCGGCTGGCTGAGCTTTTGTGTATGAACAATTGAAATTTCGAGCGAGCGCGATCGTTGATTATCACGTCTAATCGTGTTTTAGCGGAATTAAACGCTCTCGGACGTGGATGGCTCGATTAATTTTCGATGATGGCGTGTGCACTGCGCCAACGCTGAATAAGGCATATTCGCTTTAGGTGCGCGCTGCCGGCGCGATATATCGATTGAAAAATATTCGAGGTAAATAATTGAGAGAAGCGTCGCCGGCTTTGGACACGCGGCTATTATACGTGCGAGAAAATACACGGAGATCACCAAGTATATAAACTTTTATTAGCGTTTCCAATCGCGGACTAAAATTTTTTCATTCCCGCGCGAATGCATCTACATATAGAGACTTGGAAAACTCGGCGATTATCCTAGAACGCGAGTAGGAATAGCTGCATGAAGATCCAATCAAACAACTCCCATCAAACTTCTATATATATACGTAAGAAAAGATATCTGGCTTCCAGGGTGGTGTGGGAAACGAGAACTTTTCAATTCTAATCCGGCGGCGCGCACCTGGTGATAACGACGTAGTCGAGCGACGACCTTACTGGCAATCCTAAATTCGATTTTCGGCTCTCTCTCTCTCGAAGAGAAGTAGGAGCTGTGGCTCTCCAGCTCAGGGCGCCGGCGCGTAGATATAGAGATAGCGGCGGGGCGCGGGTGGTAATTGAAGTACAGTCACGTAGCGCCCGTTCCGGGCATATCTCGATAATCGGGCCGAGGGGGCCTCGATCATCGGCGCGCCAGTTCATTTCATTCTACCGCGGACAATTGGAGCCCCGCGCATATAGCTACGGCTCTTCACCTGAATTGGATAGGTTAAGGAGCGTCGGGCCTTGAATACCCGATTTCTCCGAAAATCTTATTCTCGTACGTGTGTAGTGCGCTTTTGAGAATATCGCGTAGATGTGTATATATAGGGGGGTGAGAAACTTACGCCGCTGCTGTGAATACACACAGCTCTTCTCGTGGGATACCTTCGCGGCGCTCTCTTGTGCATGCGCGCGAGGATAGAGAGAGAGCTATATCCCAGCGTACTCGTGAATGCGATAGCGGGATCCCGCACACTCACTGGGTCAATTCTATCGGTTGGTTTTTTCCAGGGACTCTCTCTCTTATTCGGTATTCCCTCTGGTGGTAGAGGTATATAGATGTACATACATAGACGAGAGCGCGCAGGTATATAGCGTTCTCGTATTCAACGAAAAATTGCTCTGTGTGGATTCGATTCTTTCCTCCCCCCTAGTCCGTATATGGCGCGTTTTGTTTATGGGAAATTAAGTCAGGGCAAACGAGGAGGAGAGAAATGATCAAGGCAGCTATATTCTCTCGAATTCTGATCGTCAGACATGTGCGAGCTAGAAAAAAATGAAATGCGAGGCTCGCTTGTGCGTTAACAAGGTTTATATGGAAAACTGGGTCAGCTTTTCGCTTTTTTAATTAACTGTAAAGAAAGCGAGAGAGGGGAAAAAAACGCCGATAGGGCGCGGCCGCAGCCGCGGGTCAATTTTATTAAACGTCAATCCATTTATTCTCCCCGACGCGGCGGCGTCTGAAAAAAAAGAGAGGCGAAATTTTTCACTCGACTAACGTACCTCCAATTTTTTATCTGTCGGCTGCGCGGCTGCACATTTTTACACCACACCACTTTTACCTATACCCGATTTTCCCCCCCGTATTCTTCCGACCCGTCGAAGCCGTGTCAATTAGATTCTGCAGAACACGCGCGCGAGGGAGCGCAGAGTCTATACTTACCGGCGAATCATTCTTTTACCCCGTTATGCATAATATTCCGATAGGTAAAATTGCGGTTCGCGTGGGAGAGCTGCTGGATCAGCACACGATGAATAATGCCCTAGTTGCCGGCTGTTTAATTTAATCTAATCAATTATGAAATCTAATTTGAGGTGCGCGCATCGCGGATATATGCATATACACACGCACAAGTGCTTAATTAGAAAATAATTCGCGATCTAGATTAATAAGCACGCGGCGATAGCAGATATAGTTTATTGATCATCGAACAAATTTGACGATTTAATGACGCGTGAATTATTCAACGCTATAGTACTGTGTTTAGTTTGAGCCAAGTTTCGTTGTAAACTTAGATTAGATATATGTTAATAAAAACATCAATTATTGCTGTAAAATTAATGCGATTACCGCGCGGTTAATGAAAATACGATACTTATACATTATACCGACGATTTAGATATAACCGTAAACAAGGCTGATCGTCCATAAATTACCATTAAATTGAAGAAAAATAAATTAAATGAATAAATGCCGATGAGGAAACAGGGTCGGACGTCGGTACTCCACATCCCCTTCCTTATACACGCACATATAGTTCCACCCACTCGGGAGGCCAAGAAAAAGTCAGAAAGACGAAAAGAGAAAAAGGCGACTCTCTCTCGTATCGTATTCCGGGAGTCCGTACATTTCCAGGCGGTTCCGTGAGAGCTCGCACAGGAACAATCGAGCGCAAGAGAGAGAGAGAGGGAAGAAAAGAGACTCGCGAGATTTATCGTCGCATTAGCCGGTCGTTTGAGAATTCGAGGGCTCGCTTATTCTCGGATAAAAAGCAAAAAAAGAACCTCCGCAGAGCACACATAAGAGAGACAGAGAAGGAGAGTATAACCGGCACCCGCCGCGAACGTAATCGAATTTTCACGAATGCGAATTTTCCCTCCCGATGGGAATAGTGTATATAGAGGAGAGGAAAATTAAAAATTAACGAAGCCGGATTGACAATTACGCGAACGAGGAGAAAATGAGAGTGAAGTCAGGCAGTGGTGGTGTGGTGGTGGCTTAATTGCTTTTTAAAACTCGCGCGTAAGTTCGATTTCAGACGCGCGCGCTTCGACTATGCTCGGGAATGTTCAATATTAGTTCCTCCTTCGTACGTGCCGCTGTAGGTGTATATATACGCGTCTGTGAGTTTGCTAAGTACGCCAAAGCTATGGTAATTAACGCCCTTGTTGGAAATCGAAGGGATCTACCTCTCGCGAGACCCTTAGGAGACTTTCTTATACTCTCCCTCGTCTCACAGCCGTCAATGGCGATAAAAGAAATTCCCCGTTCGAGGTTAAAACGTTTTTTACCCTTGTTTAATTAATGTTTCAATTAAATAATGACTAATTACTTTCCGAGATCTCTGTATATTTACAACCCGTCGGTATAAAATTTCAATTAACCGTATATATAAAGAAAAAACTCTCCCCCTGCGCCAAATTGTTTAATTAAGAAAGGCCCTCCGGGCGATAAATCGAGCGGGAATCCGTTAAAATCTCAACCTCCCTATTTACATTCCCGCATATAAACAACAACGTGCACCTGCCCTCACTCCCTCTCTTTCTCTCTTTCTCGCACCGTACGTGTACTGCAAAAAGCACGCACGAAAAGTGTTGCTGCCAGTGCGTGCACGCACCCAGAGGAATGCCCCCTGATGAATAAAAAAAAGCCACCGCGGCGCGTCTCAATTACGCAATTCAATTACGGCACGCCGTATATACATACGTATATATATACACACGTGCGACTCCCGTATACTTGTCGCGTGGCCGCGCTGCACGCGTATAAATATCGGGACGATTTAATCTCGCCTCGAAATCGGACGTTTCCTTGCGAATTCCTTGCGCGCCTCTCTCTCGCTTGGCTTTTTGCGCGAGCTGCTGCTGCAGCGAGTGCATAAAGGGGAGACCGGTTCTAGTATAGCGGTATATAAGCGAGGGAGGGGGTATATAAATGCGCGAGTGCGCGGCAAACGGAAAGCCGAAGATAGATGCGAAATTAATGGTTTTGATTATCCTGCCGGTGGAAGACGACGACGACGCTGCCGTGCGTTTCTTATTTCGACGTTTTTCTGTGTGCGTGCGTGTCGCGTGCGTGCAGGAGAGGGAATGAATAATCGGTTGCGAGGACTAACGTGTGCGGTTGGTCGGTTTAATCCCTCCCGGAAGGTAAGAGAGAGATAGGCGCGCGTATACGTGGGATTGAAACATTATGATTTTCCGAGGTAGGTGAAAAATGCGTATATACTTTCTTCTCTCTCATCCCATATCGGATTATTATTTATTCTCATAGTTCACTGAGAGGTTCATGACTCACGACTCTAACCGCGTGCGCATGCGTCGGTCAAGTACCATACTTGCAATCATTCTTGGAACCGCTCTAACACACGCATATTAATAAATCGTACGCTCAAGTTGCCCTGCAAAAAAAAAATAAACTTGTGCCGCGAATTCGCGAGTCTTATCGCAGCACGTATACGCGCTTATAATAAATCCGCACGGGCTCGTTACTCATCGTCTTATCGAGAGCCTTGCGTTATACTCTCCCTTTCTCCGTATACTCGAAACCCCCTACTAATGAATTGAGTCATACGCCCCTCTCGAGCCGCTTTATACGACCACGAAAATATAGTCAACGTACATTATTATTATATTATTATTATTACTGCACTATGCGCGTAACTGTCACTCACCGGCGGGCGCATAAATCATCGATTCGGACGCAGAAATTTCAATTTGTATTAACGGCATTATTTATTACCGCGCGGTCGTGGTGCGCCCGTTACGAGAGTAATTTACAGCTGGAGAGCAGCAGCCGCGCACATATACATGCGGGGTAAATATATTTCGCGTGATTGCGCGCGCTAGCGGGGGATAAAAAAAGTATTTATGGGGACAGGCCCATAGGTATAGGCAGACATGATAACGTTGTCAGCTGCGTGCTTGATGTTATATACTCTGCGCGTGAGAGGGCCGGACCCGCAATATAATTGCTTCGAATGAATACATTAAATAGTGCAGCGGCGGCGGCGGCAATGGACCGTAGCGGCGAATAAATCATTGTTTCCGTCGATCGCAATATAACGACAATATAGAGTAGACTGCGCGAGACAGAAGGGGTTATATATTGATCGATTGAAATGTATTATATATAACCCCTTGCGCGCCAAAATTTAATCACAATATATTGATGTGTGGATTTTCAGCCGTAATAGTAGAACGCGAGATTTCGAGTTTTTGATGTAGGTATATAAATTTGAAGAACGGCCCTGTCATCGCGCCAGAACACGACGCCGAAAAGCCGGGGTAATTGCATCGAGTATTTTCCGCGCGCACGTCGTCGTCGAACTATCTCTTGCGCAAAAAGGGACAGCGAAAGCCCGGGAGCTTCTTTCCTCGCGCGCATTTTTCAGCCCGGCGTAAGATTACTTCGTTGCCCCGTTACGCACGTAGTCATAACAAATCACACGCTGGATCGCCGCCAGCTCGTTTTCCTCCCTTTCTCTCTCTCTCTTCTCCCTATACGGTATATATATCGAAATAAGATCAAAGGCCGAGAGAGATCCCACTCATTCTCTCCCTTCTCTATCGTGACTCGACCCGACACAGTTAGCGCGCGTGCGATAGATCGATGCTGAATTGAAATCAAAGCGCGTGGGAGGCAGTCGTTTACCGTTTGACTATACGGTATACTGTATATACTACCGCGTGTGCGGCTGGTCGCGAAAAAGTGGGCATGCATATTGAGAGACGCGCGTTCGGATGAGATTCGCGAGCGCGCATATGCAACAGCTGAATGCCGATGTGATGGGGGTATGTTATAGACGAAAAAAAGGGAAAAATAGCGGTGTGTCGGGTCAATATTTGACGAGTGATTCGGTGGGTGACCCTGTGGTTAGTTAAAATAAACGGTTTATGAAGTGTATAATTGTTGGGGATCAAACTGAATTTTCATGTTTTTTTTTTGCTTAAACGTTTCTTAGACTTTTCACGAAACGCAATAACGGCAAAATGCAGAAAGATCAATGGGTATATTTGATTCCAAACAAGCGCGTCTCTCCGACTACCTGCAATTCGATTGATCCGATATATATGTATACTGTCGCGCCGGGGGCAAGGAATTTTTCATACATCCCCCTATTGTCTCTCCCAGCAGCGCTTCATATCGAAATTTGATTGGAAAAGCCGGAGCTCATGACTAGGCGAAGAGACGTAATTGACTTCTCAATGTTCGTGAATAAGGAGACGCTTTGTTTTGAAAGGACCGCGCGCGCGCGTCTCGATTTATCATAGACGATTTATCGCTCAGTCATTGCAATTTACATTCTCGTTACGTGAAACGAGATGTGAAATCATCATCGTCGTCGGGCGTTCATGATAACCATCTACTATCAATGCGGAGTGAGGTACACGCGATCCTCCGCGCGCACTACAATACCGTATAACGTACTTCTTTTTTCCAACCGTCGCACTTTCACAACCACTTGTATTATACGCGCACATATATTTATCTCGAAATCACATAGAATAGGTTAAAAATGTCTGCTCTACGCTTATACTCCAATTAAAAAAGACACGCGCGCGCGGCTCTCAATTAAAAACGAGAGGTATACGTATATATATATATCGCCGTCCATCGTTATTATCGGGCGGGAGACACGCTGAAGTATAAGAATCCATCGACCGGTTCATTGTGCAAGCCACGCCGCTCGCGACTTTAAGCCTCTCTCTTGGCTCTTTGGCCGCGCTGATACGCTTTCTTTAAGACTCGCGAGCTTTTGCCATCGATCCGTACCCACCGCCGGACGACGAACCCGCGGGGGAGCGAACTCGCTCGCCTCGAGCTCTCGCGAAAGTTAACGTCGTTGCTGCGCGGAATCCTTTGGTACGTATAATAAATTGCGTTTGTCTTTTCAAGTTTTTTTTTTTTATTCATTTTCGGTGATTTAAGGTGGTATATATAGCGAAATGACGGGAGACGGAGAGACCGGGAAATAAACCTTTTTCAATTAATTTAACGGCACGACATAGAGTAGTATATAGTCGGCGACCTCATCAATGGGGATTTCTACTTTCGGCCGTGCGCGCGCGCGTTTGTTCCTCAGCCTGCGCGCACACGAGACAATCTAGTCCGGGGAAAAATAAAAACACGAGATTATCCTTTTATAGTCAGCGGTTTATTGACTCGGCGCCGGGGAGTAGCAGTGCAGTAGTAGTAGCTATCGCGGCGCTATAGGGTTGGGTCGATTGGATTGGCTGGCGCTCTCTCTCTTCCGCCCGCCTTCGTCTATATATTCCTATCTAATTTCAGCGTATCGTTATGGCCGGCTCGCGATAAATCTGCCCAAGGATACTTATATATACCAGCAGCGTACACGTATATACCGAAAATGGAAAAGGAGAAAGAAGTAGAGAGAGAGAGAGATAGTAGAGTACGAGAGGGTTGGAGAAACGAGGAGAGAGGAAGTCGTGATTGCGATGGGCTTTCCGCGTATTGTCCGTCGCCGTCTTCATTATATACCCCCGTCTTTCCTCCCCCCACCCCTTTTATAATTTCATATCAAAAGATTGCAGCGAAAGCCCTCGTGAAATCGTAATGAATCCCGGCCGGCGGGCCTCCGAAGAGGAGAGAGGATACACGTTCGTGCGTTATACGCGGCGGCCGGCGAATACTAGCGAGCGAGCGATATTTCCTTATTAAATTTTAATTTCGACTTCTGCGTATTACAGTCGCGAGCGTTCGCCACTTAATTTTCGCTCGCTGCTGCGAGGTCCCGGAATGATTAAGAATTGATAGGGCCGTTATATGTATATATATGGATATACTGCTATATTCTCGATGGTTTTTCTTTAATTAGAAATAGCTGCAGACGAAGTAGGGATCTTTCTATTCGGAGATTTTCGTGCGGTAATTTGGCAAAGTACACGAAGAATAATTCGGTGGCGCATTATTGATGCGGCTGAAGGTGAACGATTGCACGGTCTTGAAAATGTATATACGTATTTATGGAAATGGATTTTTGATGGACGCTCGAATTAGACACGCCGTCGAGGGTCAATATTTACGTCCAAAGGGTCGTTGACGGTAAACTCTATCGATTCTGCTATTAGCTCCTTACGATCCGTAATTATTACGTACGTGAAATAAATGGATGGGGAGGTTTAGGTTTAAACGGCTGGTTATTGCGTAACACCATTATTAATCCACGCTAATGACGAACAGTCACTTATAAAATCTTGCTCCTAATCTCGATGAACATTATTATTGATTAGTGTAACCCGGTTTAGGTTCTAACCACCTATACCATTCTACAGACATTGATACACTTTTCCATTACGCTCCACTTATGATGACTGCAGCGTTTCCTAGTATTTCCATCAAGACTCTATTTAAAAACCGATTTTCATTTATATCACTTTGAAACACATTACGGCGTAATTATAACATTGAACTCTTCTCTTTAAATTCCGCTAATGTCCTTTCTCGAATATTTGTAAAAGCACGGGGACGGCCGTGTGCTGAAATAAAAAGAAGAAGAAGAATCCGACCTGGGCTTCGGCATCGGGCTTAATCTCGCGTGAATCATGGACGTCAACTCGGGGAACGAAAAAGAGAGAAAGGGAAAGAGACAGGCGAGGAGAGAAAGAGAAGTAGACTTCATTGCCGCAATTTGCAGGAGATCCACGTTTCCGCGAAAAAGCGGACGAGGCCTCGGCGATTAGCGCCTGAAAAGTCGCGCGAAATTGCCCATTTTAACCGACGTAATTGTCAACGGCTCAACTTCTCTTTTTGCCTTATTCCCATCATATACGTATATATGAGTGTAGATGTATATGTATGTATGCTCGCGCGCCTCTATGATACCTTTTGTGATTCTGCAAAAATCTCGTGTGTATACTGTGCGGAGAACGAGAGGCTGAAAATGGAGTTTCGGGTAATTTTTTTGTCTTTTTTGCCTTTGTTAATTAAAACGTATACGCGCGCGTTAGCGTTCGTAGACGTCTAAAGGAGAGAAGTGGAAGGTAGGGCAATTAGTTGTTTACCCACCAGAAATTGGGTCAGATTTTTCTCGATAGCAGTGTATATATAGTATTATTAAAACAACAACAATGCATTACAGCGTTAAACAAAAAATAATTAGACAGTAGTCCATTTTAATATCGGCGAGTGTTTGTACGCCTTCGGTGAAATTAAACTGCACTCGAAACAAACATCATACCATTAAAAAAAAATTACGCTCACTTTTTCACTGAATAATCGCGCAATTACAGCGGAAAATCGCATTATGTTCGCCGCGGGCAATGCGCTATATTCCGTTGGCGATCATCGAAACACACACATACACACACGCCCGCGCACGTATATTTTTCGCGTCGCTAAAGTGCACTTTAAAATTCCACTATGAATTCTGATGGAGAATGTTCCCAACAAAGGGGGACAAAATGAGATCTGCAGTACTACTACACCGAACTGTCTCTGCGCGCGCAGCATGTACGCGCGTTGAGTGCAAAATTACCAAATTACATAGCTCTAATGAAAGTACTTTTCAGTATGTATATACGAGTGAAACGGCGGCACTTGTCGTTTCGAATAAAAAGAATTTAATCCCTTTTAAATTACTGACTATAACGCGGATGGATTGTTGAGAACTTTTTTTTACTCGCTGTAATGGTCCCAATAACGAGTCAAACAGTTCTGAAATCATTTATATTTTCGAGCTGACAATTAAACCCTTTCTACATGCTCGTTATTAAAAAATCAACTACCTACAAAAACAATATACCCTCATCTCTAACCTCTCGCATCTATTTCTCGTTTCAGAACGACACGCTGCAGGTGGTATGGCAGTACCACGTGGACGAGCCCGCATCAGCGGCTGGCGTTCTACCTGCTGACGGCGCGGTACGTGGAACCCGTCCGCTCTACCTCGTCCAGCGCGACGTGGAACCACGTCGGTATACCAGCCAAGGTACCAACGCTAGGAACCACGGCGAGCCCGAGCCCGTGCTTCACGTCTGGGACCTGTTCAATGCTCAGGTGAGTCTACCGCTTTATCGTTTACATTGTATAACATATGGTGTGCGATCGAATAGATTATTGGGCTCTTAAGTAAAGTTGATCGTTTTATTTTTTGCGTTTACTTCGGCTGCAAAATGTATGGAATTATTATAAAACGTCTAATTATATTGTTTCGACGTTTCCCGACAGCTCTTCTATAATTATACTGTATAAACAGTAGCTCGGGTATAATTATAAGTTATTATGTCCACCGGCTATACATAGCGCATATTATATACAAAGCTTAACGCCGGTATACGCGTTGTGTATAAATATAATTCTTAAAAGAAAAGCCGCGTTAAGTAAATAATTCAATCGGCTTTCACAGGCAACGATTATTTCCGAACGCGCGCGTGTCTATTCAAATATAACACTCTTGTCGCGCCCTCCAATAACTAAACTTAAGTATGCACAATCACGATGGGGGGAGGCGCCTACGATAATGCGCCCGCGACGGAGTTAATATTCATCGGCGGGGACGCCTTGTGCGCGCAAGCAGCTAAGGAACAAAGACAATTAGAAGCTTTTAATTAGTGCGCGCCACCCCGTCGCGCGCTTGCGCCTCCAGTTTCGCCAATTAACGGCTCTATCGTCCCGTCGTCGTGTCGTCCTCATCGTCGTTGTTATTATTATTATTGTTATTATTATTATTGTCATCACCGCGTGTACCTCCTTCGTCCAATACGGAATTAATCCGATCGCCGGTATATAACCCACCCTGTGCCCTGTCTTTGTAAGCCTTTGCGTAACGAACGGACTTTGCGAGTGTCTGCGCTGTAGTATAATAATAAACCTCATTAAGCGACCGTAGGTATACTTTTTCTCACCTCATGGTTATGCGACACGTGTCTATATTCATTGTTTCTTATTAATCGGGCCGCGCAGTAATTATACACGTATAACTCGTGCATTATGTATTTTTCGTGGCGGCCAAGCGTCGTTGAACTTGATTTTACAGCGTTTAATCCGTAATAAGGTGGCGTTCGCGCGTGATTACGCGGCGGGCTGCCGCCGCGGATTATTTGTAAATTGCGTTTACTCGGTAGTCGCGACCGCAGACGAATGTGTGCGCGTGCTGAAAAATTAAGTAGTCGCGGTCTGCGGGCGATGAAGCGCCGATGCATCATTGATTTTTAATTTAATTTATGTCGTCGATCCGCCGCGTGACGCGTCTAATTTACTTAGCCGTATATATATGTTGTCGTTGAAAATATTATGAATCGGCGATGTATGTCTCAAGTTTTTTTCTGGATTTATAAGGTCTGTTTTTAGCTATATACATGAAAAAATTGTCAATTCAATGTCAATTCAATATCTGCGTGAGTCCGTTCTTATTTCTTTTTATTTATGTTATAACAAACTTGCTAGATCAGCTGATAAAATTTTATTAATACCTATTACCTTTAATACTAAAACTTAATTCGGATATTTATACAGCAGATCGAGTAATTCCGAGACGCTAGAATAAGAAATCACGCGTGCGAATTACGCGTCGTATAAAGTCTTTGCCCTCGGCTCCTTCCTTCCTCTTCCTGCTCAAAGGGCGCATTACTCTTGGCCGTTTAATTCGCGTCGCGCGCTGCTCTCGGCAAATGGCCGGTGCTTAATTTTGCGCTCACGCGCTCACTCGCGTCTTACGGATTCTCGAGTAAGTAACGCTAATTGCGCGCGCGCCCAGGTAAGAGACGGTTCGCCGTGTCTCGCTGCCCTAAATTCGCGCATCCTTTTAAACTCGGAGAGGTCTTTTTTGTTTCAAGACGAAAAAGAGAGTCATATATTTTTGGTCGCGTTAATTATGAGGGATATGTGTGGGTGTGTGGCTTACTTTTCTTTTTATTTAATGACGGGCACGGTCGCAAAGTCGAGTTATATAAGTTCTGTAAAATAATTACGAGTGTGGTATATATATGATGACTTATTTATGAGCGTAGGATTATTTTTTGTGATTATTAAAGAACGGCTCGGTGGAAACGCCGGCCCCCGGTGTCTTTTATCCAATTTTATGTGGGTAATTAAGGTGTCGTATATTAAACTAATTAAAATTTTCGTGTAAAATATTGAAATTATATACGTATAGTATACATATCGCACGGCTAATTTCATTATACGAGGCGTGCCATATTTACTAAACCATCCTCGCTATATACGTTAAAAATCTCCGTTATAACGAACATCCAAACTTAAACGAAATTTTCGCTCTTATCACACCACCGGAACTAAACCAACAATCCCTACAAATTACTTGCTCTCCCAACCCTTCCGATGGCGAGCCTCGAGTAAAAAAAAAAGAACTGACCTCGACATGCTCACCCTACATATACCCTCGTGACTTCCGCGTGAATTAGCATCGGCCGCGATTCGAGGCCGCGATATTCCCCCGTCACGGTGTACCCTCTCCCACATAACGCCTCCCGCACGCTAATGAACGAATAGTTTTTGCGCGTGCACTCGCTCGCTCGTGCGAGAGCTGCGATTTATAACGTCATAAATTCGGCGGCGGCACAATGCGCAGGCGGCGCGAGCCCGATAAAAATCCGTCGGCGGGGGAGGAGGTAGAGAGATAGCGCAGACGGTGCGAGAAAATATGTGGCGCGCCGCAGCACACGCTCTCTATCCCCCCAGCACATTTTCGTACATACGCGACTCTTCTTTTCGCCTTCCGTTCTTTTCTTACGTGCACGTCGCGCATATGTAGGTGAAGTACCCCAGCACCGCCGCGCCGGTTTATCGCGAGGTCTTGTAGGTGGATGCGCGCGTTTTCTGCGGTATAGAGGGAAGGAGCTTTTTGTTATTCTGCGAATGTACGCTGGGGGCTGTGTGGGAATAAGATATGTTGTTTAGTGCTTTCGTGAATAATGAAAGCATATGCGTGATTCATATTGGGTGTTCATATCGAAAATAGATTAGGGTGTTCTTGGAAGAACTGTAATAATCGTATATCACGGCGATGAGTAATAATCTATTATTTCTATATGCAGTTTAGTTCTTACGTGTATAAAATCGCGTGTAACAACCTTGAAAGCCAAGTCATAACCCTC
The DNA here is from genome assembly GCA_900474315.1 of Torymus auratus. NCBI lineage: Eukaryota > Metazoa > Arthropoda > Insecta > Hymenoptera > Torymidae > Torymus > Torymus auratus. The sequence goes on from UXGD01000035.1 coordinate 117,972, forward strand.
GTGTCCAACAGCCACTCGAAGCGCCCCAAAATCGCCCTCGCGAACTTGAAAGGGCTGTTCTCTTACACGTGCGACACTCAACTCGAAACTTTTTACACTTGTCCTCATTCGTAGCCTCTGCACCTCGCCGACACGGCAATATTCTCACGCTCGATAACAGCCAAAGTATTGTATGCAGCTCGCACCTCTCGAAATCCGACGAAAACTCATCTCGCGCGGCATGAGCGTGCAAAAAGAGAGGAGTAGTAGTGTCGTGGTTTATAGCGCGACGCGAAGAAAACTCGGCCGGCAATCGTGGGAATGAGCATCGCCCGCGCGGCGCGCGTTTCCTACTCTCAAACTTTTCTCTCCAGACACGAGAGATGTGTATATATATATATACCTATATACACACGGGCGGTGGCGCTTCCTGAAAACGGTTATAAAATTTACGATGTTTGTCTGGTCGCCCGCGCAAATCGAAGCGACTTTACGAGCGCGCATCGCTTCCACATATCCTCGGGCGTCTCTTCTCGCCTGCGCGCGAGTCCGCGTGGGAAAGGACGCGAAGAGGAGGAGGAGGAGGCTGATGCCTCGTCGTCGCCCCCGGCGAGGTTTTTCGATTATTCCCTCTCTCTTCGTCTCGTTATTGTTTTTCGAAGCCGAAATTGAGCCAGTCGACTTGGAGAGAGTCGATTACGCGGTAATTGCGTGTGGGAGCGAGATGTTTTTGTTACTCAGGCCGACCGAGGGTGAGAATTTTCCGCGAGGGAGGTTCGCAAACTACGAGGTGTGGGGCTTTCTCGATGCGGGAATTATTATTATGCGCGGGGGACACGAAATTTTCGACTTGTTATGAACCTGTCGACAAGCGTACGGCGCTCGCATTGGAACTTTGGGGAATAGTTATATATATGTGGGGGCTAACTGTTCAATTTGCTCTCTGTTATGCGCAAAACCCGGGATTAAATTGAACGTAGTGAATAGTTAATGAAACTATTCGAGTTTTCCAGCTGGATATATGTACGAAAGCTCGGCTAGTTCTCTCGCGAAAATAGTCCCGTCGTATATTTAGTTCGCTACCGTAATGCGATTATAAAGTTCTCTCAAAATCGAGGAAAATGGTAATGGATGAAATAATAATAGATTGAATTCTCTTTCTTTTTCAGGTTCGATTGCCGATGGATCAGGACACGCTTCTGCAATGCCGTGTCTTCAGACTGCCGAAAATCCTGCACAAGCATCACGTAGTGAGGGTAAGCATCAAACATCATTATTAAAAATCATTTAATCATTCATGATTCGCGTGTATGCATTATTTTTCCCCTTCAAAATCTCAAATACCTCGTGTACCCATGAATAAAAAATCGCTGTCTCTCTCGAAATCGAAATTCCCGGGTAGCCAGGCACCGGGTTATCAATATATGTATACCGCGTATAGGAGACTGCAACTGGAATATCTGCGCCTGTTCTCTCTATCCTCCCGAAACTCAATAGTACGTGAGCGAACTCGCCGATGTGCACTACAGAGTGTGCCGCAGCGGATTGCGAAACGCGCGTGGATCGTACAGGCGATTAGCGTTCGGCTGCTCGTCGGTCGAAAGTTTCGCGGAAAGTTTGCGGTGGCCATCTCGTTAGCCTTACACCGTGTCAAGTCCGCATATATATACATACAGATGTACCTTCTCTTCTTTCGTCCGTGTTTTTGGTTAGTCGCTCCCACGTCAAAGTCCTCGGAAACTCAATCGACCACTGAGATTACGATTTTCCAAGTATTAGCATACGTATATTTAACAGCGTTGTATATAGTTTGGTCGTCGTTTATACCGGGCTCGAGACGTTATTATAACTAAACCGCGATATCTTCCGGCAATAAACGTATCATTACCGCGTCGATATCATATATTCGCGCACTTTCCCGAGCTATCGATCTTTCAAGTCCGATCGTCTAGTGTCCACGCGCTCTAATAAATTATTTACAACTGTGGGTCCGCGATATATAAGCCGTCGTCGTCGTATAGCAAACGGCGCGTATAATCATTCTAATTATACGGGGCAAAAGAGTTTCCGGAATCGGAGAAGAGAGCCTCGGCCGTAATTCACATAGCCGCGGTCGCGTACTTTATATATACGTTTCAATCCCACGGATCCTAACGGAAATTAAATTGGGCCCCGCGATTGAATGCGCGCAGAGCCCTTTTTTCTACCAAAGCTCTCTCTCTCTCAAATAAATAATGCATACACTTGAACTTGAAGCGCGCGACGCTCCTCTCTCATAGACCTACTACTACCACGTACATATAGAAAGAGACAGCAACGCTGCGCGCGCGGGGCTGTCTCATTAGCGTGCCGATCGCTGTATATATTTAAATCCGCATCGCGCGGTTCTCTCTTCTCTCTGTTTTAGTACGAGCCCGTTATCCAACCCGGAAGCCAGGAGTACCTTCACCACATGACCCTGTACGAGTGTCGCGGCAACGAGACCAAGCTCGCCGAGGCGAAGAGGACCAACGGCACGAGCTGCTCCTCGACTGACTGGCTGCACGCATCCTGCAACACCATCGCCGCGACCTGGAGCCTGGGATCGGAGGTCAGTGTCACGATTACTACTACCACGAAACCCTCGTGTAATTAGCGAGAGAGATGTTCATTTGAGAACACCGGCGCTGTGTATACGAAGCAGCTTGCGATGCGATGACCCGGTCACGTACGTGTGCTGTATCTTTGCGATGTCGCGAGAAAGTCGCGTTTATATTTAAAGCCGGCCGTTAATTAGGAACGAGGGACTGTGTCGAACTGAATTGATTCGTCAATTAACGTTGGCGTTTCCTTTTTAAGGATCTAGGGGCTAGCTTCTATATATAAATGGGATATAGCAAACATTAAATATTAAACGTTCTAAATTTCCAACCTCGTTAAGCTTTTTTTTTTTTTTTTTTTTGTTCAACCATATTCTTACGTCGACTATATTATTTTCCATGACAAAAAAGAGAGCAGCGAAAAGCCGCAACGCGATATCCGCTATTAAGTCCTTTCCGCTCTCGCTTTTCAAATTCTCGCTAAAAATCCGTCTCAAACGGAGCAGCGATGACTCGCGAGAGAGGGAGAGAAAACGCAAAGTAGGTCGGGCATCGAGTCTCCGCGCGAGCGCGCGTCAAAAAGGAGGCGAAAGAGAGGCAAAGGCGACAAAATAAAAACGTCACACAGCAGCGCGGCGAAAAGATCTCTCTCTTAAACGAGTCGGAATCCCGTTTCTCGCTCGCGACCTCGATCATCCTTCATTCGCCATTATATCTCCGGTAGCTATGCGCGCGCGCGCTCCAATTTATCTCCCTTTTCTCGTCTCTCCCTTTTCCGCGATGACACTCTGAATGTGCCGACGTCGAGGGTTTATGGCGAAACGCGCGCTTGATTCCAAATAGAGTTTCCATCGCCGTGTGATACTTGTCATTTGGGGTAAAGATGTCTTTTCGCAACCGCGATAGAGAGTATTACTGAAATACTATTGAAATCGTTACAGGCGAGCTGTTAAATTCGCGCCGTCGGAGTAGAATATTGTCGTGAGGCAAGAACGGATTTTCGAGAAATGTGTATGCAAATGGGATGTTTTAATACTGAAGTTGCGCGCGAACTAATGGAAACGATTAATATTGGCGCGTGTTAAAAGCTCCGCTATTATATTTCTTCCCTCGAACTTAATAGTTCGATATCTCGGCACTCCAGATATCTGCAGCCTAAAACCGGCCTCATTATGCCTTTAATACCGCGCTTTACAACATCGTAAAACCGATAAAAATGTATCAGAAACTAGAGTGTGATGTAAACTCCTTACTATCCTCGCTCCCTGTAAAATAAAAACTGGAAAACTGGCAGCTCTCTCTCACCTCGACCCATAAACAGGCCGTTTTACAGCCTCCTTAACCGTAAAATCCCACCGAAAAAAGAAGAAAATTCCTCGCCTCGCGTTATTTACGCGCGAATAACAATCCTCACTCTCTCTCTCGGGGCGCTCGCATCATATCCCACTTATCATTACTACCGTATGTATAATACCCCCGAAAGATCTCGCTCGCGTCCGCGATAATCCAGCTCGCGCGGCGTAATGCATACCAATGCGCGCAAACCCGTTCGCGAAACGTGAGCTCCCTGCGAAGGTGCAATCTACACGTGCAGCAGCAGCTCTCTCTCTCTCTCTCTCCTCTCGCTGCTGCTTCTTCTTCTTCTTCCGTCGATCGCGCGCGCTTTGCGGCTCCTCGTGTTTTTGCCCCCCACCCGCGGCCGCGATCTCTCGCCGAGATTTCTCTATCTGCGCCGCACGCCGGGTGATTAAGTTGGATCGAGGAGCGAGACACACACTCGCGCCTTGGACGACCCGTTATGGGCGGCCACGAGAAGGGCTTTTTTTTCGCCAGTGAGAGAGAGCTTTTTGTCGCTGTCGTGTTGTCGTCGAGGCTGGCTGCTGTTGGGATATTTTTTTTTTAGAGGGGGGGCGTTTTTATTTTTTTGGGCGAGAGTGCAGATCGTGAGGATCGTTTTTCGTGACTCGTATATATACCCGCGCGCGCCTGGTGTGTGCTTCGGTATACGGGATGAGCGCGCGGGGGATTTAAATGGGATGAGTGGCCGGATTTGTTGGCGAGCTTTTTTACTCGAGATACGTCGTGAGGGTCGCGGCGTTTCAATTAGCAATCACGTGAATATAATAAATTGTTATTTATTAGCAGTAGTTATTAAATTGAATATTAATAAATATACGCAGGTTAATTCATTTTAGTATACGTTGATGAATTTAAAGGAGCTTAATTTTCGATCGACTATATTTCACTCGTCGGATCCCCGAATTACAACGTCAATGTGTATAATGGCAGGTCCGCGACTTGACGACACAATTTCAATAACCTCATTTTTTTTAAACGCGTATATGTATACCTACCGGACAGACGCTTCGATATAGCAACCGGTGGGAGAGAGAGAGAGAGAGAAAGAGAAGCCACCAATTACCGACATCGAGCCGCCGCACTGCACCCGGTGACTATAACGTATACCGTCTATGCTAATACTCGACTGCACGGCGGCGGCAGCGGCACACATCCCATTTTTCAATCCTCCCTTCCTCGGATGATTTATCAAGCCGACTCAATCAACCGCATACTCATACACACACGTATACGCACGTATATAAGACGTGCCCGCGTAACCCCGATCGCTCGCCGGCGCACAAATCATCTCTCTCGCAGTGTCGGTAATTGGCGAGCATCTCTCTTCCTTCCTCTCCCGAGAAGAAGCAAACATCAGGGAGACTCGGAGAAAAAAACGAGCACCAAAGAGAGAAAGAAATCGAGTCCCAGCGACCACCAAAGCAGCGCAGAGATATATATATACTAACCGTGCACCGTGTCCCTTTTCTCTGTTTCTCCTCTCGCAGGGCTTCAATTATCCGCCGGAGGCCGGCTACGCGCTCGACCCGTACACCGGGCCGCGCTACTACATGCTCGAGACGCACTACTCGAACCCGATGCTGGACAACTTCGTCACCGACAGCTCGGGTCTGAGGTTACTCTACACCGATAAGCTTCGCACCCATGACGCGGGTGTACTCAGCGTTGGCATCGACCCCAACTGGCGTCATATCATACCGCCTGGACAGCCGGAAGTAGTGTCGGAAGGACATTGCATCGCCAGGTGTACCGGCGCCACGGTACCGGATAACGGCATGAACGTCTTCGCCGTGATCATGCACACGCACCAGCTCGGCAAGAAGGTCAGGCTGAGGCAGATCCGTGATGGAAGGGAACTGCCGCCAATCGCTGCCGACGCCAGCTACGACCCGAGCTACCAGGAGTACAGGAGACTCCAGCGACCTGCCAAGATCCTACCCGTAAGTTTTTATATAAGAATGAAGAGTATTTTGGTTGTTATGGGGAACAATGTGGTTATTAAAAATCTTTTCTTCGATTGTGTCATTACAGGGCGACCACCTGATCGCCGAGTGCACCTACTCATCGCAGACCCGGCAGGTGATTACTCTCGGCGGACTGACGACGAAGGAGGAGACTTGCCTCGTCTCGGCGCTCTACTACCCGCGCATCGACCTGTCGCTATGCTACTCCCTGCCCGCCCTGCCGACCGTCCTACATAGCTTGGGCATCGACAAACTTGAGTGAGTATACATATTATACAATTACGATCAATTTCATTCGATTGCGTAGAACATAGTATAATGAAAGATAATTGTCTGATATTTGAAAAATGACTTAACAACAACAACACGCGTGTCTTTAACCAAGAACCCCCTATTCTTTCTGCATTACAGAGGCCCAAGCCCACTGAAGATCAGCTCGCCACCGGAGCTCAAAGGGATGACGTTGGAGGAGCGTCTGGTGACCTACGACTGGAAGACGAATTTCCAGACGTTCGCTGACGCCACGCGTACCGGTACCTTCAAGCCTCTCTGCTCGAGTACGAACGGTACGATTTTACCGGAGACCTCGCTCGAGTCCCATTATCCACGTATCATCTGGCCGTACCAGGACCCAAAGGTACCCTGTACGCGTAAACCTCAGCGTAACAAGCTCTCGATGCTGTTATCCGAGGACGGTGAGATCGGTGGTGTGGACAGTAGCGACGAGTCGAATGCTGTGGAACGGGGCCAGCTGGTGCGTAACAAAGTGTCGCGCAGTAGCGACGCGTCGTCGTCGTTGGCTGGTGGATCGGCAGCGAGGTGCGCCTCTGTGGCCCTGATCGTCGCGCTGCTCGCGGTAGCGCTTAGGTGAAGGATCGCCGAGCGCAAGCGGCCACTGCTGCAGCTGCCCGCCCGACTTCGCTTCTGGGTGCAGAGCGAGCAGTAAGGTGTGCGCTCGCGCGCGTGCATCCACAATGACAAAGATATATTAACAAACGAAAAATAACGTTTTAACGAACGAACACATACACAGACACGTGAGAGGACAAACAAAAAAATATGAAACACGTATATACATATATACGGAACGCGGATGGGAAGGACGAAATCCTTTCTTTTTTTCACGATCCTGTATAATTTTTATTATTATTATTATTATTATTAACTCTTGCGTTGTACATTTTGTTAACTACTGGTTAGGATTTCTATGTGACGATGATGTATATTGTGGACATACGAATATATAGATATACACACGCACGCTATATATGTCTCGTGCGGCGCGTGATGTCTAATCAATCGTTCGGGGACGCGAGGAGAATTTCGGTTATAGGTGTCTGCGCCATATATACACTTGCGCTTTCGCGCGACGTAATTGGAAATCGCGTTATATATACACTGATCAGGCTAACTGTAGTATATATATATATGATAATCGTTACAGTTTTTTTTTATTGCATAAATATATATATATATATATGGTTTTTTATCCCCAGTGCTTTTACACTATATATTATATAAACGTTGCTTATTATGTTGTACGCATTATTGCAAATAGTGCACACACGCCGCCATCAATGTTTTTTTTTCTTTAATTATAATACTAGGGCTTCGATGGTCGCGTTGTCCCGCCGGTGCGAGAGAGCGAGTCGCGCTCTTGTCTCCAATTACGTCGCCGCGCGCTTGCGCAGCGTGATTCTCCTCGCGGCCGCGGGTGAAAGCGCCGATCGACAACGCCGACGGTCGACAGGAATGAAAAAAAAGGGAGAAGGAATAATAATCGAGCGGCGCTTTTACCTCGCTTCCGATACTTAAACGTCGTTCTGTACAGTTTTTCGACTTTTTTAACGAAATTAACGAATATATTATTATTATTATTATTATTGATAATAACATTTATTATTATTATTAATATTTGCATATATTATTATGATTACGATTATTATCGATTCGCGAGCGAAGATAAAAGAGAAGCGTTTATTTATTCCTATTTAAGGCTCTCTCGCGGCAGAGAACGAGAGAGAGCGAGTCAAGGTACGATGTGTATTTTTTTTATATAATACGACGGGGAAAAAACGTACGGGGTTGGAGAAGGTGTGTGTAACGTTCTATCAGCTTTTACTCAAGTTTGATATTCGCGTTGCGATAGGTTTTTTCACGCATTTTTAGCCGGAGAACTCTCGACGAGAACGACAACAACAGCAGCAGCAGCAGCAAACAAAATAAAGGTGTGCGAGTGGCGAATGAGGGGCGCAAGAAGATGCACGCGAACGAGCTCGCGGCGGACATTCGATTTTTTAAATGCGCGAGAATTTCTATAAACTATATTAAAGTATAGTGATGGGACAGTGATAAACAACGGCCGCAAGCTCGTCCGCCGGTGCTTTTTTTTGCCCTGTTCTCGTCCTCGCTACCATGCTGACTTTTACTGTCCGTTGCACACGTATTTCCTATATATATTATGCCAGACTTCTTCGACAATGCAATGTCGCTGCTTCTTCGTAGATATCGTTTTACCATTTTAGTAGGGTAGCTTGGCCGGTTTTAATTGCTAGCTACCCTACTGTGCGTTTTGTTCAGGCAATCTAAAAAGCTTCCCTTAGGAGAAAGCAAAATCAACTAAAAGTGTTCAAAAAAAAAGATTCACGTTACAATGTTCTAGGCATGAAAAAAAAAATTCTCTAAAACCAATCACAATAATTTCTTTATTTAGATGTTTCTTCATAAACTGCCAAACCCAATCATACGTGTTTTATTCTAGAGTGGAAATCCGTGCATCTTTCTTATTGTGTACAAAGGCTGACAAAAGCGCACTATCTATGTTTTGTTTCTATCTATAAGCCTGCTATGATTTTTGACGGAGAGTTCCGGGAAAGAAAAAAAAACAAAGGTAAAAGCGCAAATATGTCGATGTTAGATTTTCACCCTCTGCACGCGCGGAAAATCGATATTTACCAATGTCGTAGTTAATATTTTACAATTTAATACTGATTATTCATCGGTGTCATAGAGGACGTCTGTATGTGTAGCGTGATAGGCTCAAAATCAATTTTGAGGCGACTGATTATATCCTCATTATTTCAACTGTCCAGTAAGACGTGTGCTTTTGCATTCCAAATTCTTCCTATTCTTTCGCGCTAAAGAATCACTGGTAACCGCACCTGTAACTTTCCCATTATCAATATTATATGTTTTATCAAAAATTATTTTATGCATTGAATTAAATAACAAAAAAAAGACAATTTATGTTTATTTATACGTGCAAAGCTTTTTCACCAACCCCTGTAAGAAAAGGCTCAGGAAAACCGTGCAAAATTTATGATTCTCGTTGGGATTCGAGTGTCAAAGGCAGACGTCTTCCTTCGAACAAATGGCGCAAGGAGGGGCGAAACTAAAAAAAATATTCGAAAGCTTTGAGTATGTAGCTATATAAAAAACGAGCGCGCGTTCCGTGAGACGAAGAACGAGCATAGGAGGGTGCAAGGGTCAAGGCCGTTTCAAATTTGAGTAAGACGAATGGTAGAAGTACGTCGGGACGTTATATAAATATAAATATATAAATATAAACCTAACTCGCGTGTTACTTCGAGCTGTAGGGGGAAATAACTGCCGGTGATATAACCAGAACAATCATGAAAGTGTCGCGCGTTTATCGTCTAACACTTCGCACTCACACACACGTACACACATTGACATACACTATAATGACAAGGGTTGCAAAGAGATATAAATTATGTTTATACGTAGAGAGGAGGCCATAAATTTGTTCGCGCACCAATACACACACACATAACACACACACACATACAGACACGGTAAATTATGTAATCGACGATTTCCGTTCGATCATCGCGCAGGCGTGTGATGAAGCATTTGTATAAGAGACGAAAAACGATGGTTTTGTTTGTACACGCGGCTCTCGACAATAACAGCGACTCTCCGACGCATGAGCTTATGCATTCCTTTTTTTTAATATAAAAAGCTTGATGCATTTAATGCATATCGCGAGTGAATTTATTATCACGACCAACGCTTCGACCTTTTCGTTTTACCACTGCCAAATAAAAAAGTATATTGACATTTTTTTTCTCTCTCCCTCTCTCAAGTTTTTCTTTTACGCGCATTTAACGCGAGATCGAGGCAAAATAATTTAAACTCTCCCCCGCAGCAGCTCTTGAATGAAACTTTACCGAACCGACCGAAGAAACTTCAATTACCCTCCATCAGTTGTTAAAGCGCGCCTATAAGAAATTCACGAATTCATTTCTCCTCGGCAACTTTTTACTCCCCACTCTATATATACCGCGTGCGCGGAAAATCAAAGCCAAGAGAGGATCTTATATACATACCTCCTCGCGCGCTGCAGTTCCTTTCGTCCTTCTCCGAGCGCGAGATCCCCGCTGCGCGCGACGATATTCAATTTCCGACTTCCGAGAACGCGGCCGAGAATTACAGTACGCGTTTCATTTCCGCTCCCAATCCATCGACTCATAGCGGCGGCGGCGACATCGACGTCGGTCTCTTTCGCCTTTCGAACTCGTAACACACATATCAGCAAGTGAAAGCATCCCTCATGCGCATGCGCAGTGTAGTGGCCCTTTTGTATCTCGCCGCGATTGATAAGCTCGCGCGTCGGAAGAGTCGCGGCAACTAGACACATACCTACACACGTACACATAGGTATTCACAATGAAAGAGTCGAGAGCCGGTCGACCGAGCTGTATGTACTGTACGTAGAAGAATTATTAATTAGGGAGTCGAGGGAGAAAGAGGGGCCGCTGTGATCTCGCCTCGTCGTCGTGCGGTCCTCGATTATTTTGAGTTTTTTGTACGGAGTCAGTGATCGAACAGGCGTTGATTCGTGACTGGAGGGGAGGGCGAGAGACGAGCGACAAATCGATAAAGGTAATTAGCGAGCACATATATTATATGCAGTGTGTGCGTGTGTGTGTATGTATAATCCACGTGAAAAAAAAATAAAGAAGTGCACGGGTGGTTTATTTATTCAATGTAAAATACGGAATTTTTACCAGGTGTGCGCGATGATGCCTTGCCTCCAGTCGCGAGGGTAGTAGTTGCTCACATATAATAACATTGTTGAAGATTATTTTGTAAGACGTCGAATGAAAAGAGAGAGATATCGAGATCGTCGACGTAGAGGTCGACTAGGAAGCGTAAAAATAGATACGGCGAGCGAATGTGAGAGAGAGAGAAACTCCCAGTGGGGCGAGTGTAAAATTAAGCGAGCGAGCGATTGTACGATGCGTATGAATGAGTTGTAAATAAAAAGGAAAAAGAAAACAGCCCTGTATATATAGTCATAGATTTACGTGCGATCCGTGATAGTATCGTAGGCGAAAAATCCACGAATTATTATCCTCCCTCCAAAAATCCTCGATCGATTTAGTTCTCCTCTCCTTTAATAACAATCCCAAAACCCAGCCCATTGTCAAATTTTTTCCCTGTGCCCTCTCCTCCTCACCGACTTCGAGTCGCGCTATATAATGTAGCGCGCGCTCGGCAGCCGAACGAAATAAAAAGTCGCGCGTAGCCAACGGAGCAACTCGCTAAAAATGAAAAAAAAAAAAAAAAAAAAAAATAGATACATTCTTTCTAGCTCTATTGTTCACATATATGTATCATGTATATGTATGTACCGGCCCTTTCTATCCTTCCGGAAACAGGTCCTAGATTTGTAAACCGACCTAGTTTGCGCAAAACTGGCAAAGAGGAGAAAAAACAAACGAAACAAACATAAATACAACACACGAGAGGAGATAAAGGAGAGAATGAATAAAAACAAAACCTATAACGTTGTGCGTTATTAAGATACACGTAAAAATAAAAAATAAAACACACAGACACAAGCGCGTGCGTTAACGCGTGATGACGAAGATGTTGTGCGAACTCGAAAAATGCTACACTATCGTCTACACTGTAAGAAATTGTATTATATTTTATATATATAAATATGTAAATGTTTTTCTATAATTGCATATGACTATTTATTCTGGCGGACCCCTTCAATTTCCTAAATTCCTTACATCCTTGTCACATTCTTTAATATTATAAAATATTATTAACAAAAAAAGTTTTTTTTTTTTTATTCAAAAAACAATTTTATATATTGAAAAATTATAAGTTTCTCTTTTGTTTTATAGTAAAATTCAAAATAACGTATCAAATTCCTTTATTTTATATAAAAAATTAATAATTTATTTGAGACTTGGAAAATATTTTAATTCGTCATGAAAATGAAACAAGGTAAGTATTATTAATAAATTGTTCTTAATTTACACTTTCTTCTTATAAAAGTGAAATCAATTTTTTCTATTTTCATCTTAACAATCGGATAAATTTTGTTAATGCTCAATATTATTTCATGTATAAATGTGTTCTTTTTCATGCTAAATATGAACGTAATATAGTATGATCTACTTTTTCTTTTTAATCGAATAAAAGAAGCAAAGTACTCCAATAATTTTAGTTCTAGTACTCTTACTCACTTATTCATTTTTTTCTTCTCTTCACATTAAGTGCAGTGCAGAACGACTTGAAGATATCTTAAATTCATCGTCTCGGAGATCTTTCTTAAAGTGGTTCTTAAATATGCCAATATTATACTTAACCTCTGCTCCGCTTAATGCCGTACTTCTCTCTCTATTTCGATCACGAGAAAATGGAAATTCAAGATGAGATGTAAAAGTCTTTTTGTAAAACGTATAATTCGCTTAGAATTCATCAAAGTAAAATATAACTTATCGTTATTGATATGTAATGTATTTCGTAAAGTGTATATAATTGTAAGAAAAAAAAGAAATAGTATTTTTTTAAACATTTTTTAACCAAAATTAACTGTAAATTTTATATTTTGTAGTAAAATTTTGAATAACATATAATACACTCTAAACTGCTCGTTACATTCACAATACATTATAATATCGTTTAACACGAAGCTAAAAATCCTGCCGCTGCTCTTTACAATTCTTCGTACGCAGGGGAGAAATAAAACGACAAATCTAAACAAATTCACACGGAAGTAAATAAAAAATGCATAGCAGAAGGTAGCCGAAGGCTGCTACTCCTCTCGCGCGACCGCCGCGTGGCATAATCAGCTTCAAATTGACTTCTTAATTTATTCAACGAGATTTTATTATTCATTTAACGAAGCGGCCGCAGCAGCAGCAGAAGCAGCGGCAGCAACCCCCGAAGCAAAAGGCGCGAGCGATAATCTAGCGCGTGCGCAACAACGTCGCTATGCATAAGAAACGCCCGTGGTACGCGGGAGAGAAATCATTGCCAGGCCTCAAGCGAGCGGTGCACCGAGTGGAATTAATAAATGTGTAACAGACGGACGACACGCGGTGCGACTTTTCTCTGCTACGCTGCACAACGACAGATAGTATATATAATACCCATGCGCATAGTTTTAATGTCGGGATGGGTTTGAAGTCTTGATCGCGATAAAGAGCCGGACGCGTGACGCTCGGAATATTCAGCGACGCGTGCACAATTAGAGGTCTATTAATGGGAGAGGCGGTGTTTCAGTTTTTTCTTTCATTTTTTAGGTGAGGTGACGCTGGTATTGGTACGTGAGCCGGTGGATAAATGCTATCGCGGCCTGATCTTAATGAAAGCGATATTTTAGGCGATCGGTGTAGCGGAGGAAGTGATAAATAAGGGTGACGAATGTCCGTAATATTGATGATTGAGTGCGTCAGGGTGACTCTTGGAGACGCGGATGCGTAATCATATTCGTTTGCAGTGGTTTTTATGAATGTTGCGGTATTTATTTATACATGGCCGTAATAAAGATGAAGAAATCGATTTCATTATCTGCCTAATAAATGGCTAGTTTGTTTTTCTTGGCCATTTCTATCAATTGATGATCATATTCACAGAATAATATAGCATAAGGTTTTTTCATAGATTTAGATTAGCTTATTTAATATGAGTATTTTAAAGATATCAAAGTTACTTACGTTTTTTAGTTTGGAAATGGCTAGTAAAAAATTTGCGATTATGGCGAGGAGTGAGAGAGACAGAATCAAGTAAAAAAATTACGGTTTTCGTTAATATTACAGTACTGCAAATGAATTTTATTCCAGTATTTCTTATTTATAATTGGCTAAACTATTGGCTATTGGTTTTTGTTAAATAGTTTCAATTGTACGATTAAATTACTCTGAAATATTTAGATGAACATTTCGAGGCTACCTGATCCTAGCGTTCTCTCCATTAAATGGGGAATACGATCGAAATAATCGTTTCATCGATACCGAATAATTAGCTATTTTTCTTATACCTATTTACGCATTTCGAAATTTCTACAATTCAGGATGCTGAAAGATAAATTACTAAATTATTCTATCCTTAAAACAAAGTCTCTATGATTGCAACAGAGTAAAATATATGAAATATATAGAATAATAAAAATAATGTTATATCAGTGTTCGAAATCTACTTCCTTTCTACCATTCATATCGTTCAATTTCTCTAATATAAAAATTATTTAAAACCTGTATTAAGGGGATGCCTTACTCACATATACGTTGTACACAATTACTGATGTTCACTGATTTTTCAAATTTATTTTTCAATCATATACATAATTTTCTCTAATATTCGAGCAGAGGTACATTTGTTGAAGCAAATAGATTCTGCCTGGGCTTCAATAATTTTCAAAATACGAAAATTGCTTGAGACATATAAAAAAATTAAATACAGAAATCTGTAATTGAGTAAGGTCTCCCCTCTTTTTCAACAGTATTATTGCGGACAATCAATCCACGTCTCGTAAACATTTATTCCTACCCAAACCCACGATGGTTCCGAACATCCTTTTTTAACGATTTCCACATCACTGGCACCGAACTTTCTTACATAAAATTACTATATATTTCTAGCCCCTAACCGGAGAGAGTAACCCCGCAGCAATAACGCCCCATAAAAACCTCTAATCTAACTTATTCTTCAGCGATCCGTGAAATCAAAATATCGCCCAGGCCGAACACTCTCTCTCGCCTTGAAAACACGCGCGCACACACACTTATCCGATTGCCGTTGCCCGCGCGCGATCAAGCCATCCAAACTCCATAAACGCATAAACCTCACCCCATAAACTCCCTGCGGCGGCGGCGGCGGCGGCGCTGGTGGCGTCCCATCTCCGTACCGGCAGACCTTATTTACATGTAAATTTCAAATATTTACGGCGCGGCATCACGAGCGCCAGTGTCTTCTGACCCTAACTCTCTGCATCTCTCCCCCAGCATAGACCGGGAATATACGAATACGTACGTACGTATAATACACGCAAGCGCGGCGGCGGCAGCGATCACACGTGCGTGTAAATTGCAGCTGCGGCTGCCCAAAGTGTTTAGCCGGCTCAGCTGTTGCTGGCAGTTCGAATTGCTACTTCGTCTTAGCGCTAGATTACATCGCAGATTTACTAAGGCATCCTTAGTCCCTCTCTCTCTTACTCCCACGCCGCCTCTCGCAACTTCCAATCCATTAATGAGCAAGTTTCCGCAGAGTTTCGCAACTCCGCTGCCGCGCCCACGCGAATATCCATCTCCTGTCCCTCTCTCTACCTCACTCTCCTCTTTAACGCTCATCCTCATTTTCTATATATTCACAGCGAGACCCGCCGTGCATCCCCCGCCGTCCACTTGCGCGGGGAGGAGAGGGGAGCTTAATACACACGCCGCGCGTGTGTGTATATATATATAAACGCACGCATACACCGCAAACGTCCAATCAAACTTTGACGTTTTGCCGTGGCGAAGGCTGGGTGCGGATGAGAGATGGAGAAGTAGTATAGTGCCGCTACGATATTATGTAGCTTACGATGGAGAGGGCCGCGTACTAGTGCCTCTCGAATGTGCCCTCGTGCGGTGGGTTAGACGCGCCGTTTGCGCTAAATATAGTATGGAGAGCGCTCGGATGTCGATCTAAATTTTGAAAAAACGCGGTCGAGGTGTCGAAGAGCGGCTGGTTTTTCAGAGGTGCTTAGATGATGCAGCTTTTTCAATGTTGACTGGGCAAGAAATGAAGAAGTCTTATATAGTGTCATTTTTCAAATTGATAATTAGAGCAATATAAAGGGGATGAAAATCTCTTTTTATGTGAATTCAATAGATTCTATTAATAAATAAAAACACTTTATTATGTTATTCGATTGAACGCCACAAGCGTATCATTTATAATTCATTGACATTTCCTTGTTACATAAAGTGTTATCGTTTATATTACTCTAGACTTTATTCAGGGCATTCATCTGCAAGAACGATGAGGCCTCCGGGTCGACCGATTCCAATTTTTAGTTTGATTGGTCGCTCAAGTTTTCGCTCGAGCGAGGAATTCCCGATACACGAAAAGCTACTTAAGTGGACCGCACGAGCATCGCCTCTTTGAGCAGTTTATTTTCTTTTCGGCGGCGGGCTTTTTAATCGGCCATCGAGCCGCCGGGGCAGATGAAGACGGAAAGTTTGTTTTGACTCGAGAGTAGGGGGGAAAGGGATTTTTCAAGACTTGTTACCGAAATCACTTTGAACTTTTGCGAGCTTCGATAGCTTCGAAAATGTTTGCGTAACAAGGTGGTCAGGAGGATACTGGAAACATAAGACGTTTATATGTTTAGGTACCTTGCATTAAGTTTATTTTATTAATACATGACTTTCTGTCATGAATTGTGCAAATTCAGCCTTCGAAAAAATAAGGATTAATTAAATCTTCTTATTTACGTCATCAATAATTATACTTATTTGCTATTTTACTTTTATATATGATCGTATAAAAAATGTTTTAGTAGGTACATTGTTGTATATAATTATTTATTCCTAACGACATAAATCCATTATGTGAATCTTCCCTGATTATATCAGCGTGGTTTGCATGAATCAAATCCAAACTATAGTACAAAACAATAATCTTAGTAAAGATTTATGATCTTTCTATTTAGAGTTGAATAGATTGCCAAATATAGAAACGCTAACACAATGACTAAATTGAAGAAAAATAAAAGATTTTTCAGCCATTAATCAATAGGACTTGATTTTAGCAAAAAGAGTTTTAAGTCATATATCTAATAAAAAAAAAAAAAAAAAAAATCATTGAATGGTTTTTTTTGTACAATTGATTATTAACGTAAGCTTCATAAAAACTGTTAAAATGCCACAACAGTGCAAAAATAGTTAATTCGTGATCGTTCTCTGACAGAATTTAAATTTAGACAAAAGTGTTTTCATAAAAAACGACTATTTCACAATATTGTGCATCTAAATAGGGATATAGCGAATGCTTATCATCATTGTACTAATAAACAGCGATATGTATTAGCGAAATCTTTGAAATAGAGATCTGGGATTTACAAAGAAGATAATTTTATGACTCACCAAGTTTTATCATTTATCCAAACAATCTTTGCAGTTTCAGAATGACCATTTATTAATGTTCAATGTCAAATGATTTTCCTCGTTCGCAATCTATCGCTCTTTCATTACATAATAATGACAAAGCAATTTTGTCAGATAATCATTTGTTGCAAATGGAAACGAAAACGCAACACGACCTGCTAGTTTGCTTTGAGCACTCACAGCGGAAGCATCACGTAATCCACTGACGTTAGTTTGATCTGCGGTTATAAAATTAAATACTTGTGGAAAAAAATCATATTAAATAAAAATTTTGTGAGTTTTTTTTTTATTAAAAAGTAATTGAAATTTAAAATAGCACAATGGATCGATGGACAGGAAAAGTAGTTGTTGTTACTGGAGCATCTGCTGGCATAGGTTTAGCAACAGCGAAGGCTTTAGTTAAAAATGGAATGATCGTCATAGGACTGTCTCGAAGAGTAGAAAAAATGCAGGTAAAGGATAATTTGTATAATTGAGGGGACGGAAAGATAAAGGGGACATAACGCGATTCCGCTCGAGAAGTATTGTCCAACTAGATGAATCTAACTTTTAGCAAACCTCATGTTTTTTGGTACAGGTGTGTAGAGAATTGAATTGCGCATTTTTCTGTGCAAGAATGACATTTTTAGCTAAAAATCAGATTTATCTAGTTGGACAATAAGTACCTATTTCCCGAACGGAATCGCGTTATATCCCCTTTCTCTTTCCGGCCCCTCATTTTCTATAGTTCCATAAAAATAATATGAAATGTGAAAATACAATATTACTCATAAATAATACTGAAAATTATGAATTCTCAATATCAAAAGAGTATTTGGTAAATAAAAAGATTATTTCATATATACCTTTTCTTATATTATGATTAGATTTTCTTCTTAAAAATGGCTTTGTAAGCTACTACTTGCATTTTTTTTTCAACGAACGAGTAATTGAATTTTGAGTTTCTTTGTAGACTGAAATGGGCTCGGCAAAGGGTCCGGGCAAGTTTTACGCGAAAGCCTGCGACGTAACAAATGAGAACGACGTCATCCAAACTTTTCAATGGATTGAGAAGAACTTTAAGACGGTTCATGTTCTTGTAAACAACGCGGGCACTTTAAGAGAAGGTCCGATTGCAGGTATAAAGTGTTTCGCAAAAGTTCTTATGGATTATATGGGCACAATGAAATTATATATATATGGGCAGTTTTCGGATAAATCGCCTGCTCAAACATTTTTTTTCTTTGTTAACATCCTGAATCGCTCGGTAATAACCCTATAATAAAAACTCTAATAACTCCATTAGTGTTCCTGCATTTTTCAGATTTTTTCATGCATGCATTTTTAATCTATATAAGGGTCAAAGATACCATTTTTAGCAATTAATAGATTTAATTTTATACACAAATTCTTGATTTTTTTAAAATATTGGACAACGAACAGCTACTTTATTGAATTGCGAGTTTCCTTATATTCTTTATTCTTTATGGTATAAAATTTTACTTCGATATATTTAAAAATTTTCAAATTTTCTATATCTAAACGGATTTCAACGGTGTTTTGCGGGACATTGTGTGTGTGGGGGGGGATGAGTCGGTGAGGCGGTGAGGGGACAAGGGGAATCTAACCGGTCTATAATATAGGGAGATATATTCTTTCAGAGCTAAAGACTGAAGACCTTCAACATATGATAAACGTCAACATTATGGGTCTGTTGTATTGCACCAGACAAGCTTTGAAGTCGATGAAGAGGGATGGCCATGATGCTCATATTGTTAATGTAAACAGGTACATAAAGAGAATTGTTTTTCAAGCTTCGTCGTACATAAACCTGGGCTTTATCAATAAATTATATAATATAAGTGTGGTTTCACCTAACCTATAACATTGGTCAAACTTACAGTCGATACTTTAAAAATGACAGATCCGTTCGTTATACATCTTTTATTTAACGTTTTCAAAATTTTCTAGATTTAATAATCTGATTTTACGCTACATAATTTTAGATTTATTAACATTAAAAGTATACATTCAATATTTAAATATTTTCTAGTGTCGCTGGTCACAAAGTTCCATTTTTCGGAGGTCAAAATTTGAATATATATCCAGCAACTAAATATGCAGTAACTGCAACATGCGAATCATTGATCCATGAGTTGAAGGATACTCGAATCAGAGTTACAGTGAGTTTGTTTATTTTATTATTTTATTCGTTACAGAAAACAATATTAACATAATACTCATTAAAATTGTACATCAAAATTACAATTTTTAATTGATGAAATTATTGCATTGCTTCTATTTGCAGAGCATTAGCCCTGGAGTAGTGAAAACTGAAATATTTGATGTTGCTAACATAGATACTAGTATCTTGAAAGAAATGCCAGCTCTGAATCCAGAAGATATCGCGAGCTCAATAGTTCACGTTATTGCTGCTCCACATCATGTGCAGATAACTGAGCTTACCGTAATACCATTGGGTCAAGTACAGTGAAAAATAATTAACATACAGTTTTTGCAGTTGACTATTACATATTGATATATCTCATCCTCTCGCTAGAAATCGATTCCATAATTTGCCTAATAAATAGCTAGTTTCACTAATAATCGTCAAAAACTAGATACTTTTCTTGGCTATTCCTTATATCCATTGATGAAACGATTTTTCCGATTATATTCACCATTTAATACATGGCGTGATAATATAAGTTTCTTCAGAGATTTACATTAGCTTATTTATGAGTATTTTAAAGATATGAAAGTTGGTTATTTTTTAGTTAGGATATGGCTGAATAGCCTCTTCGCTTACTATTGTGGCGAAGAGTGAAATATACAGAATCAAATAAAAAAAATAACCGTTTTCGTTTATAGAATTTCACTCCAGTATTTCTTATTTATACTTGGTTAAAGTATTTTTTTATAGGTATTTTTGATTATACGATTAAATTACTTGGAAATATTTAGACGAACACTTCGAGGTTATCCGACTCTATTGTTCTCTCCATTAAATGGGGAATATGACTGAAATAATCGTTTTCGTCGATACCGAATAATTAGTTATATTTTTCTTATCTATGTAATAATTACAAACCTATACTTTTCGGTAAATTCATCATTCAGTAACAACTAATACTAACAAATTGTTTTAGTAATTATATATTATCTTGCTTCACCATAGTGTAAATTTGATTAGAAATAATAAAAATTTTTAAAACAACATCGATGAAAAATTATTCAATTAATAACAATCCACAATCTTTTAAGGGGTTTCCATTATACTAGCGCTAATTATGATACAACTTGATAGTGACGAAACATAACTACTACAACACCCTAAGCTCGGTATCCCGGCTAAGTACCGCGACCCGTGACAATCGACTTGGCACCGACCCGATTACTCGCAAGAAAGTAATCGCACGATTCGCCAATGTTCTCCCGCGGCTTTTGTCGCTACAACAACACGCGCCGCACGTTGACATTTTTTTATAGCACGCGTTACGCGCGAGCAGTCGCACAGAGTCCTCGACTCAGCTGGATAATCTGCTCCCCGCAAGAGAGCCCGCAGAGAAAATCAAATTCAACGGGCGCACGCGCGTGCTTTTCCGGTGTTTTTCCTACACCGGATGCAGACGCGGTCTTGTCGATCAGGTGTAGGTAGATTCAATAGGGCGAGAAGGCAAAGTGAGAGACGGCGAAAGGATTGCAGTTCGAGAAGCACTTGATTAATCCGTTGTGGCACGCTGATTACTTTGATGAAATATTTGACTTCGCATTGAGGCAGATGCATATAATAGTTAATGGTTGGGTTGTTTAGTGTTGCTGTAGTCATTGAGGATTATACTTAACTTTTTACAGGTCTTAAGGTCTTAATGGTACACAATTCCATTTTATTAATTTTAATTATAATCAATGCAATGTAAGCATTGTTATTAATAATCTTTATCGTCATGTACAGCCATTTGATGAAGTGAAAAAATCGTGAATACGATCTATGCAGTTACATAAGATGATAAGCGTATGGTAAACTGAAATTGTACATTGACACAGAAAACTAGTTACGTTATCTCACGCATAATAGTCACTGATAGTTGTCAATAGACAAATGTCAATAGCGTCGTGAAGAAGTCGCGAAAGCGTATACTTCTTTAAAAAGTTGGATAGTTTTCGTGTTCAGATTAATTAGCGATATCATTCGTTACTCGTACTTACTAAACCAGCTATTGTACAGTATTCCTGAATAATTGTAGAATAGAAAAAATCGTTATTAGATAATAATTCAATCATTTTAATTAGAAAACTCAATAGTATAATATTAGAAACACGTTTGACTTACACCTTTTATGTTACAAAGTAATAATTTTAACATACGATTATTGCGAGAAAAAGTAAGAGGAGTAAGAGGAGTATTTCATAATAGAAACTAAAAAATGTCAGGTTTTTTAATAAAAAAATAAATAAATAAATAACAAACAATTTTTCACTAATCGAAGTTTAAAAATGAATAATTATTTTTGAAGAGTTAGCCGATCGAATGATATACTCTCTAAATTTGAAGCAGTGCATATGAACTGAAACCAAATCAGTGGCATACTCATAACTGATAATCAGTGAAAATCCACTGATAATTAGAGAATATTCACTGATTGGCAGTTATAAGGCACTGATTTACTATCAGTGCATATGCTATCGTGACCGAAATTCCGAAAGTTCACTCGCTTTCTTGAATCAACACATGGAAAAACACTAGAACTCCATTTTTTTCAAAATTTTCCCGCAATAATCACCTATTTGCAGTGATTCCCGGAAAAACCACGTAACTCCACTTTTTTAGAATAATTTCCGGAAAAACCACGTAACTCCACTTTTTTCAAGATTTTTCCGGAATAACAACTTATCTTCATTTTTTTAGAATAACTATATAATATTCCTATAAGAGAAACAGACGTTCCTTATTCTTATAAATGTGTATTAAACAGAGACACACATTTACCCCTCCTAGTTCCCGTAAACGATAGTTCATATTTATCATGTATAGT